>CM042539.1:5713754-5998754 GCA_023630585.1 Cranoglanis bouderius
TAATAATAATAATAACAATAATAATAATAAACAACAACAACAATAATAATAATAGTTTCTGTTCATACTCAGTCACACGGTCATGTGTTAAATTTCTGATCTAAGAATCCACGCCAGGTTTGGGGAGGGTGTGTCCCGTCCTCATCCTGCTAACACACACCTCTGACAAAGGAGTGAATCACGTTACAGACGCAACGAGCGCGAGACGGAGGTTTGCGTTTACACCGACGCGTTTTATTGCACGATATTATACCCGAGACGAAAACGGACCGCACTTTCTGTCCACCGCGAACGGGTTCGTCGCCCCGAGTGAGTGGAGCACATGAAGAGCCGCGGCGGGGTCTCTCGGGACAGGGGCGCGCGCGCTGTTCTCACGCCGTAGGATGTGCGTGCGCGGCGGCGGCGCGTCGAGGCGGCACCAGGTGAGTGCGAGCGGGGTTCAGTTAAAGTCAAGTAAAGTAAAGTAAAATAAAGTACTCTGAGACATATAGGTAGGCTACCAAACATTCTTTGTTACTGAGACGGTACCATCAAGGCTGCACCTTTATACATTTAGCGTGTGTCTTTTACTCTGAAAGGTGCATGTAGTGTACCTTTAATGCTTTAAAAACTAATTATAGTCCAATTATGCGCCTTAAGACTTTTTTAAAAGTACACTATATCCACATTTCCAGCTGAAATTTATATATTGAAGGTACAAAAGTTGCAATAATGTGACGATTAATGGTACAGCTTAGTAATTTGTTGTTGTTGTTGTTGTTGTTGTTTTCTGCTGTACGTTTCCTGTTCCTGTCAAGGAGTCAATGGTACATCTTTAGTACCTTTAGTAACTGTTTTCTTTTATAAGTGTATACGTATGTACTACATTTATATTTATAAGCAGAAGTTAGAGATTATTCCAAGTGCCCTGTAGGTAGACGGAGGCCCAAAAGTTGTATTAGTTCCCCTGCAAGTTGTATACCTTGTACACCTGTATATGATCTACATGACTAATACAGGTACCAAACATTCCCTGTAATTTTATCATCAAGGTGGCATCTTTTGTATCTTTAGTGTGTATCTTTTACCTACATATAGTAGTATCTATATCTAATATGTATCTTTATACCTACAATAGTACCACACTATACCTTTCTTTGTTGCTGGCTTGTATACCATCAAGGGTATCGAGGCATCTTTTGTACCTTTAATATGTATCATACACCTGGAGAGCAATAGCACATAGTGTACCTTTAAAAATTATTTAAGGAGCATAATTGGACTGTAATTATTTTTTAGAGCTTTAAAGGTATACTGCATGCACCTTTCTAGGTAAAAGATACACATTGATCTAAAGGTACTAAAGATGTACCCTTGATGGTACCACTGCAGGGACTGTGTGTAGGCTCTCAGGGGGAGAAGGGTACGAAACTGTATCTTTAATACATACGTAAATTACACCTGGAAAGGTGAATTGTACCTTTAAAAATAATGTAAAGCACATAATTAGACCATACTTAGTTTTTAGAGTACAACTTTAAAGGCGCACTACATGTCCCTTTCTATACACTCTGAGAAATAAAGGTACCAAAGTGTACTTTTCCTTGTGCATGTAAGACTTATTCTGAAAACTAAATGTAATTTGTTTGTGTGGCTTAAAACTTTCTTAAAGGAACACTATATGGATGTTTCTAAGTAAAACATATTTATTAAAGGTACAAAAAGTGTACCCTTGACAGTACCACTCCAGCAGCAAGGAAAGGTACTAAACTGAACTCTGTGTTAAAGTCCACTCAGAAATAAAGGTACCAAACTTTCCTCGTGCGGTACCATCAAGGGGACAGCTTTTGTATCTTTATTATGTATCTTTATAGCTTTAAAAAACAATTTAAGGTACATAATTGGTGACCACACCTCTAAAATCTAATTAAAGCTACACCATGTGCACTTCCCAGGGTAAAAATAAACACACACAAAAGGTGTACCCTTGATCATTTATTTCTTACCAGATGAACATCTAGGATCTACCCTAGCTCGACTTATCAAAGCATGTTGTCTTGATGCAATTTAAATGTCAGTTCAGATGAGATATTCCGTACAGTATATTGCCTGGAGTTATTATACTGCTCATTTTATACAAGCTAAAATACAGTGTAATTTATCCAGATGTTGAAGGTGTGTTAATAAAATATACTGACCTGATAGATATGGACATGGCTAAAATTCCAGAGATAATCCAGTAATAGTTTTATTTACCCTATACCTGTGTAAAAGCAATCCAGTCTGAATAGAGTTTAAGTTAATTTAGCAATTATTTTTTAATTATTGTATTTTGCACATCAGGAAATCAGGTCACTGTGAGATAACCTTGAAAGTTAAGGCTAAAATATCATAGCCCATATTTAACAGTCAGATAATGAACTGTGTAATGCCTTTTTATAGTCAGGAATAACTGTAAAAATAAATAAATACATAAATAAATAATAAGTTATTATTAAGAACAATAATATTTTAATAATAATATAGGAGATGTTGCGTTTACAATTCTGAACTTTCCTCACACGGGGCCCATTTTTTATTAAAAAAATAATAATTCTATTAGACTAATATTTAACATTATTTATAGGCATCATACTGTATAAAAGCAGAATCTCTGCTATAATACTCCATATTGTAGCCTGTGTGTGTGTGAGGTGAGAAACATTTTCTGAAGAAGAAAATAAGAAGTCGTCTGAAGTTACACAGATGCCTCGATTTAATCCTAGGCTTACACGCTTGCTCATCTTGTCTTTCATAAACAAAATCATCTAAATAATCCTGACACACCAGTTCCACCAGTTTAGCCCAGCACACTGATTCCTTTACACGGACACATACACACCTTGTTAGAACGTTCAGTTTGAACTTCCTGCCACAAAACAGCAGTCCTGTCATGTTCAGACTAACAAATTCTTCTTCTTTTTCCACTTTATCATTTTACATTCAGCTTTCACGTAACACAAATGTTTACTCAGCACATGTTTACTGGGATTAAATTTCTATTCACCTTCAATGGGGAAAATGTACCTTTTACCGGAAACTTTGTAAATACGTATAAAATTAGTTAATAGTTAATGCGCAAGCACTAAATCCACTAAAATCAAGAACAGAGGACAGCAAGAGTGTCATGTCCTGACCTGGTAAATGTCCAAATAAATAAATAAATGTTTAAATAAATGTATAAATAAACAAATAAATATTAAAATAAATGTTAAAACATCTCTGTGTGTGTGTGTGTGTGTGTGTGTGTATGTGTGTGTGTGTGTGTGTGTGTGTGTGTGTGTGTGCTGTTAAAGTAAAATACTGAATAAGGAGTGGTTGATCAAGTGGAGTTACCATCCCAAAGTTGATTATTTTCCTATAACTGCATGTCCCCAAGTGTTTTATTCCTCTTACACCACAGGAATTTACCAACGATTTACCAACAACTGCAATTTTTCTATTTGTTAAAGAACAACATTGTATAAGGCGACGATGTTACACATGGCGAGCTCCGTCCCCGTATAACTATATTTGAATATATGAATATATTTTATTTTCAAAGAGTTAAACAAAAACCTGCTATTGAACCTGTTATAAAACCAGCGCATCTCCCTGTAACGCTCACGACAAAAAATGATCAGCCCCTGTTTCAAAATCTTTTGTAATAGAGAGAGAAAGGAAACACGAGAAGGAAAGGATGCGAGCCAAAATGATGGAAAGTGCTTCTGGCGATTTGGGGAAGATGTTTGTCACACTGCAGGGTGCTTTCGAAGCTTTCTTCTCCATAAAACTGCAGTCCATCTCAGTGAACATAAAATGGTGCAGTTAAAAAAAAACAATGTTTTCCACTTTCCTTCAGAGACACATCTTTCTCCCAAGTCGACCCGACAACAAATTGAGTTTGTACACGAGGTCATGAAGGTGTTTGTAACCAAGAAAAAAAGATCTCATGAGGTGTGCTAAATATGACCCGAAAAATCATTTTAAAAAATTGGGCAAAGAACAAAATAAAAGCAAATTCATTATCCATCCAGTCATTTTAGCTAATCTCTGTACATTTATTCGTACGATTCACTCAGCCACCTAGTAAGAGTCACTCACTAGTGTGATTTTGACTACACACAGTGCTGCTATGCATTAATTACACCACTGAATTCTGCATCCTGATTGGTCAGAAGGTGTTGATTCATTTTCTATAACAGAAGCTCTGACAGTAGTACAGCTGCAAATCAGAGGTTTATTGATAATTATTGCACTCATTCTAATACACTATCATTTCTATAGTGACAGCTCATTCACAGGGACGTGTATAATCACTGATATGGTGTTGATATGAGTTTTTTGTTTCTTCCTGAAGTAAGGAGACGTTTATGTAACATTTATGGAAGGAGTCTCCAGTGTCAGCGCTTTGTACCAGTCAGGGGTAAAGCGGTAAATTTAAATTTTCCGACATCTTGAGGACAGAGGAGTTTACGCTTCTTTGCAGTTTCTCGGTTACATGACAAGCTGCGTTTTTTTGCAGGGAACGACTGTTTATAGCTGCTATAAGGTTAGTGACAACAGGAACTTGTTTCATGGACGTTCCAGAACATTAAAAATGTAACTATAATTGGACAAAACACAACATGAAGTTCTTTAATATATAAAAAAGTCTAATTGTTTGGAAAATTGCTGTGGTGTAAGAGGAATAAAATACTTTTAGACCTGCTGTTGTAGGAAAATAATAAACGTGGGTGGTAAAAGCACCAAACAGCAGTGTTTTAATTTTTTAATTAAATCTAAAATGTTGTTTAATATTTATTAAGTTATTAGACAGTGCATACAATTTTTATTACTGACATTGTTCTCTCTTACAGAAGGATGCCTCAAAAATACAGAAGGCTGTTTTCCGGACGAGACAGGATGTCCACTTATCTTCTCAGCCTTTGGCTTCTGATTTCTCTAATTACTCAAGGTACGAATGCAAAATCTATAAAATTAGAAAATTAATGTGCATACTGATCTTTAACGCCAGTCTAAAAATGTTCAGTCTTTTGCAGCGAGATAAATATGATAACAAATAACAAGCAGATAAACAATACAGCTATTTAAAGATATGAACTTTGAATTTTAGCATATGTTCCTGCGCTATGGAAGAAAAGATGATCCTGTTTCACCAAAATACACATAAAATCAGTGTAATGAAATTCAAAACTATTAGAAATGATGTGGTTCGGATGAGACAGACATGAGAGAAAGTCTTCAAGCTGTTCTTATGGACGTTTGTCCAACTTTTCTACACTGGAGCGATGCAGTAACAAGTAGTTCCGGTTACTTTACACTTTCTTGAAGGATTTGTCATATCCATACGCCATCACAATAAAATTCTTACTTGCATGTTGTTCCTCAAGACTACATACTTATAACAATGCAGACATGCTCAAAAACATTCAAAAATAATACAACACAAATCCAACATTCAGCCACAATGGACCGCATTACATCTTTCCATACAGCATCCATAGAAGACATACAGTGTATAGAATAAAATGTAAAAAGAATGTAGAACGTAAACCGACACACAACATCTCCGCCATCTTGCAAAGAGTCTGTGTTTTTATAAAATATGTAAAAGAACACATCCTGGGTTTAGCTTTGAACTTTTTTCTGATGAACGCCAGTCTGGAATTTGGTCTAACACGACCAAAACCAAATGTGCACACCTCGTCATCACGCCTACACTGAGATTCTTTAGACATGTTACCACAATGGAACTTGTTACCATAGCTACAAATATTATGAAAAACATGCCTGTCATTTTAAAGCTCTCCAGCCTTCACAGTTAAATAGCACTGGAGATAGAGTAGTGGGTGTGAAGGCGGACTGAAGGCCTGAGATGTTTTGAGCTGAGACGAGCATTAATGTAGAAACTGTAAGCATTAACCAATTGAAGAACCCTTTGAGGAACTGTTCTAAGAATGTAGTGTCTAGGGTCTGGCTTTCAATTCTGTTCCATAAGTGACAGCAGTCGAGATCCTTAGAATGTAAGACTCCGCATTTGTGTAATGTAGAGAGATTTTCCTTAAATGAGGAATCCAAAAAGCAAAATCATGGAGAGAGAGAGAGAGAGAAAGAGATTTTCCTGGGAAATCCATTAAAGTCTGAGACATACCATCGTTTTATATGTGGTAAATGTGCTCCAGCAAGGGTACAGATCTCTGGCATTTAATTTATTTAATCTCACATTAGCTAGCAGATGTGAGAACGTGGCATGCTGTGGTTAACCAAGGAGCTTAATATGGTATTAAGCAGCAGATTTTCATCCTTGCAAATCTTTTCACTGGGCTGGAACAGAATCCTGATTACGGGTGATCTTGGTGTGACGTGTTTAAGAAGAAAAAACAGTGTTTCAGTGAGCTGCTAACCTTAAACAGATAGCTATCTGTGAGTTATAATAGACACCTTGTTGACTGAGGAACAGCAGGAATAACTCTTCTACTCGTGATAAGAAGAACTTCCTTGCTGTTGAGTTTTCCAGAAAGACATGTGCTTGTTTCTTTTGGCCCACACTTCCAATATTGTCAGATTTGCATGGTTAAAGCTCATTCACAAAATCAGAGGCGGTATCTGTGAAATTAACTGCTACCAGAAGTGAATCCCTTTGTTGCGAACTGCACGTCTTCTTGTATTCAAGTCAATCGGCTGTTTTGCCAGGTGGATTTTATTAGCCTCCAGTGTTATCGCTGCTTTATATCATCATTCCTTCTGAGAGACAACAACAGCCAGTGACTAAAGCTCAAGTGTTGTTGTTAAACCGCTGAGCATTTCATTTACCCTTTCACCCACCACTGGCTCTATTTCATGTACCAAAACTGCATAACACAAACACAGCCACACCCACATGTATACATTTGTGTATGCAATTCTCATCCTATGCCTTTCAATCATGAACCTATCGTAACTTTTTTTTAATTTAACAAAATATCGCATGTCATGACGGTTCATCGCTGCCTTACACGGGCACAAGGAAAGCAACAGAATTAAGACGGTGGATTGAGAGGAATGCAGTTTGAGCCACTGTGGCTGCCCACATGCTTAGAAATGAAAGAGACGGCTCAATTTCAGCACACGCACAAACACTGATATAGATACGTCAGCGATATAATGTGGCTCATAAAGTTATTATAAAATAGTTGCTAACTGCAATTATGGATGAAAATTCTTTCCGATCGTTGCACAGGTGTTGTTATTATCATGATCAGAAATGGGTGAAGTTATTTTTGAAATTCATAATTTCCCAGCGTTCTGAGATCCAGACGCAAACAAAGGCTTGAAATACCTCTTTAATTTCTTACAAATGGTTTATTTCACCTCAAATGTTTTGGACTGTCTGTATTTTAGCATTTTTGTTTAACAAACTTTATTTAAAAATACTCAAAAATATGGACATCTTACCAAGGAAGCTGAGTGAATGGAGAAATTATTATTATTAAATGTTTAGTGAATTGATAAATGTTTTGATCTAATCTAATCTAATCTTTCCCTTAATAAAGCACTTATTGAGAGTTTAGAGATTCGCAAAGTTTTCGGTTTCTTTATTTAATTTGGTATAAAACTTTTTATAATATAAGAATATATACTGTATACATTTTTAAATATAAAAAAAAAACTAATTGTATACTATACTAATGAAGTATGGTGTATTGCATACATCTGCAAAGTCATCTTAGCAAGTGAAAATATCTTAAGTATAGTCACATTTATCTAGTATTTCGTATTATACGATTACAATAAACCAAATATAAGACCATTGAATCTATTTCTAGACTCATTAAAATGATTAATTATTATTAAAATTATTGATTACTCATTTCAAGCTTGCAGTTTTCTCATTCGATTGGCAGACAATTTTGCTTCTTTTTAGAAATAAACGCTTAAAATGAGAAAATTATCTGTCAACAGAACAAGACTTGAAATACATTTAATGATCTTATATTTGGTTTATTGTGATCTTATAATAAGAAATACTCGATAAATTTGACTATATACAAGGTCTTTTTTTTTTGCAATGTACAGCGACTGGATGCACAAATTAATACAACTAAAGGGCAGGTATTACATTTGCATAAACAGTTTTCTACCATTTAAAGACAAAAGAAAAATAATTATTCTGTTATTGTTTCTGAAGGTTTGAAGGTTTGTCTCAGTTTTTTTAAAATAATGAGAAGATTCTTAAAATGTTTGTTGAATTCTGGATTTTGATTGTTCAGAAAGTATTGACATTAGTTGTAGCTGAAATATAGCCAGTTCTTTTTTTTATATATGTTGATCAGTTCTGCTACAGGATTTTTTTCAATACTTGGTTCGGTCCGCTTTGACGACCCATGGTCTATACGGTAAATAGGGAAAGTAAGTGAGGGAGTGATGTCAGTCAGTGCGTTTAACTCGCATGCGTCAACATTTCAATTAATTTGTTTCTCCCATTTCAACATGACACCCAGAAATTAATTTTTCCATCTAGTCAGCAGAGTCTCAGGGAATGTTAGCAACCCTACTGACGCCTCTTAATAATGCATTCATTCTAACCCTAACCCTTTTTTTTGCAATAGCACTGCTCTTTTTTTGCAGGTTACCACCTGCAGCGATAATCAGAGACATATGAAGAACATATTTTCTGCCTGCACATGCGCCGGCACCATGATCTCAGCTCCAGAAACGCTTTCTTGCTCTGACGTACAAGGATTAGTTTAGATTACAGGTAGAATTAGAGTCTACCACCTCTCACCTCGTCACGGTTACAGAACGATTTGTGGTTAGTGTTTGTAGACAACTGCAGGGCGAGTCCTGAGATGTGGGAGGAGATCAGGGCTATTTTTAGGCCAATTGACATTTCAACCCTACTGTAGCGTGTTTAATGAAGAATGCAAAGAGACATTAATGTAAATTAACTAAATAAACTTGAAGGCCATATTAAATGCAAAGGAAATCAGCATTCCAGACTACAAAGTTTCAAAAGTTTCTAAAGAATTCAAATTTATTTGTTTCACCGTCAACTTCAATTATGCACTGTAACGAATTTCTACAGTTTCAGTAAACCAGTAAAATAAATAATTCTTGGAGTTTAGGGAAAATATTAACAGTACTGCAGATTATACTATATTAAAGCTTTCTGTAGAGCTACTGTAACGCTATATTATGATAACACACAAATATATACAGTATCATTAAATTTACAGTAAAACTCAGCATTAAAATAGTTCATCTTAAGCAGCAAAGGAACAATGTCTGTATAATTTTTTCCCCATTTTTTATTTCTTACGTTATTTTGTCATGAAGTTTTGTTTAAAAAATAAAAAAAAAGCCACCATAGCTTCAATTATTTTAGCAAAACAAGGTTTCAACTGGACTTAAAGCTAGGTAATGCTAGTCAAGCTAGCTATCTAATATTTCCTAGTTAGTCTGATATTTTTAATATATAACCCACTTTATATATTAACCTGATATTTTATGTTTGTGCTTAGCTGAACTGAACGTTTTTTATCAATTCGACTCTTTCACATTGGCAATAAAAGATTAAAAACACAGTATAACTAGAAAATTGCAGCCCCTTTTACAGTAGATTAGTACTACCAGTAAGTCCTCCTGTAAAAATAATCAGTACAGTCTGCTATCACTGTAAATAAATATTACTGTAATACAGCTTTAAATACTAATTACAGTGATGATCTGGCTATAATTTACTTTACATTTAAAAAAAGAATTGTTTTTGCTTTTGTTTTTGTTTGAGCATTCCAAAGAGACGTACCCAACCAGGCGAGCGCACGGTCCTGGAGAAACCGGAAAAACTACTTGTTATGTCATCTTCTGAAAATATATCTCCATTATCTTTTGAACAAAAGTTCTGAAACATTTCTGTCTATAAATATACACAGTACTGTGCAAAAGTTTTAGGCACCGTATTTTTTTAGTACAAACTTAGTTATAGATTTTTTATTTTATGACGTCTACATTATCAAGTCAAACATTAGTTTTCTGGCACAAAATGAAATGTTACAGAAAAATGTTTGTATGTCATTAAAGAAAGAAGCGTATTACGTAAGAGACACTTTTCAGACAAAAAAACACAATGAAGGCTGCTGGGTTTTGCTGCAAAAATAAGAAGCGAGTGCGAAAGTCAAAGTCTCCAGAAGAACTGTGTCTGGTTCTGCAAGATGCTCAATAAAACTTACCAGCTCATTTCCTTATAAAACTGCACACATTGTACCGGAGACTAATATTTTTATGTTTGTTTATTTTTGTCACACAAATATTTGTCTAAAACATTTGCACAGTACTATATATATATATATATATATATATATATATATATATATATATATATATATATATATATATATATATATATATATATATACACACACACACACACACACACACACATATATATATATATATATATATATATATATATATATATATATATATATATATATATATATATATATATATATATACACACTATTGCTACACTAAGCTAAGAGTAGAACCTGTGTCAGATTTCATATTTCATTTGTAAATAGACTGCTGTGTGATATTGCGATTAGATCTCATAACTTCCTCAGCATTTCAAATACAGCATTTATGTCTTTTCCATACCACAGATGCCTTTCGGTCTTTCTGTTTTTGTCTCTTATCTGTTCTTTGTTTGATTGTCTCTTCTCAGCGGACAGTTACTTCATGAGCGATACCAAGGCCGTCCTGCAAGGATGCACAGACTGGTGGACCCTGCAGGAAAACCAGCGCATGCCAAAGCTCTCCCAGATGACCGTGTGCATGGACATGCGCTTACTGACCGCGGGAAAGTGGATGGCTTTTAGCTACACAGCACGTCACTCAACGTACTACGACCTGGCACTGCAGGGTGACAGCGATGGCGTGTACGCCTGGCTCCTGGGTGTGCAACACCGCTTCCCTGTGCAGCTGGAGCTGGAACGTTGGCACCGGCTGTGTCTGAGCATTGACTCATTACATAACAGCTTTAGCCTGACCATCAGCAGCAGTCAGAAGACACATGAGCGTACGGTGTTTGCTCACGCCATGCAACCCAATGGCAAACTACAGCTGGGATGTCAGCCCTCGGAGGTCTTCTCGGGAATAAGAATGGCCAGCATGGAGCTCTACCTGTTCAGAATGTGGGGGGATGTAAAGGAGCATGCACTATGCGAAGACGGCACGATTGTAGGCTGGGACTCAAGCATGTGGAGAATCAGTCGAGCCCAGGCCTTCGTCCAGGATGACACACTTTACTGTGGTAAGCACAATAAACAGGACTATTGTTGCATGCAGTGTTACAAAAGCAAAACAGAAATATCCACCCTTTTCCTAGGTAGGGAGTGATAAGATCGGGAGGTGCACAATTACAAAACCATCTCCCAGGCTGGGAAGTTTTGGTATATGATTTGCAAAATGTAGACTGTGGATTTTAATATTACTATATATATATAGCTAAAGTAAATCCAATGCAAAACACCTAACACCCGATCCACGAACAAATGGATGGAATATCAGGATTATATGCATGGACATAAAAATGTTTTTCAGCAAATATGCATCTAAAATGAATTTCAATCCAATCATCGTTTGGAAACAATGTCACAATGTTTGAGATGCATTTTAGCCAGATATACAAGTTATAAAGTCTTTATATATAACTTAGTTCCCAGTTTCATATGAACAAAATACGCTATATCATAACACACATGGTTCATGAGTCCATGGCTACCAAAGTTCATCATATAACAGAAATATATAACATGAGACATTTAAAATGGAAAATGAAGAAAAACACAAGGTGTATATTACGCATGATATAGCAAGCTGAATACCTTCTTGCTAACTATACACACATTTGACTACAGATGTAAATGCCTGTGCTTATCAGAATACAATCAGAATATACAAAAAGTACAGGTGAAAATGTGCGGTTTTAGTCTCTAGAACACAAACGCCTGCTTTCCGTCTCTCTGAATGCATAGTTTCCATTTTCTTTTTCACTATTTCATTACTTCATTTTGCACGAGGCCATTTTATGTAGCTGAACATACAGTTAAAGTATGAAATGCATGCATGTGTTGCATATTTGTGTTTCGCTTTTGTCCAGTCCAAAGCTTTCATCCATTTTTCAAAATGGATGTGATTCTTATCCTTTTTGCATGGCTTTCCTGTAGGCGTACCTGGTCTGTTAGACCTTGTACGGGTGAAACGCAGCAGTGTACCAGGAAATAATGCAAATGGTAAGTGCTACTTCATTAGCATGTATTGCTAATCTGTCCATATACATATGTGTCCAATAAATGTTCAAAATGAGCTACTGTGTTGATATTTTAAACATTTTATAATGTGTTGTAAGGAGTGTAACATGAATGCAGAGAGGGGAAAGTGGACATGTCTCTGCCTTCTCCGAAAAAACACACACATTACTGTCCAGATAGCTTAAAACAGAATACTCATGAACATGCACACACACACACACACACACACACACACACACACACACACACACACACACACACACACACAGAGCTTGTAAGCCACCATTACAGCTGTTTATAAACCTTTATACCAACGCACTGCTGAATTCTGGATTCTGATTGGTCAGAAAGATGTTGTCAGGAGGTAATTTTCAGTTCTGACAACAATACAACTGCAAATCAATTTGTTATCATTTCTATAGTAACAGCTCAGAGTAAAATCGTACAGTAAAATCGTTGATATGGTTGGTAAGGAAATTTGGATTATTGGATTATTTAACACTTATGGAAGGAGTCTCCAGTGTCAGCACTTTGTACACTATCAGTCAGAGGTTAAGCTGTAACTTTTGTAAAGTTTCTGACATCTTCAGGACAGAGTTTATGCTTTGCGGATTCTCGTTAACAATAAACGGATAAAAATAAAAACATTTTCTTTAATAAATAAAATTTCTAGTCGTTGGCAAACTGCTGTGTGATAAGAGGAATAAAACACTTTGTGAAGTACTGTTACAGGAAAATAAACTTTGGGGTGGCAACAGTAGCAACACAGTCATACCACCTCATTATTTTACTCCTTATATAATATTAATTTTGTCAGTTCAAATTACAAACTTCTTCATTGAATGATTCTGTTTATATTTTTCTATCAGCATAAATCTCTGCAAACTGCTCATTTATAACTACAGTACAGTGTTTTTCATGGAGAATAGTTATCTCTCATCTGGAATTGTTAGTGACCTTTGAATTTCAATTCTCTTGCAATTCTCTTACAGACATAAACAGCAGGCTTAGCAGAAGTCCCCCCTTGACGACCAGTAAGTGTATAAACTGTTGTGACACAGCTTACAGTTCTTTTCACATACACATATTATCATTCTAGACTAGGAGTGTAACTCAGTGCTGCTATCTGTATCTGTATCTACATCTGTTTAGTGTGCCAAATATACATATCTGTATTTGGGTTTGAGCTAGAAATGGGCATGGTCTACACCAGAAGGATTTATCCCTTGCAATGTGTAACAATTGCAGAACACAACTTTGCAATAATAATAATAATAATAATAATAATAATAATAATAATAATAATAATTCGTTACATTTATATAGCGCTTTTCTAGACACTCAAAGCGCTTTACATAGTATGGGGGGGGGGGGATCTCCTCAACCACCACCAATGTGTAGCATCCACCTGGATGATGCAACGGCAGCCATAGTGCGCCAGAACGCCCACCACACACCAGCTACTGGTGGAGAGGATAGATATAGCCAATTCAGAGATGGAGATTATTAGGGGGCCATGATAGATAAGGGCCAATGGGGGAATTTCGGGATTTTTAATGACCACAGAGTGTCAGGACCTCGGTTTAACGTCTCATCCAAAAGACGGTGCTCTTTTTACACTTTAATGAGCATGCTTGCTAATTTGTTCATATGCGGGCTTGCTAATACATATGTGTCTAATAAATGTTCGAAATGAGCTACTATATTGATATTTTATTACATTATTTTGATGCAGTATCCTAATCCTTAAACAGCTGTGTTTCCATCCAAGTTGCAAATTTAACTTATGTGAAAAATTGGAATATCGCATAAAACATTTGCGAATAAAGCACTGTATCCACCCCATGTGTTCAAGAGAAAAAAATCCCTTCCCGGGAAACTGGTGCAAAGTATCAATACGAATGGAAGTTGTTGCAAGCGGGGAAGCCACATTGGCTCTTTTTTCCAATATAATATAAATGCAATATATTTATTGCACTTCATGTTATTCCTCATGTTATCTTGTGATCGGAGGCGGATGCCCGATATTATACCGAATCATATCGATGACAGACTTTGGCTCAGGCAGTTCAGATTGACAGAAACAACATTTGAGATGCTGTGCAACCGACAGAAAAATGCATTGCCATTGCGTTGTACAAGTTGCTGCATGCTCTGAATATTCAGTCACATCAGCCAATTATCCAATAACATGATTTGCTGAGGCATAGTCACATGATTTTATTCAAGGAATTTATTAATTTTATGTGTGTCTTCTTATCGAATAAAAAATTATCCACCTCAATTGAGTACATAAGTATTTTTATGCGCATTTTTGTTTCCATCCAGTGTTTTTTTTTTTTTGTGATATCTCAAAATTTGCATAAAAATAAAAAGGAATGGACTTGTGTCTATGACAACCTGTTTAAACGAAAATTTCAGCCATTACTGCTACTAATAGAACTACAACTACAGGTAATACTTCTACTAACAAAGTTACACCTGTGGCTACTATTTCTACTGCTATATCTAGAAATATTACTACTACTACTACTACTACTATAGCTACTAATCCTACAAACACAGATACCACAAAAGCAAATACTTCTTTTACCACAGATACTTACATGACTACTATTCCTGCTACCCCCATGACTACCAGAGATCCCACCACAGTAACTACCCCTATTGGCCCAGGCACAGATACCACCACAGTTAGTAGCACTATTCCCCCAAATCCCACTGCAATTGATACTAGTACCCCCACAGCTACCTCTACGGCTACTACATCTATTACCAGGGATAGCCCTGCAGTTACTTCTCCTACAAGCAGAGATACCATACCATCAATTACCCCATTGGCCCTTGTCTATCATGGCCCCCTAATAATCTCCATCCCTGAATTGGCTATATCTCTCCTCTCCACCAATAGCTGTTGTGTGGTGGGCGTTCTGGCGCACTATGGCTGCCGTTGCATCATCCAGGTGGATGCTACACATTGGTGGTGGTTGAGGAGATCCCCCCCCCCCCCTATACTATGTAAAGCGCTTTGAGTGTCTAGAAAAGCGCTATATAAATGTAACTAATTATTATTATTATTATTATTATTATTATTATTATTATTTTCTAATCCGACTACTATAAATACAATACATACAAATCCTTCTATCACAGATACTATAACTACTCCAGCTACCATTTCTGTTCTTCCAACTACCAAAGATCCTGCAGCCACTACCGTTACAACTGCAGGAAAAAGCACAGTTACTACTCCTAACAGAGTCATTACAGCAACTACTACTATTACTACTCCTACTCCTACTCCAACTACTATTGTTAGCCAAGCTACTGCAACATCTATTACTGATATTACTAGTGCAATAGATATCCCTACCAGCACTGATCCCAGTGCTGTACCTTCATCCATTACATCTGTTCCTTATACCCCATCAACCCTTGAAATCTCAGCCACACCCAAATCAACAGACTCAGGCAATGATACAGTAGAAAACAACCAATTCACCACACCTTCAAGCTTCACAGCTTCTGTAGCTGACATGTCCCCATCTGATTCCTCTTTTTATTTTGCCAATCCATCTCCATCACCACTGTTTTGGCCATATTGGAAGCCCCAGACAAACCAACAATACCAAGAACAACTTCTCTGGCAACTATATCTAGCACTTTATTCAAAGGTAGATCTGTTGCTCAGAATACTTAATTTTTGTGCAGCTGATGAACCAACATTGACATAATTGGTATTTTTATGGCCAGAAATGAACTCTGCTACACTGTTATGAATAAAATTGTTCCACATTAGAAATATGAGAAACACAATATAGCCTTTTGACACCAACTCTTAGCACAGATGCAGGACCAAAATGGTATTTTCGTAATCTGAATCAGCAGAGTGTTTAAAAACAAAATAAATACCAAACTTGGCAAATTAATGCCATAACAGAGAAAAAGCAATTTTCTATTCTAAAATAATTAAAGCATCATAGATCACACGTGTAAGTAAAACCCACAAAAGCACCCAAGAAGGCAGAAAATAACATAGGGTCATTCTTAGCCAGTAAATATCATGTATGTCCTTGTGTTTCAGATACACAACAGGACAACTGTAGTTGTCATACATTCTGCATAGATTCTGGTGAGTTTACATTATTCAGGAGCACTACTTTGTCTTTATATGGCTCATGTTTACTGACACCATGCTCTCTTATCCTGTTTTAGGAGCATTATATACTTTCAATCTGGATATCAGAAGTGGCACAGTTAATATGAGCACAATCTTGAATATAGTGAGTATATAATAAGCTATTCCAACTAAGCAATGTAGTACATTTCATGGAGGCTTCACTCATTATTCTGTGATAATAGTCACATTTCATTACACAAACACTATTGGAAATGTCTTGCCAATTTGATCACCATATTTGGACAATCTCGCCTTCTTAGCTATGACTGTCATTTCCTCCTCCAAAAACTGGTTCTTATTTGTAAGGAGTCTGCCAATTAGTTGGTCGAGAATCCAGATTGTGGACAAGATGGATATCCAGAAAGAGATTTGTCGAAATATAGGTGGGGAATGCTTCTCAAATCCCACTGATTTGGATGGATGCATTGATGATATGAATGTTTTTTGAATGTCCAATCAGCACAACTGTGGCCCAGTTAAACTACACTTGCTACATGTGTATATTATACTGTATATTGTATATATTACATGAATGTGATTTTTTTTTTATGTGTTCGAGTAGCTTAGGATCATTATTTTCCACAGGGTATGATTGAGAAACACTTGAATCTTAAATTGTGTTCTTTCTAACCTAATAGATTTCACAGCTGGGTTCTCCTTGTAACTCAACAGTTATTCCTCAGTGAGTAACCGACTCACACAGCACAAATACACATCCTTTTTGATGCATACATTATTTTACTAAAACACTATCAGCAGGTATAACAATGTGCTTTGCTTACAGGTCTCTGTGTAGCAATAATTCCATGCAATCCAGTTACTATCAGGTAAAACATCTTTATTGTTTCATAAAGTTTATGATAATGATAGTGATCAAATTCATTGCGTCATTTAAATTCCATTTTTCTTGTGTTTGTAGGAGACACACATACAATGCGATGGTGATCTAAAAAGGTAATCTTTACATGATTCTCTGTCCCTGTGTCTGTCTTTTATTATATCCTTTCCTTGAAAATAATAACATTTTCCTTCTTGCCCTTAAACTGTACAGCTGTATGATAGCAGTGCTATTCGGTCAGCCACTGGATGTGTGTATTCTCAACAAGGTTCTGGATACCTTATTCCAATCTTATTCCAAAATCAATTATAACGGCCCCCTCAACAGGATTGCTGGTGAGTGCTTGAAAATTTATTTGAATATAATTCTTTTAAAATTGTGTAAGAGGCCTCAAGTGAATGGGCCTTCCATAGCAGAAGTAATTATATATTTTTCTGTTTTGCTCAGCCCTATGTGGATCACCTAGCATTTCTAAAGCTGCGCTCTTAAACTCAACTGATAGATGGGTCTCTGCCAACATCAATTTACGCCAAATCTGTAATCTATCAGATGACCAGTTCCAATCCCTCACCAGCCGGCTTACATGGTGAGTTATTGAATATTCCAACTGGGACTTCCGAGCTACAAAACTCTGAGAACTTGAGTTGGAGTTTATAGGTCTTTTTAAAGGCTTGATGATTAAGGTACAATATACATGAGAGCATCAATAGTCAAGGAGTGTGGTCTGGAAGACGCAATACTGAACGAATGTCCTTGAAAGTATAACTTTTCAAGTTAACCACTTGAAGTAGGGCTAAGGCAGGGTTAAAATGTCCTGTGTGAATTTTTAACAGCTCAGGTATCCAAAAAGAGGAAGATAACTTCCAAGATTATAGAGACTTCAGAATGTAATGGTTCTGAGCCTTTTGTTTTGTAAGCAGCAGAGTAGATGTTTCGGTGGTTATTGGAAAACAGTGATGTGGGCTGGTCCATTGCATTCCTTTGCCCTCAGGCTGAATTTCAGAGGAACACTGCGTCCGGTTATAAGTCTGATCATAGTCTTAATGAAAGTTAATTCCAGCCAAATATAGTGCATAGGAAAGATTACTGAGATTTTCTGAGAAGTGAGAAATGTAGGTTGTGTCTGTCTAGGAGGTTCAGAACTTCTACTAGGTTTAGTTTAGGGTAAATTCCAATTAACTATTGAGACATCAGAGTAGGAAAAGGCTCCACAATGTCTGAGATATGTGTTGTCCTAATCAGTTTCCCTATATAATGTTAATTTGCATAATATACCTTAAAGTTTAAGGTAATTTACTGTTTAACTATCATACAATGTTTTTTTTTTTTTTTTACTATGTTAAGGGAGGTTAAAGGTAAAAAAAAAATGACTTTGACAAATGACAAAAAATGCTTTTCAACAGTGGTCAAGGAGAAGTGCTGTCTGTTCATCTAAATGAGACCTGCCAGTTTCCAAACCAGACACCAAAACCACAACAAAATACAAACACAATTCAGACATCATCCACTAGCACTACAAATCCAAACACTAGTTCAGATCCTACAAACACAACTCAGACATCATCCATGAACACTACACATCCAAACACTAGTTCAGACCCTACAAACACAACTCAGACATCATCAACTAACATTACAAATCCAAACACTCCTTCAGTCCCTACAAACACAAGTCAGACATCATTCATTAACACTACAAATGCGAACACTAGTTCAGATCCTACAAACACAACTCAGACATCATCCATGAACACTACAAATCCAAACACTAGTTCAGCCACTACAAACACAACTCAGACATCATTCATTAACACTACAAATGCGAACACTAGCTCAGATCCTACAAACACAAGTCAGACATCATCCATGAACACTACACATCCAAACACTAGTTCAGACCCTACAAACACAACTCAGACATCATCCACTAACACTACACATCCAAACACTAGTTCAGATACTACAAACACAACTCAGACATCATCCACTAACACTACACATCCAAACACTAGTTCAGATCCTACAAACACAAGTCAGACATCATCCATGAACACTACACATCCAAACACTAGTTCAGACCCTACAAACACAACTCAGACCTCATCCACTAACACTACACATCCAAACACTAGTTCAGATACTACAAACACAACTCAGACATCATCAACTACCACTACAAGTCCAAACACTAGTTCAGATACTACAAACACAACTCAGACATCATCCACTAACACT
The DNA here is from genome assembly GCA_023630585.1 of Cranoglanis bouderius. Classification (NCBI taxonomy): domain Eukaryota; kingdom Metazoa; phylum Chordata; class Actinopteri; order Siluriformes; family Cranoglanididae; genus Cranoglanis; species Cranoglanis bouderius. The sequence goes on from CM042539.1 coordinate 5,733,298, forward strand.
ACACATCCAAACACTAGTTCAGATCCTACAAACACAAGTCAGACATCATCCACTAACACTACACATCCAAACACTAGTTCAGCCACTACAAACACAACTGAGACATCATCCACTGCAAATCCAAACACTAGTTCAGATCCTACAAACACAACTCAGACATCATCCATGAACACTACAAATCCAAACACTAGTTCAGACCTTACAAACACAACTGAGACATCATCCACTAACACTACAAATCCGAACAATCCTTCAGTCCCTACAAACACAAGTCAGACATCATCAACTAACACTACAAGTCCAAACACTAGTTCAGCCACTACAAACACAACTCAGACATCATCAACTAACACTACAAATCCGAACAATCCTTCAGTCCCTACAAACACAAGTCAGACATCATCCACTAACACTACAAATCCAAACACTAGTTCAGACCCTACAAACACAACTGAGACATCATCCACTAACACTACACATCCAAACACTAGTTCAGATACTCCAAACACAACTCAGACGTCATCCACTAACACTACACATCCAAACACTAGTTCAGACCCTACAAACACAACTCAGACATCATCCACCAACACTACAAATGCGAACACTATTTCAGACCCCACAAACACAGCTCAGACATCATCCACTAACACTACAAGTCCAAACACTAGTTCAGACCCTACAAACCCAACTGAGACATCATCCACTAACACTACAAATCCAAACACTAGTTCAGACCCTACAAATACAACTGAGACATCATCCACTAACACTACAAATGCGAACACTATTTCAGACCCCACAAACACAGCTCAGACATCATCAACTAACACTACAAATCCAAACACTCCTTCAGTCCCCACAAACACAACTCAGACATCATCAACTAACACTACAAATCCAAACACTCCTTCAGTCCCCACAAACAAAACTCAAACATCATCCACTAACACTACAAATCCAAATACTAGTTCAGATCCTACAAACACAACTCAGACATCATCCACTAACACTACACATCCAAACACTAGTTCAGCCACTACAAACACAACTGAGACATCATCCACTACAAATCCAAACACTAGTTCAGATCCTACAAACACAACTCAGACATCATCCACTAACACTACACATCCAAACACTAGTTCAGCCACTACAAACACAACTGAGACATCATCCACTACAAATCCAAACACTAGTTCAGATCCTACAAACACAACTCAGACATCATCCATGAACACTACAAATCCAAACACTAGTTCAGACCCTACAAACACAACTGAGACATCATCCACTAACACTACAAATCCGAACAATCCTTCATTCCCTACAAACACAAGTCAGACATCATCAACTAACACTGCAAGTCCAAACACTAGTTCAGCCACTACAAACACAACTCAGACATCATCAACTAACACTACAAATCCGAACAATCCTTCAGTCCCTACAAACACAAGTCAGACATCATCCACTAACACTACAAGTCCAACCACTAGTTCAGACCCTACAAACACAACTGAGACATCATCCACTAACACTACACATCCAAACACTAGTTCAGCCACTACAAACACAACTGAGACATCATCCACTACAAATCCAAACACTAGTTCAGATCCTACAAACACAACTCAGACATCATCCATGAACACTACAAATCCAAACACTAGTTCAGACCCTACAAACACAACTGAGACATCATCCACTAACACTACAAATCCGAACAATCCTTCATTCCCTACAAACACAAGTCAGACATCATCAACTAACACTGCAAGTCCAAACACTAGTTCAGCCACTACAAACACAACTCAGACATCATCAACTAACACTACAAATCCGAACAATCCTTCAGTCCCTACAAACACAAGTCAGACATCATCCACTAACACTACAAGTCCAACCACTAGTTCAGACCCTACAAACACAACTGAGACATCATCCACCAACACTACAAATGCGAACACTATTTCAGACCCCACAAACACAGCTCAGACATCATCAACTAACACTACAAATCCGAACAATCCTTCAGTCCCTACAAACACAAGTCAGACATCATCCACTAACACTACAAGTCCAAACACTAGTTCAGACCCTACAAATACAACTGAGACATCATCAACTAACACTACAAATCCGAACAATCCTTCATTCCCTACAAACACAACTCGGACATCATTCACTACCTCTACAAGTCCAAACACTAGTTCAGACCCTACAAACACAACTGAGACATCATCCACTTACACTACAAATCCAAACACTAGTTCAGACACTACAAACACAACTCAGACATCATCAACTAACACTACAAATCCAAACACTCCTTCAGTTCCCACAAACACAACTCAGACATCATCAACTACCACTACAAATCCAAACACTCCTTCATTCCCTACAAACACAACTCAGACATCATTCACTACCTCTACAAGTCCAAACACTAGTTCAGACCCCACAAACACAACTGAGAAATCATCCACTAACACTACAAGTCCAAACACTAGTTCAGACACTACAAACACAACTCAGACATCATCAACTAACACTACAAATCCAAACACTCCTTCAGTTCCCACAAACACAACTCAGACATCATCAACTAACACTACAAATCCGAACAATCCTTCAGTCCCCACAAACACAAGTCAGACATCAACTAACACTACAAATCCAAACAATCCTTCAGTCCCTACAAACACAAGTCAGACATCATCAACTAACACTACAAATCCAAACACTAGTTCAGACCCCACAAACACAACTGAGAAATCATCCACTAACACTACAAGTCCAAACACTAGTTCAGACACTATAAACACAACTCAGACGTCATCCACTAACACTACAAATCCAAACACTCCTTCAGACCCTACAAACACAACTCAGACATCCTCCACTAACACTACAAATCCAAACACTAGTTCAGACACTACAAACACAAGTCAGACATCATCAACTAACACTACAAATCCGAACAATAATTCAGTCCCTACAAACACAACTCAGACATCATCCACTAACACTACAAATCCAAACACTAGTTCAGACCCCACAAACACAACTGAGAAATCATCCACTAACACTACAAGTCCAGACACTAGTTCAGACACTACAAACACAACTCAGACGTCATCCACTAACACCACAAATCCAAACACTATTTCAGCCACTTCAGACCCTACAAACACAACACTGACAGAATTCAATGACAATAGAAATCTAAACTCTACTCCAGGCACAGCAACCACAACACCGACATCATTCTTTAACACTACCAATCCAAACACTACTTCAGCCACTACAATCGGAACTCAGGCATCTTTCATTAACACTACAAATACAAACACTACAAACATGACATCAGCATCAGTCAACGACAATAAAACTTTAAACATTACTTCAGACCCTACAAACACAACACAGACTTCAATCACTAACATCACAAATCCAAACATTAGTTCAGACCCTACAATCACAACTGAGACATCATCCACTAACACTACAAATCCAAACACTAGTTCAGCCACTACAAACACAAGTCAGACATCATCCACTAACACTCCAAATCCAAACACTACTTCAGCCCCTACAAACACAACACCGACATCATTCACTAACACTACAAATCCAAACACTACGTCAGACCCTACAAACACAACACCGACATCATTCACTAACACTACAAATCCAAACACTACTTCAGACCCTACAAACACAACACCGACATCATTCACTAACACTACAAATCCAAACACTACTTCAAACACAACAAACACAACACCGACATCATTCACTACCACTACAAATCCAAACACTACTTCAGACCCTACAAACACACCACTGACATCATTCACTAACACTACAAATCCAAACACTACTTCAGACCCTACAAACACAACACCGACATCATTCACTAACACTACAAATCCAAACACTACTTCAGCCACTACAATCGGAACTCAGGCATCTTTCACTAACACTACAAACATGACATCAGCATCAGTCAACGACAATAAAGATTTAAACATTACTTCAGACCCTACAAACACAACACCGACATCATTCATTAACACTTCAAATCCAAACACTACAGTTGGAACTCAAGCGTCTTTCACTAACACTACAAATATAAACACTACAAACATGACATCAGCATCAGTCAACGACAATAAAAATTTAAACATTACTTCAGACACTACAAACACAACAGAATCAAACACCACTCCAGGTGTTACACCAACAGTGAATATAACACATCCAGCAATACTGATCATGACCACAGTTTCCCCAACTATCACACAACCTAATGGAACATCAGGCTCATACCCTACAATGACAAAATCAAACACCACTCCCAATGTTACTGATACAACAACATTATCACCCTATAATACAACACAACCAAACACCACCTTAGATGTTACAAACACATCAACAGTGAATGCAGTAAACCCAAACACCACAACACTGAACACCACTACAGTTCCTCCAAACACCACATTATCTACGGAAACATCAGTCTCATTTATAACAAACTTCCCATCAAACACAACACCGATTAGCCCAACAACTTCCACAATTCTGTTTAATTTCACCACGGACAGCTTCACCACAGAGCAAAACACCACGGAGTATCAACTTAGCAACTTCACTACAGACTATTTAAGTCAGTACACCACACCAAGTCCACTTAACTTTACACAGGCTATAACTAATACTACACAAGATATTTATCATAAGAACAATAATTTGACATCAAGTCCTCTAAATACCACAGCCAGCCCCAGCAATTACACCACAGCCATCGTTAACAACATAACCTTGCTCAACACAACAATGCTTCCTAACATTACTCTAGCCAACAACACACAATCTACAGTAATGAACACTACTACAACAGTAGCGCCAAACATGCTCACTGCACAGACAGCAATGAATACCACCAACGCCTCAATCACTTCCACCACCACCTCGACCAGCACCACCACCACCACCTCGACCACCACCAGCAGGAGCAGCAATGGAACAAATATAGCAGGTTAGTCCACTGAGTTACTTCCAATCTGTTCTGCTTGAGTCTTTGATTTTTCCCACAAAAGAGGATTTTTCAAGCATTTTCAAAATTACTATAATAAATTAAGAATAATGCACAAATACCATGCATAAATACCATGCATTTCAGGGAATGGAGGTCTTTAGTTACTAAACCTAGAAGATAATATACCTTTATTAATATACCCATAATTGTGCATAATTGGACCCTAAGGGCTATTTTGGTACTTTTGGTTTGTTTGTTGGTTGCTGTTGTGTGCTGTTATCAATGAAGTCCTCATGCTGATTGTTATGTTTAAGATGTACCTTGGGTAACAAAAATGTACCTGCAAATTTTTTTTTTTTTAAAGATTTCATCCTTATGTGAACCATTTAATTAAACAAACAGTTTGATTTTATTCTATGTTGCAGTTTTGTTTTTGTTTTTTTATTTCTACTGTGTTTTTCAATTCAAGTTTTAAAAAGTACACATTCATTTAGTGAAGTTTTCAAAATTCTTGAACACGTTTTTAACCAGACAATATAGCAGTTAGCTATAGTGCTGTGAAAAGTATTTGACCCATCCTGATTTCTTTTGTTTTTGTGTTTATCTCATACTAAATAGTTTTAGATCTTCAAATAAAATACAACATAAAACAAAGGCAACCTGAGTAAACACACAATACAGTTTTTATTTATTTATTTTTTTTAATTGAAGCAAAAAAAGTTATCCAACACCTATCACCCATGTGAAAAACAAAAAATCTGGCTGTGCAGCAATAACTGCAACCAAATGCTTCCGATAACTGGAGATCAGTCTTTCACTTACTCCTATGCTTCGGATTATTGTCTTGCTGCATAATCCAGTTGCGCTTGAGTTTCAATTTACGGACTGAAGACCGTACATTCTCCTTTAGGATTTTCTGGTAGAAAGCAGAATTCATGTTTCTCTCAATTACTGCAAGTTGCCCAGGCCATGAAGCAGCAAAGCATCCCCACACCATCACACTTCCACCACCATGCTTGACCATGTATGATGTTCTTTTTGTGGAATTCTGTGTTTGGTTTTTGCCAGATGTAACGGGACCCCTGTCTTCCAAACAGTTCCACTTTTGACTCATCAGTCCACAGAACATTCGCCCAAAAGGTTTGAGGATCATCAAGGTGTATTTTGGCAAAATTCATACGAGCCTTAATGTTCTGGGTTAGCAGTGGTTTTCACCTCACCACACTTCCATGGATGCCATTTTTGCCCAGTGTCTTTCTGACAGTGGAGTCATGAACAGTGACCTTTATTGATGCAAGAGAGGCCTGTAGGTCCTTTGATGTTGTCCTTGGGTCTTTTGTGACTCCCTGGATGAGTCGTCGCTGTGCTCTTGGAGGAATTTTGGAAGGTCGGCCATTTCTGGGAAGGTTCACTACTGTGCTGAGTTTTTCCATTTGGAGATAATGGCTCTCACTGTGGTCCTTTGGAGTCCCAGAACCTTTGGAATAGCTTTGTAACCCTTCCCAGACTGATGTATTTCAATTACCTTCTTCCTCATCATTTCTTTCAATTTTGTGTTACTCGGTAAGAACTTTTAACCAATTTCATGCTGTTGAAAAACTGTTGATTTGATTGAGCAGGGTTTATAGTAATCAGGCCTGGTTGTGTCTAGTCCAGCTGAACCCCATTATGAATGCACTTTCGTAGATTTGGGGAATTAGTAACTACGGGGACAAATTTTCACACAATACCCAGTTGGTATTGGATAACTTTTTTGCTTCAGTAAATAACACTATCATTTAAAAACAGAATTTTGTGTTTACTCAGGCTATCTTTGTTTTTTCTTAGATTTTTTTTTAATTTCTGAAACAATTTAGTATGAGATGTACAAAAATAGAAGAAATCAGGATGGGGCAAATACTTTTTCACAGCACTGTAAGTAATATATTATATTGAAATAAAAATACCCTAAAAATGTAATGATTATAAAAACAAACAGGAAAACAGCACCATTATGAAACCACATGCATGAGGCCCACTGCGCCTATAAGCAGCTCTTTATATAACAGTTCATTAATGTATTCAAACTAATGAAAGCTATATGGACAAATCCTGTTAGGCCAAAAATCTGAATAAAATATAAGTATTTCCATAGAAGCTTGGCAATAAACTTCCCCACTAACATGTCATGTTAAAAGGATAAATGGCCATCTCTTACCTCATGTTGCAGAGACCACAACAACAGTGAGCCCTCAGTCTGTGGAAAATCAGCTTCTCAACCAGTCTCAGGATGTTTCGACCCTGAACTCCTCTCAAGTGCAGAATGTGGTCAACAAACTGGAGGATATTCTGTCTGCCCCAAACATCAGCCTGAATGTGGTTCAGGGTGCTCTGTCTGTCATTGACAAACTGCTCGATGCTCCTCAAGCAGCTTTGGCCTCCTCGTCCAACCGGTAAGTGATGTCAGAAACTTCCACATAAAACAGAGGAGCTAGAGAGCAATGCAAATGACTAAGAAAAAATAAATGAAAATTTGGATGGATGGTGTGTGTAATTTATAAATTCTTTCTTTCCAGCTTGATCAAGATTGTGGATGAACTGGCGTTGAAATTGGTCATTCTGGACAACTCGGCAACAATAACACTGCCATCTCTTGCACTGGTGGTGAAAAAAATCGATGGAACCAACTTTGCAGGAATGTCCTTCTCCATAAACAGCCTATCATCCATAGAGGTAAAGAGTGAGAGTTAGTTTGAATATGTAAAAGGCATGAGTTATTGCATTATAAAATTTAAAAACCAGTCATGTTCCAATATCCATTGCAGGTTATAGTCCATTTTACCTTAATCATAAAATACTGAGTGACGAAGTGATGCATAGTGGAATTAACACACCAAGCTTGATTAATTTTGTATAACAGCATGTCCCAAAGTGTTTTATTCCTCTTCTATCACAGCAATTTGCCAATGCTAGCAATGTTTTATTTCATCAAAAATGATGTCGTGCTTCTTATAAGTATATAATTATATTTAATATTGCAATAAAGCAAATTAGTTCCTGTTCTCACTTACATTATAGCAGCTATAAACAGTTGTTTCCTTACCAGCCTATATATTTTCTCATTCTTGATGATAAAAAGACAAAAAAAAACCCACACACCTAAAGTTCAGCTTTACCTCTGACTGTGACACCTTTACTCCTGTCTTGGTATTGCTCTGAGAGTTTGTGGTTGTTTGTTTCATTCCAGATGAAAAGCAGGAGAAGGAGGTCTGTAGATAGTTCTTCTCCTATGGGTTCCATCACTCTCCCCGCCTCTCTGACAGATGGTCTCTCCCCAGAGCAGAAGAAACAGGCATCCCGACTTCAGTTCACATTCTTCCAAAAGAGCACACTGTTTCATGTGAGGAATACTGAGAAAGAAATGTCCTATAGTAGCCATTTATATAAACAAGACCCATATCTTCTTCAACATACAGTATGTGTCGATCATTGCAGGACAAATACACTAAACAGCAGCTGAACAGCCTCATTCTGGGGACGAGCATTGCCAACCTGTCCATCACAGGCCTGAGAGACAATGTGGAGTTCTCTCTGAAGAATACGACTGCTATAGCGGTACGTATCCACTCGCTCATATACAACATGGCACCATTTACTGTTGGGTTTCTGATTTCTTTTTCTTCTCCTACAGGGAAAACTGACTTGTGTTTTCTGGGACTTTAACCAAAATGGTAAGATACCCGACCATCATTTAGGCCAAGCTTATTACACTAAGGTCATTGAACTGTCAGGATGAAGGTACTAACTGTACCATTGCTTGCAAAGCTACATTCACTGTCAGATGATAGATACATATTTAAAGTACTCTTAAAAATCATTATTCAACCTTAAAAAAAGGTACTACATTCACATTCCCAGGTGAATACAAGGAGTAAGAGCAAGGGTACAAATGATGTCTCCTTGTCGGTACCAGATATACAGGCAATTGTACAGTTTAGTACCTTTTCTCCTGAAAGTGAAATGTGCATTAACTGACAATGTATTGTAGGCGGAGCAGGAGGTTGGAACGAAAGCGGCTGTTTTCTCCTGAACAGCACAGATAACGAGATGAAGTGCAGCTGCAACCACTTGACAAGCTTTGCAGTGCTAATGGTGAGCATCGATATGTGTCCAACCAAACATCCAGACTAAAGGAATAATGCGATATGAATTCTTTCATATAAATATGAATGCTTTCTGTCTTATTTCAGTTACACAATGACCCATCAAAAACTGTTTGGTATCTAGATGCAGTTGTTTTGTTTTTTCATTTGTAAAGGACGTCTCCAGAGGTGGAGTTACTGACCAAGTTCAGGGCACCATCCTAACCTTCATTACTTACATTGGATGTGGGATTTCCGCCATCTTCCTTGCTATCACCCTCCTCACCTACCTGGCCTTTGAGTGAGTCCAACAAACCCTCCATGTTCTCTTCAAACATAAAATGTTGGTGAAGTCATGCTTCCTTTTTATTTACTCATCCGCTCATTCTTATTTCCTCAGCAAACTCCGCAGAGACATTCCATCCAAGATCCTCATCCAGTTGTGTTTTGCGCTTTTCCTACTCAACATGGTCTTCCTGGTAGACTCATGGCTGGCTCTCTACACCAAAGCCGTTGGCCTCTGCATCTCCACGGCCTTCTTCTTGCACTACTTCTTGCTCGCCTCCTTCACATGGATGGGTCTGGAGGCCTTGCACCTCTACCTGAGTATCGTCAAGGTCTTCAAAAACTTTGTATCGCATTACATGCTGAAGTTCTCTCTGGCAGGATGGGGTGAGTTCCTACTGAGAACCAGCTGTTGGAGTTGCATTTGGGCGGCGATTAGGTTTACTAATGGTGTGTTTATGCATTTCAGGTATACCATTAATCGTTGTCATTATTGTGATTTCGGTGGACAAAAATAACTATGGTCTGGTTACGTATGGAAAGTATGCAAATGGGAACACAGATGATTTGTAAGTTGGAGCATTATGGAAAATAAATTCAACTTAATGCAGGTTGATGACGTTTTTTAAAAGCCGTTATGTGCTTGTTTTTCTTTTCAGCTGCTGGCTGAGGAACGATATAGCCTACTACGTGTCAGTGGTGGCCTACTTCTGTGTGATCTTCGTGGTTAACCTGATCATGTTTGTGGTGGTCATGGTACAGCTGAGACGCATCAAACGACAAAACCCCCAAAATAACCAATACCGCAAAGGGCTCCAGGATCTACGCAGCATTGCTGGTCTGGTCGTCTTACTCGGCCTCACCTGGGGATTTGCTTTTTTTGCTTGGGGTCCCGTGAACTTAGCATTCATGTACCTCTTCACCATCTTCAACTCCTTCCAAGGTGAGAGCTATGAACATCTGGTACTTGTATGAGTAAGCACGCAAAAAGCATAACTTACTGTTTGTTCTTTTTATTTCCAAAGGTTTTTTCATCTTCGTGTTTCACTGTGCTGTGAAAGAGAGTGTCCGGAGACAATGGCGAATCTACCTCTGCTGTGGCAAATTCAGACTAGCAGAAAACTCGGGTACAATGTCAGACATTCACATGCAAACCAATAACTGGTTGCACTCTTATCCTTAAACTACGATTCTCCAACTCTCCAATACACTAGGAAATGATAGTTTTCCTACATCCTATGGTGTTCTAAATCATTCATGCCTTGTGTGTGTGTGTGCAGATTGGAGCCGGGTAGCAACTCAAAACACCAAGAAGAGTTCAGTCATCACAACCAACATCTCCCATTCCTCTTTTAACCCTTCAATTCCTTCAAGGAACTCCTCAATGAGCAGTGACAGCTTGGGCTTACCATCAAGCATCAATAGTCAGTTCTCCTGCAATCAAATATCAGCCAAAAGCACCTTATACCACAAAGCTGTTGAATTTCTGATCCTGATTCAAATTAATTAATTTAATTAACAGCAGTTCGGATAGATTAATGCACTCAGTTCTAATACATTAACGTTTCTATAGTAACAGACCATTCTCAGGGACTTGTATATCAGATGCTCTACAGTTTTTTTTTTTTTTTTTGTTTGTTTTTTTTTTAAAGTGTATAATTTTTTTATATTTGGTGAGGCTTTCTTTAACGAGATGCCTCATTTATGGAAGGATTCTTCAGTGTTTACCTCCAGTGGTAAAGCTGTAATTTTTCTGAAACATCTTCAGGACAGAGGAGTTTATGCTTTGCGGTTTCTCAGTAACAAAAGACGACAAGCTGCATTTTGTTTTGTCTTATTAACTTGAAGAGAGAGAATAAAGAGAAGCTGGTGAGGGAACTGTTTATAGCTGCTATAACGTAAGTGAGAACGGGAACTAACTCGTTTCATAGACGTTCCACAGCATTAAATGTAACTATAAATGGATAAAAATTACAACTTGCCGTTCTTTAATAAGTAATAAAATGGTGACTGTTGACAAACTGCTGTGGTATAAGGATGTTGTTATAGGAAAATAATCAACAGTGACTCTGCCACTCTGGTGTTGATTACTTTCCTATAGCAGCATAACCTGGAGTGTTTTATTTCTGACATATTTGTACAGATTTTGTTCAGGATTCTGCATATTTTTGATGAGGCATTATTTATTTCCATTTTTCAGCCTCACCAGTGAATGACCACGGATTCACATCTTTGGAAGAGTCCAACAACCTCTTGAATGATGGCTTGAATCGGCGCTCTGTACGCTGACATGAGCGACGTGTGCACATGGTTTAATGACACAAAAGTGACGTTTTTTTTGCACTACTGTCAGTGGGACGTTGGAGCAGCAGGTAGCTTCAAGGACCGGTTCATTCACGAATGACTCTAGGATTCTGGGATGTATTCCCGTCTTGTTCCGTATTCCTGGGAAAGCTTCTGGATGTACGTCAACCCTGACCAGGATAAAATGATTAATGAAGGATGGAATAAATGTAAAACACAGGAACAGCACCTGAACCTGAGAGCATCCAGCGTGCACCCTACCACCTCATACACTTACAGATGGTGACAAAAAGGAAAAAATTAAATAATTATAATGGAGAAACATAATGACAATGGAGAGGTTATAGACAGACGTTAAGAATCTACACCACGGCTGGATTTCGAAGCGAAAAAAAATCGAAGCGAAAATCCTTGAGGAAACAAAATAAAATGTAAAAAAAAATATTACGTAATGAAAACATCAGTTCTACTCCAGCATATATGAAGAAACCTGAAAGTTGAAATTAAGACAAATTTTCAGAAAGCAGTATTATACATGACCTATAAATAAGATTTAAGATTTCAGAGACTGAAATACTTTGTGTGTTTTAATGCTTTTTATAAATTAGCCTGCAAACTATGTAAACCGAAGAAACACTTAAGTTTGTTTATTCAAAGAAAAAGTCAATCAGTTTGATTATTTATTGGAGGTAGTATGCTTGTAAAAAAAATTTATCCAGAATGTATTCCCACATAACATCCAGCGTTCCCAGGACAGGCTCCGGGTCCACCGTGACCCTGACCAATATAACACGCTTACTAAAGATGAATGAATAGAAAAGATTTAGATTACTCTAAATCTTTTTCTTTTTTTTATGACTGAGTAATGTTGCATTTTATATTACTCATGTTTAGTATAATTTATTGAACAAAATGGATAAAATATGTAAGATTTGGTGTAGAATTTCTTCTAATTTTTTTTTTTTTTTAAATCATTATTTTGGGTCTAAAATGGAAGGTCTCTGTATGACATGTTTATAAGGATTGCCCCTTCATGTCTGTGGGAAATGATGTATGTTCTTAAAAGTTATTTTGACTTATAAAAGGTTTAATGTGACATCTTGGGTCATTTTGTTATGGAGCAAACAGACAGTGAAGATTTCATTTTTGATTTACCTTTGATTTCTTTATTATTATAATTTTTATTTTTATTTATTTTTTTACTTCACTGTAAAGCAATTTGAACTGCATTTTATATGCTATATAAAAGTTTCTTCTTCTTCTTCTTTATAAATGTCGTTTATAAAGGTCGCCCCCTGGTGGATTAATGAAGCAACGCACAGAAAGTAGGGGCTATTGTTTTGGTCAATTTCTGGTCTTTTTGTGTTTTTTTATTTTTACACATCTGTTTTTAACCTCTGCATAATATGTTTGATTTGTTTGAATAAATCTATTTAAAATGTAAAAGTTGTGATAATATTTACAAATAATATTTAAATGTCCTCAAAGTCCTACTTCAACTAAGACCAATTTTTAGAGCATTTTCTCACACATGCTCTAAAACATATATACATATATATAAAATATAACTCCTCTGTCCTGAAGATGTCGGAAAAATGAAAGTGATAGCGACACTGGAGACTCCTTCCATAAACTCATTTTTTAATCTGTTTATGTGGAAGTTCCGTTAATTTTCACAAGATTATTCTGACATAAACCAATCGTCATGATTCACATTTGTGTGAAAGAAGCATAATTCGTTTTTCTCCTGATTTCAGGTTTGAGGTTCATGTGTAGATGCTCCAGTAGATGATGTTAAAGGTGAGGTAGGCAAGAGGAAACAGGATCCTGGAGTACGAGTCGATCATGTAGCTGTTGCTCATGAGCAGCTGGAGATGGTGTCTCAGAGGCCTTGTTTTCCGCAGACGTGTGCCCAGTACAGGAGGAGCCTCGGGTAAGATGGAGTTCTGCGAGGACATCGGCGGTTCCACGCTGAGGTCCGTCAGCTGAGGGAAGGTGCTGAGGTCGATGTCAGTGTCGTGGAAACAGCCATCGAAAGCCATGGCCTGGGAGGCGTCAAATCTGGAGAGCTATGGACAGGAAAGAAAGCATCGTTACAAAAATTCCTAAGGATGTGATGTTCACACCTGCAAAGAGTTTAAAGCTGACGTACAGGTTTTATTCACCAGCAGAGGGCGACATTTCAATAGTTTAAAAGAAAATCAAGCTCAACTGTAAATACATTTGATCATTGACCAGTCACAAAGTCCCGCCCACTTACTGTATTGACGTGTAAATAAATCTGATCATAGACCCTTCACAAAGCCACGCCCACTAATTGTATTCACTCATAAATAAACCAGTGAATTTTAGCAAAGCATCAACTGAAGCTTAAAGGAAGCTAATTAATATGCAACATTAAACTGCTAATGACTCTAAGAGGAGCTCTTGACCTTTCCCTTCTTCATCTTCTTCATCTCCTCCACGGTGGTGAAGTAGTTGACAGCAGCGTACTCGATGACTGACAGGAAGACAAACAGGAAGCTGACCCACAGGTAGATATCCACCGCTTTTACATAGGACACCTGGGGCATGGACGCCGACACGCCCGTGATGATGGTCGACATGGTCAAGACGGTGGTGATTCCTGGAAAAAATTATGAAGGTCTAGTTCTATAAAATTCCTCATGGATAAATGTTGAATGACGACAACAGTAAACTTTTTAATTCTTAAACTTCATTTAGTGATTCATAGATTTTTTTTTTTCACTAATCAGACCAGAGAGGTTAAATGGAATAAAAATCTATGAATGTCTATGAAAACTCATCCTTTCCGTGATTGGCTGCAACAGGATCTGCTATAAAAGCCAATTTCTTTCTATACATTTATCGGTTCTGGTACAGACCTTGTCCAGGTGTATGGATCAGTTTGCTCAAATACTTCACTAGGTCCACATGCGGACTGTCGTCAGTGAGTGGAGCTATAAGAAGGTTAATCTTGTGGGTCGTTTGATTTGGTGTAAACTGTATTTTAGAAAGTATTAGTATTTCTGATTTCTGGTTCAGTAGCAGCGGTGAGTTTAGTGTAAGCCACAGTGCAATCAAAGTGAGAGTCCAAACACAATAGTGTGGTGTGTGTGTGTGGTACCGAGTGAGACGCGAGCAGGCACGGCCCGTCTGTCGATCCAAAAGGACACCCAGGAGAGCACGACCATTAACATCGTCGGAAAGTAGGTCTGCAACATGAAGAAGAAAATGTGTCTCCTGAGGATGAAGTTGATGTAGAGTCTGTTGTACCAGCCTGAGAGGAAACGGAGACAAAGCCGGCCGTTACTCAGCACTTCTTCGGCAAAGGAAATATGAGTGGTCCCGAGAGGAAGATATAAAAAAAAAACCACAAACAGTACCGGTACTGCTGTAGAAAGCCAGGCCGCTGGAAGGGTTAAACTCCTCTATAAAGAACTGCGAGAGAACAATCTCATCGGTTCTTAGAGAGTCGTTTCCATTCTTCCAGTACAGCATGAGGTCGTTTTCATTATACGCATCTGCGTGATAACAAATGAGGTTTTGTTAGAATGAAGTAGAACCTGTAAATAGAAATTACCAAGAAATTACCAAAAGGGATATTTTGGTACAGAGCTTGGAGAATAAAGGGTTAACCCATAAAGTATTTGAATATGAAATATGGAATTTTGTATATACGACTTCACAGTAAATCAAATACTTTTGGTGTATTTCATAAAATTACATTTTTGCCAGTGTTAATGCTTTGTTTTGAACTTGTTAGAGGTACTGTAAGGTTTGCCTTTAAAAACATACAACTCAAAATACAAATCTGAAAAATTCAAATATAAAAAAAGTACAAAATATAAATAAATATATAAATAATTACAAAAATACTTTGACTTAAACACCAAGTTAATTCAGTATAATTCAAATAATAATATAATTCAAATATACAAAATACATATTCAAATACTTTTGTCAGCTTCCAAGCAAGAAAACCAATCACCAGAAAGCAGGATGTCGAACTTATCCTTAAATTTTCCATACAGATTGATTAGTTTTCTACATAATTTGCGGTTAAGTATTATTCAGTATTATTAAAATTATATAATATTAAAGTTATTAAAGTCAGACTGTATCTGTCGTGTGTGTGTGTGTGTGCGTGTGTGTGTGCGTGCGCGTGTGTGATTACCACAGACAAGAAATTCTACACGTTGAGTTTGCGCCAATTTCATTTATATTAGAAGTCTAAGGGCAGATGAACTCCATCAGTTTAAGGTGTTTGTATATAAATGAAGCTTTAAATCTGACAGATTGGTCTTTTCACAGATGGAACTACTTTTTCAGAGGGAAGTAGTCATGGTGTTGTGTGACTCTGATGGCGTAAGGATACCACAAAACCTTCAGGAAAGTGTGAAGTAACCAGAACTACTTTTTACTGCATCACTCCAGCGCTAGAAACTTGGATAGGTCCATAAGAAAACTTTTAAAACTCTCTCTCTTGTGTGTCTCATCGGAATAATCGCACATTAAAATGATTATTGACAAAATTCAACACCTGTCCTTATAAGTGAGTTTGCCGTAAACATGTTTTCTGTTCTTTTCTTTTCTCAGTGTTGGAATTTTGGATAGAGACGAGGTTGAATAATTCTGGAGTAGTGCTTTATTAAACACAGCATATATGGTTAATGTTTTATTAAGATTATTATGTCGATTATAACATTAGGACAGTGTTTTATTTTAATTATTATGAAGGTAAACACTCACAGCTCTCCAGCTCCAGAGAACAGTTCTGGGTGTCCAGAGGAAAACTGCTGAAGTCCATGGAGCACTGAGCTGTCACCGTTATCCTGCACCAGGAGATAAATTCAGCTTTTAAAATCAAATCTTTATGAGGATTAGCGCCCTGTTCCTTCCAACAGCTAACACGAAACAAGTTAATTCTGCAAAATAAATTTATTTAAAGGTGCAAAACATGTAGAAAATAAGCCTGTCGTAGAATTAAATGACTTCAGAGTTGCATTTGGTGTATTTGTGAAACTGTTCTCACTGAAATAATTGTTATATTCAATGTTTTGCCCATTAAATTGATCAGTTTGTTTGAATTTGGTGCATAAAATTACATGCTGGCTTCACATTTTCACGTGCTTTGTCATGAACGGAGAGGACTCCCCAAACACAAGAGGTCACCTGACGCTATAAAGAACGTTGCCGTCTGGGTAAACCCTCAGCATGATGTTCTCCATGGTAGTGTCGTGAATGAACGAGCGCTTCGAGTGGACAAAGAAGACATCAGGAACCCAGATCTTCTTCACCAGCCGGGAGTCAAAAGTGCGGCTCAGGTTATTTCCCGAGGGAAAAGCCAGACGCTCGTCTTTCCAGTAGTGCCTCAGGTAGAGTGTCATGGTGAAGTCCTGAAGAACAAACAGGAACCATACTCACACCAGCATTCAGATCCAGAGTCACGGAGCCAGATGTTCGATACGTAAAGCGATGACGTGTTTACCATGTTGACCTCTGAGATGCTGTCTAAACTCTCCACCTGTACGTCGACACCCACGGGAATGGCAGAGCCTGTAGAAAACAAAACAATGCAGGTGTGGACCATGACGTCCAGAGGAACTGTAAAGATTGAGAAAGCATGAAATAGGAGAAGCCGAAGTATTATCTCGAGGGTCTTTGTTTGAGAGGGTACAATGCAATGTCCGACGTGTAGAAATACACATCTAAATGTAGGCTAAAGGTCAGCATGCTAGGTGTCTGATATCACTGTTACAGTCTTGTTTTTTTTTTTTTTAAAAATCTGCATTTACTACTTAGCTTTTAGTTTCATAGATTAGCCATAAAGTTCTAGGGTAAAGTTCGGTGAAACCTTATTGTGGTCAGACTTAATATGTAATATCAGTATTTATTTCATCAGATTTTAGGAGAAGCTTCTATTCATCCAATTATGTGTGTGTGTGTGTGTGTGTGTGTGTGTGTGTGTGTGTGTGTGTGTGTGTGTGTGTGTGTGTGTGTGTGGTGTGTGTTTATTACAATAAAATACTAAGCGATATATAACAGCAAATCCATGAATGTTTTATTCCTCTTACATCACAATCTTCCAGTGACTACAATGTTTTCTCTATTAAAGAACAACACATCATATTTTCTTTTTGTCTGTTTATAGTTACATTTAATGTAGTGGAACGTATGAGAAACTAGTAATGTTGTCACTTACGTTATAGCAGCTATAAACAGTCATTTCCTCTCCAGCCTCTCTCTTTTTTCTCTCACGTAAAGTTACAGCTTTACCTCTGACTGTTACAAACTGCTGGCACTGGAGACTCCTTCCATAAATAAGGAGTTAAATAAACCTCTCCTTACAGAAAACTTCATATCAGCGTTTACACACATTTTCAATCCGTTTATGTAGAGCTTCCGCCATATGATTCCATGTGAATGGGCTATTACTATAGCAACGATAACATATTAGAATGAGTGCGTTAATATAAACCTGTTACAGATAATTAATCAACACCTTCTGACCAATCAGAATCCAGAAATCAGCAGCACTGTGGTATAAAAGAAGAATAATATAGTGGGCCTAATACAGAACTTTGTGGGACGCCATATTGCACCTTACGTGACTTTTACTTAAGTCTGTGTATTAAAAAATAGATTTTGGACAAAAGTAAGACGAAAAATCAAACAATAAATCATCTACACCTCAAACTGTGTCTATGTTTAAGGAATTAAAATCAAAATAGTAAAAATATTTACTGTGAGAACCAGATTTTAATGATAGATAACACTGTCAGTAAGACTGTCGGAATAATCAGAGTTGACTCTAAATATGTCTCTTACCACAACTACTTAACCTTTTACACATTTTACACGTTCTTTACAAGATCACGTATACAACTATAACAGCTCACCCATGTCTAGACACTAATCGTACGGTGTAGTGGTCCACAGAGCAGACTAAAGGCAGCCATGCCGTTCAAGACATCTGGTAAAGGTTAAACTCGGAGATGGTTTGTGGTTTGAGGTTGCGGTGTGCAGTGACGGTGGGAAGTGTGTATTTGTGGACCTGGCAGCGAGAAGGCGTGTCAGTGGGAGAACAAGTAAAGCCTGAGTTGTAAACTTCTAAAGGTTTTTAATCAGCGTCTCTGCTTTCAACTACAGCCATGTACATGTGCTGGTTTGTGGAGGCTGCTGGCGATGTGTCTGATGAACACGAGCCTGAAACTCTTCAAAAACACAGAACAGGGTCGTGACAGCTCTGGGGAAAATCCTTCAGCTTACCAGATGGGTGAAAAAATGTAGTGGGAGTTTCTTATTACTGGATTACAGGTGCAAAAGTTTGTGCACCCTAAGGTCAAAATAAAGAGCACAAAGCAATTTAGTGTGTTGGGTTTCACTTTCACAAGCTTTTGTGAACATGATCAATGATGAATGTTTCCTTTTGCATCCTTTTCAATCCTTTCCTTTGGTTCGGTTTTTGTCGTATTGTTGTCTTGTCACATGATGGATTTAGTAAGAAATAAAACACAACAGGAGTTACTGTTACCACCATGAAGCTGATTCATATAACAGCGAGTCCCAAAGTGTCTTATTCCTCGTATAGCACAGAAATTGATCAACGATTACAATTTTTATTCATTAAAAAAATGCCACAACAGAATTTTATCAGTTTATATTTGAGCTTAATGTTAAGGAACGTCCATGAAACAAGTTATAACAGCTATAAACAGTCATTCCCTCACCAGACTCTCTTTATTCTCTCTCTTGAAGTTAATAAAGCAAAATAAAAACATGGTATCAATAGGGTTGCACATTATAATGGTACTACAGTAGTATCACGATACTAAAGCTTCAAAATACCTCTGATGCCACTATATTTTTTAAACGGTAGTATCGTCAATATGTTAGTACCGTAAGTAATGTTGTATGTGCGGCAGTTAATACTATTTTCACCAAAACTGCTTTTGCAGAATACACAAAGGTTAGTGACACTTCATTTAACCTAAATTCTTTACCTTAATCTTTAAAGAGTTCCTGTTTGCTAGTAAACGAGCTAACGTTATGCTAACCGCTGTGTGTAAATACTACAATTAGCCGTGTTTGATAGTAAGCGGGCTAACGCTCCCAATTGTATGATTTTTTTTTATTTTTATGGAGTTCGTTTCCAAATTCAGTTATTTATTCCTAATGATGTGTTCATTCTTAGTTCTCTGAGGACAGTTTCCATTTGCATGATTTCATTGTTCTGAGGAACAACAGATGAAATATATAGCACATTGAATTAGTTGCTTGCCAACTCTATGATTGTTCTTGAGTTTTTTCCAACAGCCAGTTATTCATTCTCATGAATAAAGTATTCAGAGGAAAATTCGGTTAGGCTGTTTTCATTTATATCGATGTATTAACACAATATTGCATGGTATTGTACTTCAACTGGCAAAGTATCGTAAGTTATGCTTATGGCATCGTGACAACCTTAGGTGACAAGAAACCTCAAAGCCTAAACTCCACTGTCCTGAAGATGTCATAAACCTTAGTTAGAAGTTACCTCTGAGTGTTAACACTGGAGACTCCTTCCATAAATATTAATTTATTAATTAATTTACAGACAACTTACTATAAACTTAAAACCATATCAACAATAATACATTTTTATTTGTTAAATATCAACAAGTTTTTTTTAGCTAATTTTTATGTGGCTCATCTGCTATTGAACACCTTCAGACCAATCAGATTTGTCCGATTTGAATATGGTAATTGCAGTTACCTTCGCAGTTCACAAAGCGCTTTATACTGTGTCTCATTCACCCATTCAAGCATACACTCGCACACCAACGGCAGCAGAGCTACCATGCAAGGCACTTGCCTGCCATTGGGAGCAACTTGGGGTTCAGTCTCTTGCCCAAGGACACTTCTGCACATGGAGTCATGGAGCCGGGAATTGAACTGCCAACCCTACGATTAGTGGACGACCCGCTCTACCAACATCATAAGAACCTCATGTTTTGTAGTGATCTGCATAAACACTCTGTAACAGGGCCCTATCTAGAACGTTTGAGCAGAAACAAACCAAAGGGAGTGGAGATGTGCTAAAAATTGTGTCTCTTCTCCTTTAACTTTCTCTCTAACCTGAAATTAAATGGTTCTTTTTTTTTTTCTCTCCTGCACCTGCTTTAACAAACCTGAACCGTAATCCAGATTAACACCCATGAACCTACATCTGTGACTCAGGTAGCTGTTGTCTGATTTGTGTGGCACAGAATTTGGGTCAGCTCTGAATTTAGGACATTTGGGTTATAATGTTTGGGTATGGACCACTTTGGTGTGTTTCCTGTGAAATGAAAAGTGTGATGATGGAAAGAGGAGAGAATCAGTGAAGCATTAGGAGAAGTTCTTGTGGTGGATTCTGACCTCCAAATCCCGGTCGCATGGCAAAGTCGTGTTCCTCGATCCTCAGCAGCTGCTCGGTTTTGATCAGGAGCGATTTGGTGCTGTCCTGCTTTTTTAGCTTGTAGTCAATCCGGCTAGGTGTGAGAGAGGAAAAAAAACAGGTCGGGGATTAAACCTATGAAGCGTAATCCACGTAAACACAAACTTATTCTTACTTAAGTGGCACATAGTAAAGTAACTACACTTAATTATCATTGTACTGAATTTGTAACTTTTATTCCTTATATTTTTCAATTAGACTTTTCAAATTAATATTGTATAACACAGCACTGTTGAATTCTGGAACGTGATTGGTAAGAAGGTGTTGATTAATTCTCTATAGCGGCAGCTCTGACAGTAGTGCAGCTCCAAATCACAGGTTCACTGTATATTAATATTCATCTAATACAGTACGTTATCGTTTCTATAGTAACAACTCATTCACAGGGACTTGTTTAAAAAATGCATGTGAGCAATGATACATTGAAGTTTTCTGAAAGGAGACATTTATTTCTTTAACGTTTATGGAAGGAGTCTCCAGTGTCAGAGCTTTGTAAAGGTCAGAGGTGAAGCTGTAACTTTACATTTTCCGACATCTTCAGGACAGAGGAGTTTACGTTTCTTTGCGGTTTCTCAGTAACATGATAAGCTGAGATTTTATTTTTTTTGTCTTATTAATTTCAAGAGAGAGATAAAAATTAGGCTGGTGAGGGAACGACTGTGTCACATTTATAGCATCCCATTTAGTTTGCATGCCAAATATTCTGATCAGGTTCTTGAAAAATAAACAAGCCAAGTTCAGCGTGTAAATGAACTGGATTCTGGAGTCTCTCCAAGTCCTAAAGACAGGCCTTTACCAGGAGATAAAGCAGATGCTGCAAAACAAGCACTAAAATAAACGTTGCTGTGATACGAGCACTAAAGTCATTTTTCCAAACAGGACATTTAGAGCCGTGCTGCATTCAGAGAACACTAAAGCACCAGGTTTCACATCTCTGTGTAGCACAATGTGTGGATTGCTCAGTTTAATTTTCTACTTATTTTGGCATAATTCACTGATACACATGCATAATAATTTTTTACTCTTTTCTGCCCTTTTTTATTTGTTTATTTTTCCTTCTTTTTTTCCTCTCCTTTATTCTTTTTATTCTTTCACTTCCTTTTCTTACCTGGTCTACTGGTCTATTTTCTCTAATTTTTTTTTCTTATTTATTCTTTTATTTCCTTCTTTTTTCTCTCATTTTTAAATTCTTTAAATGTTTTTGTTTTCTTTCTATTTTTTCTTTTCTAATTATTTACATAAGTAACACAACCTCTGTGTTGTTCCACTAAAGGAAAATGTTCAACACCCGGGTGGTGTGATGAAGTATAGTTAACGTAAACCACCTTGATTGTTTTCCTAAGTGTTTTATTCCTCTTATACCACAGCAATTTACCAACAAATCACTTATTACTTTTTATCCATTTATAGCTACCTTTAATGTTGTGCAATATCTGTGAAACAAGACAGTTCCTGTTATAAGACAAAAACGCATACACGTTAAATAAACATCTCCTGTAGATTTTCTGTAGATGTTTTAATGGTGTTTGTCTGTTTTTTTGGGTTTTTTTTGTTATGTTTAAGGTTTTAGTGCATTTTGGAGTGCAACCAAAAAGAAAAAAAACCTTTTTAAACTGGTTTGAGGAGCCACAAAAATACAATATAAAATGTTACTGAGTCACATTTTTTTAATTCCACAAACATCTGGATCTCAAATTAACATACATCAACAATCAGTGATGTTTTAAATCGTTTTAAGGCTGTTTGTCTTTTTTGGGTTCCTGTGCAAGGCCGTATAAGGTGCAGATGAAAAGCAGAAGGTTTGAGGCTCCCCTCCTCGTCTGAGAGCTAATTAGCAGGGACGAGGAACAGAAACCGTCGCTGTATAAAGCCAAGATCAAAACCACGAAGGAAATAACATTTCAACCATCCGTCAACACTCCCTTCATAAACTGACTGAGTTCCTTTAGTAAACATAAATAAATACATAAATAAACAAAACCTCTGCAATTACTCAGAGCAAAGACTAGAATAGAGTGAGAAGAAAAACACAAAGATAAACATTGTCACCCCCCGAATCTCCCCAGATTTACCCCGGGTGTTTGTGTTTGGCGTGTTCTCCCAGGTATACGTCCTTATTCTTCCTGCGGTTTGGGTAACGGTGGTTCAGCAGCGTGACGGGCCACAAGCAGGCCAAACACAGCAACCTGAGGCTCAGCAGAATCAGCTTCATGCTCAAGTCGAAGTCTGGACCTTTTCCTTTTCTTCAGAACCTTCAGGTCGTGTCACGGTCTTCCAGAGACGCTCGAGAAGGTCAGTGTGGTTCTGGTGTCCTGTCTCGGCCATCACCTGACCTAAAAAAAACCCCGGTCTAGTTTCATCTAGTTTCATCTAGAGAGATGCGGAAACGTAGATGCATAAGATCAGCGTGAAAGCCAAACGGCAAGTGTGACTCAGTCCAAACCTGAGATTCTCGAAATCTGTTGTCTCGAAGAGTCTGGTAGGTCTGTGGCTCGCTCTTTGGTTCATTCCGGACGCTCACATCAATACTATTTCATTCTCACAGTAATGAAAGATTGGAATTAATTCCATCCTGAAATCCTCTTATGTGTGGTCACTGAAATCTTTCTGTAACCTACAAACAGCACAGTAACCACACACACACACACACACACACACACACACACACACACACACACACACACACACACACACACACACACACACACACACACACACACACACACACACACACACACACACACACACACACACACACACAGTGCTGCCCCTAATCAGGATTTTCACAGAACAGGACTAAATGTGTGTTAGCTCAGTTTAAGGACAGTAAACACTGTGTACCACATACCTGCACACACACACACACACACACACACACACACACACACACACACACACACACACACACACACACACACACACACACACACACACACACAATAAAGAAATCTGTAACTATTCAAATCACAAGAGAATACATCATACTTTTTCTTTCGGGAAGCATTGAAGCAGTCCCTAGATTTTTAAATAAATAAACAAACAAACAAACAAATAATAAAGTGACAGGGTGGTGTGATGAAGTGGCATTACTGTTAACACTCGAAGCTGATTATTTATTATTATTCCAGTAACAACACGTCCAACAACAAGTGTTTTATTCCCCTTAAACCACAGCAATTCACCAATAATTACAATTTTTATTTATTAAAGAATGTCACATCCATTTTATCCATTTATGGTTACAATTAACCTCCGTACTTTCCTTCTTTTTTATACTTTTTTCCTCTTCTCTCTTCTCTCTCATTTGTGTAGTTTTTCTTCTTATTCATTTTTTCTCTCTTTCCTTCTTTTTTCTCTTTTTCCTTAATATTTTTTTTTCTTTCCCTCTCTTGCATCTTGAGTGAATTTCAGCATTTTGTTCATTTATTCTGCCATAATTTATTAACTCTATTCTAAAACAAACTGTAAAAATGTTTGTAAACCTGTAAATCATCACACACATTCACTCTGTGTTTGAAGGGTTCATGAGTTTTCTGTATAAAACTTTAATATTTTATATCTATATATAAACTTTTAATATAAAAATGCCTTATTTTGTAATGTTTAACACAGGATTTAGTCAGGTTTATAAAACTGTGAACTTGTAAATGTGTGCAGAAGTTTTGGCACTCGCTTTCAGAAAAAGGCACAAAGAAGTTCAGTGTGGGAGTGAAAGAGCAGTGAAAAGGTGGTGATGTAATCCTGCCCTTTGACCTTTAACCCTGTGTTCGGCTCAGAAAAGATGATTTAGACTTGATCTGGCACACTTCATGGTGTGTACATTATGAGTACATGACTTCATAATTACATCAAATAAATCTATGTATTTTTGTTATTTCTCTTCATGTGTTCATTCATATCAAATTGTCTTTTATTTTGGATTTGGTAATGTGCATATGTTCCTTCCTTTTCCTTTTTTTCTGTTTACTTTCCTTTGTATTTTCTCTTTCTTTTTGAATTTTCTACTTCCTCTCCATTTTCTTTCCATTGTTACTCTTTTTAATGTATTTGTTCTACTTTCTAATCTTTTATGTCTTCCTTTTCTTTCCCTCTTTTTCTTTTAACCTTCTGTTCAATTTCTATTTTTTTTCTATTTATTTTTCTCGTCTTTTATTTCCAAACTTTCAATATTTCTCTTCTTTTTTAATTTTTTTCCTCTCATTTTTAAAAATTTCTTTTTACATTTCTTCTCTTACTTTTCCCTCCTTATTTTTCTCAATTTTAAATAATTTTTCCCTTTATTTTTTCCCCCTTCCTTCTCCTTTTTTCCTCTCCCTCTCTAAATATTCTGTAAAAAAAAGACTTCTTTTTTTTTTAACTGCACATATTGTTAACAAAATCTTTACTGTCTTCTATTGGTGGGAAGGAAGGGAGGAAGGGAGGAAGGAAGGAAGGAAGGGAGAAAACATTGGCTAGAAGTGAACATAGATGTCGTAAGACTTCCACAGAACATACAATCATAGATCATAAAAAATCCCAGAGAGAGAAAAACGAGGTGAACTAATTAGTTTTCACTGACGCAGTTTCCATCAGCGAGTGGAAGGATGCAGTGCGAGTGAGAGAGAGAAAGATGGAGAGATGTAAAAACAGAACATGGTAACCCTGTATGTCCAGTAATCCCAGTATGGGATCTAATCTGGTGGATTACAGTCTGATGATGAGGTCCAGTGATGCGTGATGGCTTCAGCGCGCACACACACACACACACACACACACACACACACACACACACACACACACACACACACACACACACACACACACACACACACACACACACACACACACACACACACACACACACACACACACCCTTTCTCCTGTAACCAGTTCTCATTGTCCTGGTCCAACAATACATGCTAATCTCTGAGCGTATGCGTGATCACCATGAACAATTACAACATCCACGTTTCTCTGAACTGAGAAAAAACAAACACCTGTTTACTACAAACTCACTTCATACAGATGTCTAAGTGCAGCTCCAGGAACAATAAACCTGTTCACATGAGAAAGATGTTTATGTAACATTTATGGAAGGAGTCTCCAGTGTCAGCACTTTGTAACAGTCAGAGGTAAAGCTGTAACTCTAAGTTTTCCATCATCTTCAGGACAGATCTTATTATCGTCAGGAGAGAGAATAAAGAGAGGCTGGGGAGGGAATGAGTGTTTACAGCTGCTATATAAGTGACAACAGGAACTACTAGGTCAAAATTAAATGTAACTATAAACAGATAAAAAGTAGGACGTGAGTCATAAATAAATACATTTTTTGGTAATTTGGTGTAGTATAGGAGGAATAAAACACCAAGAGACTTGCTGTTATAGGAAAATTATCAACTTCATCACACCACCGTATCAATCAGTGTCTTTTTTTATTTGTTTGTTTGTTGACAATCACTTTAAGAACCTTTCTGATAACATTTTTCAAAGAATGTACTGATATTTTGCAGGATGGATGCTGTAGATTTGTAACTGCTGCTGTAATCATAATCATGTGCTCATCACAGGACTCTAATTCACAATCTGCCCATACAAATTGCAAAATAGTATACACTTATTCAAGGAATCAGGAAAAAAAATATGAGTCTGTAGGACTCATGGTTTACAAAATAAAGGCCACAATGTAAATCACTGTGCTATAGCGCCACCATCAGGCTGATATGACTCAGCTCTCTTTGGTGCTTGGCCCCCTAATTATGGGCCAAAATGTTTTTTGTTTTTTTTATGAATCTATGTATTTTTATATGGAACCAAATTTTCTCCTTTTCTGATAACATTTTCTCAACGAATATACGGATGTTTTGGATAAACTGGGTGTACGGCTGCTGTAGATTTGTACCTTAGAGCTACTGTTGTTATGTCCTCGTCCCAGGACTCTTATTCACAAGCTGCAATTACCAAAGGAATCAGAAGGAAAAGAATAGTAAGATTCATGGATCATAAAATATACACCAAAACATAAAAAAACTGCACTATAGGGCCACCATCAGACTGATCGGACTCATCTGTCTTTGGTGCTTGGCCCCCTAATTATGAACCAAAAGGTTCTTTCTTGAATCTATGTATTTTTACGGAACCAAAATTAGATCTGCTATGACAATACTTTAAAAAAAAAACAAAAAAAAAACTTTTCCTAAGCATGTACACACACAGAAACTATCATCCTGATGACCAGTCATGGTTTAAATTTCAGGATGTGCTTTCCCGTGTGTGCCCGAGTTTTGATACTTAATCTGCTCCACTGAAGGAAGTGTAACTAAACTCCACCCACAAGGAGGAGGTTTGTGAAGTGAGTAATCGCCCTTCTTGTGCCGTTGCACTGCTGATATTTTTAGGGGCGTGTTTGTAAAAGAAACCTGTCCATCTAGTTGCAGCTGAATTCCTCATCTTTAATCGACGAACAGCTTAGCCGCTCAGTTCAGGAGTCACACACACACACTCACTGGTGGTGAGTTTACAAGTGAGTAAACTTTATTTCACTTTACTTTTTAATCAGAGAGAATGCTACAGGGGGAAAAAAGTGTTTAAATCACAAAAATTAGTGATTAGTGTGTTCTAATTATGTTAAAATCAGCATAAAGCGACAATTACACGATTACATCTGTTCATTAATAACTCCAGTATGATGTGTGATGTTAATGTTGATTTTTTTAAAATAATTTTTGTAAAAAATCTGATCTGATAAGGAAGATTTTAAATGCTGAACCCTTAAAGAACCTTTTTTTTTTTTCTAAGAGTGCATCAAGTACCAACAGCTAAATGTAACATTATTCAATTCACATGTTAAAGAACCCTCTCTGATAGAGAAACACTTTTCTGTAGGGTTCCACACAGAACATTTAAGTGTTTCTCCTAGAGAGATAACTGAAGAAGCCCTAAAAGTTCTAGATTAAATGTTTATTTCTAAAAGTATACCAATAGTGTAATGTTAAACTCCTGTCAGGTTGTAGGTATTAAGAAGAAAAGGTATTAGTTTAATTAGTTTTTATTAGTTATAAAAGGAATTAGTTTGGAGTTTGTACTGCACTTTTCCCAGTTATTACACATTTAGGAAAAAAAAAAAAAAAAAAAAAGAGTTCAAAGGTTCTGTAAGGGTTCTTAACTTCCTTAAAAGGTTTCTACACTAAACCATAAGTTGTTCTAGGTATTAATAAGAAAATAATGAGCCATAATTTGGAGGTTGGACAGCACAATTACCCTGTTACTACACACACACACACACACACCTAGAGAAGGGGGGGGGGGGTCTTCAAGAGTTTTAAATCCAATTAAAATGTTTTAAAACTTTATTTAAAATCACCCGACAGCCAATAACCGGTGTAAAATACATCATTAGCTCTACATCCGGCATAACAAACAGCTGATGAGTCACAGGTGACGTCCAGAAGTTCACGATGAAAGGCATGCTTACGCGTGTTTGTTCATTTCAGTACTGCTGTGACAAACACGTTAATATTTTAGCTGCTGTTAATGAGGAGTGTGACTCATACAAATGAGGTTATGTAATTAAAAACATGCTCAGTAATGACACGTACACTGACGAACTCCAGAGTGATCAATTACACTGGAAAAGTTCTGAACAAAATAAATAAAACAAAACAGAATGGAACAAGTTTGTAACAGGAATATAAGTTATAGAGAGACAGAGAATAAATAATGTTTGCTTCTTCAAAATAAATCTAGATCTGTTTTTTCTGTTCTTAAAATCCTTAATGTTTCTTCAGTTGTCCCTCTACAGAACACTTAAAGCTTCTAAACCTACAACAGTGTTTCCCTACCAGAAAGGGTTCCAAACAGAATCCAATTCCAAGGAACCCGTAAAGAGTTTGTCAAGTACCAAGAGCTAAATTTGAAACATCTAGTTTCAAGTTCTAGGTATTTAAAAGAAATTACTTACTGTGCTTAAAGTCAATTTTAAGAACTAAGTAAGTAATGATTAATGAAAAAGAAATCATAGTTAATAATAATTTGTATAATTCTTGTGATCCAATCCATTGCTCCCAGGATACGACCCAAGTAAGGGTTCTACTTGGAAACCTTTCCGATAGGAGACCACTATTCTAGGGTTCTATATGACAAAGGTTCCTACAGAAAGACAACTGAAGGGCCATTAATTGTTCTAAATAAAAATATTTTTTACGATGTACTTAACACAACAATTGGATCTGGATCACTGTTTCCTCTGAGCTGCATGAAAAGTTCTTTTATTTCTTTTTACACACTGACTGTGGAAAAAGACAAATACTCTAGAATAGAAGAATAAGTGTGCATAAATGTATGATTATTTTTATTTTAAATGTCGTGGATGTATTAACACTTCTGTCCCTCATGGTCACACCAGAGAAACTTCAGCAATGAAAACAACTGCAGCACAAGTCTGGACTTGCATGCTTTTCGTGTGGTTTCTAGAGAAGACGGATGGAAGAACTCAAGGTGAGATCAGATGACGTTTCTGTGTAAGGTTTAGCGGTGTAAAAAACAAACAAAAAGAAAAAAAAGTGGTGTCATCACTGATAAGATCTTCACACGTAGAGGAAACGGTGCAATTAAAACCACTTAGAAAGAAGCCAAAACACTGAAACGTGTGAAGATACGTCTGTACAGAATCTCATGAATGATTTGTTTATTATTATGATGAAAAACACTTGTACGACATTTTAAAATATTGAATCAGCTTCAGCTGCATGGAAACAAGCTCCACCCACAAGCCTATTGTTT
The DNA here is from genome assembly GCA_023630585.1 of Cranoglanis bouderius. Classification (NCBI taxonomy): domain Eukaryota; kingdom Metazoa; phylum Chordata; class Actinopteri; order Siluriformes; family Cranoglanididae; genus Cranoglanis; species Cranoglanis bouderius. The sequence continues at coordinate 5,763,293 of CM042539.1, forward strand.
ACATGTCGTATGCATATGACACACCCCCAATTTACACCGATCAGCCAGAACATTAAAACCACTGACAGGTGAAGTGAATAACGTTGATTATCTCATTACAGTGGCACCCATCAAGGGGTGGGATATATTAGGCAGCAAGTGAACAGACAGTTCTCAAAGTTGATGTGTTGGAAGCAGGAAAAATGGGCAAGCGTAAAGATCTGCGCGACTTTGACAAGGGCTAGACAATGAATCACATTTTCTTTTACAAGTGTGTGTGTGCGTCACACCTTACCTGGGGAAGAGATGGCACCAGGATGCACTATGGGAAGAAGGCACGCCGGCGGAGGCAGCGTGATGCTCTGGGTAATGTTCTGCTGGGAAACCTTGGGTCCTGGCCTTCATGTGGATGTTACTTTGACACGTACCACCTACCTAAACATCGTTGCAGACCAAGTACACACCTTCATGGCAACGGTATTCCCTAACGGCAGTGGCTTCTTTCAGCAGGATAATGCGCCCTGACACACTGCAAAAATTGTTCAGGAATGGTTTGAGGAACATGACAAAGAGTTCAAGGTGTTGACTCGGCCTCTGAATTCCCCAGATCTCAATCCGATCGAGCATCTGTGGGATGTGCTGGACAAACAAGTCCGATCCACGGAGGCCCCACCTCGCAACTTACAGGACTTAAAGGATCTGCTGCTAATGTCTTGGTGCCAGATACCACAGCACACCTTCAAAGGTCTTGTGGAGTCCATGCCTTGACGGGTCAGAGCTGTTTTGGAGGCACAAGTGGGACTTACACAATATTAGGCAGGTGGTTTTAATGTTGTGGCTGATCAGTGTACGTATCATTTACAGACACTGACATAAACATCCTAATTTCTGTAGGTATTGCAGTAGTGAGCCAATGAATGGAAGGCTTTCTATATGCAAAAGATTTCACCTGAATTTGCACACACGCCGACCAAGCACGAGTTTGATCATACAGATACACCAAAGATAAACTCGATTCAGAATGAATCTGTCCGAATTTGCATTGTGATTTTGATTATCTTATGATTATGATCAGCTTTAGCCGTACTGTACGTAACTTTAAATAAATGAATAAGGGCCACTTTGGATAAAGTCTGATTAAATTCAGCAGAATGCTATAAAATCATTTTAACTGTCAGTCCAGAAGAGCAGGGAGCTTTTACGACACGCTGTGAAGGTCACTGAATCACAAAATAAAAAATGTTGTGCAGAGAGACAGTTTTATGAACTCAGGCTTGAATCCAACATCATTTATCTTCATGACTAAGCAGCTTTCATCACCAGCCTCTCAGGTGCAACGGTTTCTCAAATGTCAGGTTTTCCATAAAAGGTTTTCCAAGTAAAAATCCACAGTAAGTAAATATTTTTAAGTAAAAAGTTTTCACTCATTTGTGCAAATGCATTGGCATTTTAGTCCCACTGTGTCACTGAATATTTATACAGTTATAACAGATCTACCTTTTTTTTAAAAAAAAAAACTGGAGCTTTTTTTTTTTTTTAATTATTATTTCTCTTTCTGACTCAAAAAGCCCTGAAACACATAATTTTGTATTCATACTTTTAACATGCGCATGAAAGAAAATGACAGAACCACCTGTTCTTGTTAAGAAACTACAGGAATGTAGACAAGAAGAACTCGGTTTCGTATTCATCTCAGATTTCCACAGAATTATCAGTAATCCTGAAATGAAAGATGGCTATCCTGTAGAGGATTAGACTGAAAAAAGGAGCATGTTTAAGAGCTTTAAACTTAACCCTGATATTTTTTTTTCTTTCTCCTATCAGATGTGCATGTGACCTGTGAGTACTCTAAGGACTGTGTCCTTCCCTGCAGCTTTACCCCCTCAGGTGGGGAGGAGATCCGCTGGTTCAGACAGGACGTCCTGATTTACAGCCATTCACAGAACACAAACTGGTATGATGAGGTTTTTATGGGCAGGGCGTCCATTTCAGCTAATGAGCTGTCACTTGGGAATGCGTCGCTCCTACTGCAGCACTGCGTCCTGAACGACAGGGGGCGCTACAGGTGTCAAGTGACAAAAGGGGAAAAAATGGACGACTTCTTCATCGTACTGAAAGTGGAAGGTGAGTCACTGTTACTGACCCAAACAGCACATCCTGAGGTCTTCTATTCCTTTTATACCACAGCAACATTTCAATAATTACACATTTTTATTTATTAAAGAATCTACCACTTTTTTCCCCAGCCCCTATCCGCTCAGTGAACCTCGAGATCACTCGTCTGAGTGGTTATGAGGAGGTCAAGTGCTCCACGTGCGAGGTTTACCCCGCTCCTCATGTGTTCTGGTCCACCGATCCGCCCACACCGATAGAGAAACTTAAATACACAACAAGAAAAATGGCCGACAAGCAGGGGCTGTACGTCATGGAGAGTAAACTGAAGAGGCTGGGACAGCGTACCGACTTCACCTACATCTGTATCGTCAACTCGTCCTCTGCTGCTCAGACGTGGACCGCATCGCTGACTGAGACAGGTCTGATCATCATTTATAATAAACAGGTGTTCATTCTTACTTGGATTGACATTGTGTCAGGGCCAGGACTCAAACTCGGGACAGCGGTGGGAGAGTCAGATGCTCCATCAGTGAGCCACAGGAAAGCGCAGATAATAAAGCGTTTAAAGTTTGAAAAATGTATAATGAAGTCCAAAGTCCAAAAATGCAAACATAGAAACAAAAGGCAAAAACAAGAAACAAAGGTTATCCACACAGTTCAGTCGGCAAATCCAAAGATATAATCCAACATAAAATTCACAGCACAAAAATCTCCTCCAACAAAAAGGTTTGACTAATTGAACAGACAGGAACATTAGAGACACTTGCATTGGCCTAGCAACACTAATCACCAAGCGAGAAAACTAAGGAACAAGGCAACTTAAATACACTTGGGGAAATGAGACACAGGTGGCAGTAATGGCACAATTAACAGACAGCGGGAAAACAACATGGGGAACAATGGGGGCCTCTGGTGGCCAAAACACAATATAACAAGTCCAGAATCTTGACACTCTGTTTACACTTGGAGATTATCCACATACATTTTTTTTTTTTCATTTTTTTTTTTTAAGTATAATCAAGTTATATTTAAGATAGATTTATGCTGCTTTTGCCTTTTTTTTTTTTTTTTGCTCTGAGTGCCTTTTGTGCTAATATGAAAAAAAAACGTCAACACAACCATCTATCTATTACAAGCTATCTTACTAATATTATTATTATTAATAATAAAGACTACATTTGTTTTTCAACATTTAGTCTAATCAGAAGGAAAGAGCTTGTCTGAGGTTTGGCTTCGGAGACAGAAAGTTAAAGTCTTAACATCAGATAACAATAAACATCCCAAAACTAAGAAAAGAGTTAAATGTAGTTACACTTAAGATTAAAATATTGATGTTGACAGATCTCAGATTGAACATACTCCTCATTTCCTTCACTAACTTCCTAGCACTACCTCTCTCAGTAGCTCGATCCTGATTGGTCAGGAGATAAAAAGCGTTTGACATCACTCAACGCAAAAAAAAACCCCAAAAAAACCACACACACACACACACACACACACACACACACACACACACACACACACACACACACACAGACAAAAAACAAGTGTTTGGTGTCCAAACACTATTTGAGAGCCAATCAGGGTAAAAATATCACTTGTAGAACACAAACTTTCCTCAAGGCAAAAGGTTCAAGAAAACCATGTAATAACTACAAGTAGAACTATAAGTAGAACACTGATTCTTAACAATTTTAGTGTGGAGTTTGTTCTAACAGCACTAATTGACACATTTCTGGTATTCCTTTCAGTTCACAACAAAGTCACACTCACATCGAAGATGTACTCGTTCTCCACCTGGACCGAAATAAACTCAGCTGAAGGTCAGGACATCACCATCCCTTGCAGAAGCCCCTGGAACCTGCACAACTTTACACTGACCTGGTCCTTCACCAGAGCAAACATGTCCACCATCATCTGCACTTACGACAGCAAGACCCAGCTGATCTCCAACCTCTGGAACGGCACGGCGTGGCTCGAACCCCAACGCGTACAGGAAGGCGATGGATCCCTGCAACTGCGCGGCGTCCAGAGCCTGGACCACATGGGAATGTACACCTGCAACGTCTCAGCTCTCCAGAAGAACCACGTTGTACAAACCAGGGTCAACATTACTTCAACACTACATTCTGAAAGTACAGTATATCAGCAGTTTATCTGATTTCCATTTCCAACTCTGCCGTTCTGAAAAGTAGAGTAAAATATCATCAGTAATCAGTAAATGTGACCTGGACAAACCTTTGTTGTGCAAACTAGTCTTAATAATAATAATAATAATAATAATAATAATAATAATAATAATAATAATAATAATAATGATGTCAGTGAAAAGTTTTTGAAACTGCTGCATTAATATTTTTGTTTAAACTTCAAAAAGTTACAGCCTCAAAAATGAGCAAAGTAAGAAAAGAGGCGGCATCTGCTGCAAAATGACAGACATGTCGATCCAGACAGGACTAAAATGATCAGATGACTGCAGATAGAGTGGGTCGAGAAACACCTGGTAATTCGGTCTGTAATTTTCTCAGAGGAGGAGCAAGAAAAACACGCCACGCCCGATCCAGACGAAAACAAAATCACAGAGTAGAAATGACTCCAGGTCACTGTGTAGATTTAATACCATCTGAATAGGGCTATACATTAACATTACTTAAAACACACACACACACACACACACACACACACACACACACACACACACACACACACACACAGGGTTTCATTTATTAATCTTGTGTGTCAATATTTTCATGGCCAAACTGAGCTGAAAATCACCAAGTTTCTGATCTCCTCTTTTGTTTTGTTCATTTATTTTACAGATTAATATTACAAATATCTCCCTAAATATGAAGCTGGATTTTGTGTGCTACTATTGTAAAATGTTACTGCAATGAAACAAGTCACATTTAAACGTCTTTGTGATATTTTAGCTATCCTGCCACACTGCACAAATGTAAGAGTTCAGCAATAATAATGTCAGATTTCTCCGTACACCCATGTCCTCTAGTTCTTCAAGAACACCAAGTGACTCAGTGAAACAACAGAAATCATGAAAATGAACCAAAAAAAAAAAAAGTACAGCAAAACAGAAAATGTTCATATGAGAGTCACTTGGCCAAAGAATTTGGGGAGAATTAAAGAAAAATTGGGACATAACAAATACTGAGAAAATCTGAAATCTGTGGAAATATTTCTAAGATTCTACTTTTCTCTCCAGTTGTTGATGATGTACAGTTCAAAAGCAATCAAAATTATTCAACCCCCATTTTGCATATTTGTGCCGTTGTGAGGGATTCTATTCAGGGGGTTGAATAATTTTTTTAACTGGAGAAGTCATTATAAGTTGCATTTTCAGTTGAATTTAGGGAAACCACTTGAAGCATTCGTTGTGTTGAACTATTTCAATTGCTTTTGTTTGATTTGTTCATTGCAAACAGCTAAAACTCTGTACATTTTTACAATAAACCCGATTTGCAATGGAGGTTGAATAATTTTGATTGCAACTGTACCAGACCATATTGGATTTCGTGGAGTTTTTTTTTTTTTTTTTGTGATTGTTGCGGCCAAAAATTCTTGATTTTGCTGTGGCTTTTTTCGAAATTTGCGATGCAACTTGCAGAGTCTTTTGGGGTTTTTTTGTGGAAAACTACTCGAATTGGTGAAATCGCAGTTGTACAAAATTGTTTTGCACGCTCTTTCACAGTGATGTTTGTTGGTAAACGAGACCTTTTAGCTGTACTCATGTTCGACGCAAGTGAATCGAAGAGGACTTTGGTTGAACACACGTTGTGATGATGTCACGTGACGCGTCTCGGCCCAAATCTGCAGAAAATCTGCGGTCATTTTGAAAAATTGCACGTTCCTCCGAGCATTGTGGTTAATTTATGCAGTTGCAAAATTGTGAAATCCTGGATGTAATATAATTTGTAGTGAAATTGTTTTTGTAATAAATTCGAAAAGAAAATAGGACTATAAGCATTTTCACTACTGATTTAACACCTACTTCTATGCGTCTGTTTTTTGATTCATTTTACTTCCTTGTTGTCAGAAGCGAGTTTCCTCCTTTATTTTTCTCAGACGTGGAAAGTCAGTTTTCTACCAGCTGATCTTTCTTTCTTTCTTTTTCCTAGATGAGAATCTGATGAATAGCTCCAGACCATGGTGGATTCCTGTAGTTGTCGTCATTGCTCTAATTATCATCTTTGCAGCCTTAATAGTAGGAACAGTGAAATTACAAAGTGAGCAAAATAAATATGATGCTATTAGTAAATATTGTATAATGTATTTAATCTATACAATAATGTATTTAAATAACTGATGTTCTACAAATTTCGCCTAATAAATAATGAGTCTCATTTCTTCTACTTAGACAAGCGTTCACAAACCAAAACCGCTGGAACGGCCAGATATTCCAAGGACGTTAAAGGTAAATAAATGAATTAATTAAAGTAAATAAATGAGTTTGAATTTTACAGATGGAGGAATTTTACAGATGGAGGAATTTTACAGATGCATGTCGTTCACAGTTACTGTAAACAAGAGTGAAGAAATGAAGGAAGAAGGAAGTCGTTTAACATCTGATCAAAATGAAGAGCACACGTGATGAGGACTGCATCGTCGTGTCTTCTGCATTTCCACAAGAGCGTCAGAGAAAAGACCAACAGAGAGCAGAACCTGAGCTGCATGTGGACAATCTCTGCTGTTTATAATCACAATGATGCATTTTTAACTTTCCTTTGAGGTTATAAGGCTTAATGTTTCTCTCATTTCGCACAGAAATCTGTGAGAAGTGATGCTGCCAGTGTGTTTTGGTCACAGCAGAGCTTCCAAAGTAAAAAAAAAAAAAAATGAACTTTTCAGTGACATGATCATTAAAGCAGTTACAGTACTGCCAAAAACACTGAAATGACAAAGCATTTTATAAATACAAATAAAAAGGGGGGGTGGGGGGGGGGGGTAAGCAAAAACCATATATATAGTTTTTATTTTATAATATGTATATATTTCATATATACAAACCATATATAAAGCTACATTTTTATTTATAAACATTTATATTTATATGCATGTTTTTACAGGTTTTTTTATGTTGTATTTAAATATATTTTTATTTAAGTATAGAGTTATGTTGTATTTATATTTTAGAGCAACAAAGTTATATATATATATATAATCAGTGCCTCTAGGATTTTGTGATTTTGCGATCGCATAAATGAACACAGAAACAAGCAAACTCCGCAATATAAGGGGGAGTTTGCAATTTTTCAAAATGACCGCAGATTTTCTGCAGATTTAGGCCGAAGCGCGTCGTGTGACGTCATCAAAACGTGCATTCATCCACAGCCCTCATCGATTCACGTGCGTCGAACACGAGTACAGCTAAAAAGTCTCACTTACCAACAAACATCACTGTGAGAGAGCGCGCACAACTATTTCGTGTAATTGCGATTTCGCCTATTCGAGTAGTAGTAAAAAAAAAAAAAAAAAAGCACAAAAAAAAACTTCAAGGCGCACCGCAATTTTTTTTTAAAAAAAGCCGCAGCAAAATCAATCAATCACAAAATAAGTCTGCGAAATCCTGTACGGACTGGTATATAGTATACTATATATGTATATATATATACACATATATATATATATATATATATATATATATATATATATATATATATATATGTGTGTGTGTGTGTGTGTGTGTGTGTGTGTGTGTGTGTGTGTGTGTGTGTGTGTGTGTGTGTGTGTGTAATAGCTTTGAGAGACCACAGGGGGAAGTATATAAATATAACTGATTATCATTCCTCTGACTCACAGATTTAAGGATGCAGCAGGCCGTATTTATACGGTATCGATAATCAAAAAATGATTCTACTTTTACGGTTATTGATACGATATATATTGCAATGTTGGAATAATGGCAATGAAAATTTTTAGATCATAAATCTCCTTATGTTTGCTCACAACAGTCATTTTGTCCTCCATGTGTTTGGTCAGGGGCTTATAAACAAAAAAACGCTTTATGTTAATCATCTTCATCTTTCATCTTCTTGAACTTCATTGTGAGAAAAAAAAAAAAAAAAACAGTTTTTAAAAGCAGTCGCTTTCTGCAGGATTAAAGAGTAAACTTGTGGTTTAACGTGTGAAACCGAGCAGGAAATGAGCCTTAAGCGATTCAATTGCAGTCATACCTAAGAGTTATACATCTGGCTTTTTGCCACACACACACACAGTTTTTTCTTACCCAGCTCAGGGTTTTGGTCATTGATCTTAAAGTGTATTACTCAGTAGCTACAGATGAATCATGTGTAACTCATTAAATACAGGTGTGCCATAAAAGTCCACTTACATGAACTTCTCACTGTGGATAGAAAAAATGCCATGATGTATTTCAGGTGTGTCAGATGTTTAATTAAATGCTCTCAGGTTATTTTTTTAAGGGTGTGATTATGAAGAATTGCAGCTGCTCTGTTCATTTCCTGAACAACAATAGATAAATAATTTCTGTTTAAATAAAAACTTGTGGTTTTTGCAAAAATGGTTTACAGTTGTTTTGTTTTTTATTTTATTTTAGATTTTTGGAGATTTTCCATCAATAAGTTTAACACCACTAGAAATTTGTAAAATAAATGGCCAGGTTTTTTTTTGTTTTGTTTTTTTAGATAAATACGTTTTTTTGTTTTTTTTTTTACAGAATTTTATTCCAAATCAGTTTACTACAAAAAACAGACATTTCACTTTATTTTTATTTTCAGGTAGAAATTCAACACCTTTCCCCCCCCTACTACATCACTGGAAATTTAATTTCCTGAAACATAACATTCTGTTGTCTGAGATGGTGTAATGATAATCTTTCATTGTTCCCCGTGATGTTAATGTGATGTCAGAATGGCCTGTTTCACCCCAAAAAACATTTTTTTTTTTTTTTTTTTTTGGCAAGCTGCGTTTTTTGTGTGTGTGTTTTTTTTTTTTTTCGTCTTATTAACTTCAAGAGAGAGAAAAAAGAGTCTGGTGAGGAAACGGCTGTTTATAGCTGCTATAACGTAAATGACACTAGGAACTAACAGTAGTGCTTGAAAGTTTGTGGGAATTTTCTACATTTCTGCATAAATGTGACCTAAAACATCATCAGATTTTCCTAAAAGTACACAAAGAGAACCCAATTAAACAAATGAGCTAAAAATATTATACTTGGTCATTGATTTATTGAGGAAAATGATCCAATATTACACATCTGTGAGGGCAAAAGTATGTGAACCTCTAGGATTAGCAGTTAATTTGAAGGTGAAATTAGAGTCAGGTGTTTTGAATCAGTGGGATGATGATCAGGTGTGAGTGAGCGTCCTGTTTTATTTAAAGAACAGGGATCTCTCAGAGTCTGATCTTCACAACACGTGTTTGTGGAAGTGTATCATGGCACGAACAAAGGAGATTTCTGAGGACCTCAGTAAAAGAGTTGTTGAAGCTCATCAGGCTGGAAAAGGTTACAAAACCATCTCTAAAGAGTTTGGACTCCACCAATCCACAGTCAGTCAGATTGTGTAAAAGGGAGGAAATTCAAGACCATCGTTCCCCTCCCCAGGAGTGGAGACCAACAAAGATCACTCCAAGAGCAAGACGTGTAATAGTCTACGAGGTCACAGAGGAACCCAGGGTAACTTCTAAACAACTAAAGGCCTCTCTCACATTGGCTAATGTTAATGTTCATGAGTCCACCATCAGGAGAACACTGAACAACAATGGTGTGCATAGCAGAGTTGCGAGGAGAAAGCCACTGCCCTCCAAAAAGAACATTGCTGCCCATCTGCAGTTTGCTAAAGGTCACATGGACAAGCCAGAAGGCTATTGGGAAAAATGTTTTGTGGACAGATGAGACCAAAATAGAACTTTTTTGGTTTAAATGAGAAACGTTATGTTTGGAGAAAGGAAAACACTGCATTCCAGCATAAGAACCTTATCCCATCTGTGAAACATGCTGGTGGTAGTATCATGGTTTGGGCCTGTTTTGCTGCATCTGGGCCAGGACGACTTGCGATCATTGATGGAACAATGAATTATGAATTATACCAGTGAATTCTAAAGCAAAATGTCAGGACATCTGTTCATGAACTGAATCTGAAGAGAAAGTGGGTCATGCAGCGAGACAACGACTCTAAGCACACAAGACGTTCTACCAAAGAATGGTTAAAGAAGAATAAAGTTAATGTTTTGGAATGGCCAAGTCAAAGTCCTGACCTTAATCCAATAGAAATGTTGTGGAAGGACCTGAAGCAAGCAGTTCATGTGAGGAAACCCACCAACATCCCAGAGTTGAAGCTGTTCTGTACTGAGGAACGGGCTAAAACTCCTCCAAGCCGATGTGCAGGACTGATCAACAGCTACCGCTAACGTTTAGCTGCAGTTATTGCTGCACAAGTGGATCACACCAGAAACTGAAAGCAAAGGTTTACATACTTTTGCCCTCACAGATATGTAATATTGGATCATTTCCCTCAATAAATAAACGACCAAGTATAATGTTTTTGTCTCAATTGTTTAATTGGGTTCTCTTTATCTACTTTTAGGACTTATGACTGATGACATTATGACTGATGACGTTTTGGGTCATATTTATGCAGAAATACAGAAAATTCACAAACGGCACTGTAATTTAGTGTAGTGACTGCTCAAGGCTGGTTTAAGCAACACAATAAAATCACTGCTGTGCACCTGACCTTAGTTCCAGCCTCAAAGGGCAATGCTGTGAAACCAGTCTAACACCTTGAATCATTCCTTTATCTCACTGAAAAAGAAAGCAACGCTTGTCGATCTCACACTTTTAGAGGAAACAGTACTTCGGTTCACATTATGAAGCAGGTGATTTGGACTTTTGTGTTATTTTGGTCAATACCACTGACCACTAGAGGAGGTGAGTAAAAACTTAAACTTTATTATGGTGGACTGAACAGCTGTCAAAAAAGTAAACAGCTGTTTCTGTGTCAGGATCTGAGCATTAGAGTCAAAGCTCACATCTTTGAAACAAAGCATTACATGGCTTGGCTCCTCGTTATTTATCCGCATTGTTAATTCCTTACACCCCAAATCGCAGATTGCGCTCTTCACATTCTAATTTGTTGACTGTTCCACAAACCCGTTTAAGATCTATGGGTGCTCCTACCCTTTGGAACTCCTTTCCTCTCGAACTTAGGGAAGCTCAGATCTATGACATTTTTAAACTAGCATTTGCTTGTTGATGTTTACTCTTTTTTTTTTTTTTTTATTACTGTGTTATGTACTGCTTATTTTGTGTCCAGCGCTTTGAGAAGCTGCTTTTAAAGGCACTTTATAAAATAAAGTTTATTATTATTATTATTATTATTATTATTATTATTATTATTATTATCATTAGTTGACTGTTGATTAATTTCCGTGTTTAATTCACACAGACACCACAGTGACCTGCTTCTTCACCAGTGACTGTGTGCTTCCCTGCAAATCCACTTATCACAACACCATCGAATGGTACAAAGATGGTAAAGACAACTCTGTCCATACTTTCAACAATAATAAAGACCATCTGGAGCACCAGGATGTGGACTTTAAAGGACGGACGTCTTTGTTCACGGATCAGATCTCTCAGGGGAATGCCTCACTGCTGCTGAGAACAATCCGGACTGAAGATGAGGGGATATACATCTGCTACACTTACTCCGGCTTTGAGGGCCTGAAAGAAAGTGTCCGGCTGGACGTGAAGGGTGAGTCTTGGACAGATTAATTATTCAAACATGCTTGGAGATCATAGCATGATTTTCCCAATCCTAAAAATGAATACTGTCTTACATTACAACATTCCAGGTGTAGTGTAATGGCCAATCATCCGGGTTAAAGCTATAATCGCCGAGGCCCCCCTAGTCAGCAGGGCCCCTGCGTATGTGCTCAGTAGATGCGGTTGATGTTGGGGATGTGTCATATGCATATTAAATATACATAAGGGACTAATGGGTGGAGCTTTTCCCATGCAGCTGAAGATGAATCATTCATTGTACATTATCAAGTCCTTTCCTAAGGTATATTTTAACTGCTTTGTTTGTGCCCCTTTGTTTCAGCCCCAATTAAAAAGGTGGATATTAAATGCACAGATAAAGAAATTACCTGCAACACAAGTGAAGTTTACCCAGAACCAATAATCTCTTGGTATGAAAATCTCATTTTACAAACAAATTTCACAACTGAGACACAGAAGGATGAACAGGGCCTGTTCTCACTGAAGAGCATTTTAACATATAAGGAAGATGAAGAAAGCAACACAAACTGGAATCTGTTTGTAAAGCTAAACACCAAATACACCTGCTCCATCAGCTTCGAGGACAAGAGCCAGAATTACACCACCAGCCTGAAACAAGGTGAACATCTCACACACACACGTCTTCTAACACTCGCTTGACCAGCACTTCATCATTAACCATGTGGTTTAACTACAGAATATGAAACCGCCAGAGCAGCTTTAACAATTTTTTTCTTATTTAGCAAAAAAAGTTGACATTTATTCAGGACAGGACGCTAATATTCGTTGTCCTGTCTCTCGGGGAGATGCTAGAGACTACACCATGACCCTGAGATTTGGAGAGTCTTCTATCATACTGTCACAGCTAACTAACATCACCGAGCAGTTGGCAGGAATAAACGTCCATCTCGCACATGACGGGAACGTCACACTCCACAACCTGGACATGTACAAACATACAGGAACCTACACATGTGAGATGTTTACTACACAATCCACCACTGAGGTGGTGCAAACCTCCGTGCATATCATATCAGGTGACGCTCTAAATATCTGTTAAAAGGTTGATTACTGATTGTTTTTATTCTATTACATAAAATGTGTATTTTCTCCTCACAGATATCCACAATAATGGGATTGCTGAAGCTTTTGGTGCATCTGTCGCTTTCATGGCCATCAAATCTCTCATAATCTACTGTTTATGCAGAAGATACAGTAAGATCACTTCCTATGGTATATTGTCTTTGATATATTAGGGTGATATTTTTAAAACCATGGGTGTTTTTTGGAGTGCAGTACAGTTTGGCCTTTTGCCTACTCAAGCAAACAGTGCTGGAACCCAGACCTTAATATAACACAAACGGATTTATTAAGTCGTATAAATTAAGTTAAATCACAGCACTGTCAGATTCTCATATTTGAAGGTGTTGATTAATTTTCTATAATGGCAGGTCTGACAGGGGCGCAGCTGCAAATCACAGGTTTATTTATAATGAATGCGCTCGTTCTAATATGTTATCGTTTCTACAGTAGCTCCTTCACAGAAATGGCAGACACGCCAGATAAACAAATTAAAACCGTGTGCAATCATTGATAAGGTGAATTTATCTGTAAGGGGATGTTTATTTAACATTTATGGAAGGAGTCTCCAGTGTCAGCGCTTTGTAACAGTCAGAGGTAAAGCTGTAACTTAAAGTTTTCTGACATCTTCAGGACAGAGGAGTTTACACTTCTGTGCAGTTTTTACTATTGTACACCGCATCAGTCTACGCGTCTATCTCTTTACAGAACAGAGAACAAGAAATGGAGAGAACTCAAGAGAAAATCAAGTAATCGAAGAAGTCGAGCAAGAACTGCAACCTCTTTCAGGAGAAAACCCCAGCAGTGATACATGTTCACCCAATGGCAGTGTCCACAGAGAAGGATTACAGAGGATCTCTTCAGCTTTAACACCAAACACATCATGGAGAGAATGCAACCAGGGTGATTCCACAGAGGGCTGAAATGTCATTGGCCACCCCAGTGCCCCCCCATTTAAACAGGAAGGGGTTCAGCATTCACACAAGCCACTGTTGAAAAGCTGAGTAGATGGAAGAAGAAGAAGACACCATTATTTGTCACATATACATTACAGTGAAAGACTTTTCTTCATATATCCCAGCTTGTTAGGAATTTGGGGTCAGAGTGCAGGGTCAGCCATGATAAAGTGCCCCTGGAGCAGAGAGGGTTAAGGGTCTTGCTCAAGTTTTCGATAGTGGCAGCTCGGTGATGCTGGTGCTGAAGATTGGTGAGGACTGTGTGCTGATGTCAGGGAGATGACAAACTGTCCAGTTTATACGAAATTAAGTCTAGATGAGTTGCCTGCTTTCTTTTTTATATTTGATACGTAATGTATTTATTTATTTATTAGCTACAGTTCCCTCCACTAATATTGGCCCCCTTGGTAAATATGAGCAAAGAAGTCTGTGAAAAATTGTCTTTATTGTTTAACCTTTTGATCTTTTGTTAAAAAATAATCACAAAAATACTCTGCTCTCCTGGATATCAGACAACTGCAAACACAACACAGGTTTATCAAAAAAACAATATCTTTGTTAAATGTAGGTGTGCAACAATTATTGGCACACCTATGAATTCATATCAGAAAAATATATTTGAAGTATATTCCCATTGATATTTAAAATTATTTTAGTACACCTGGGTGACTAGGAACAGGAAATTGTTCATGACTTCCTGTTTCACAGGGGTATAAATATGAGGTAACACACAGGCCAAATTCCCTTAGTCATTCATAACAATGTGTAAGACCAAGGAATATAGCTGTGATGTGCAGGAAAAGGTTGTTGAGCTTCACAAAATGGAAAGTGGCTATAAGGAAATAGCACAAACATTGAAAATGCCCATTTCCACCATCAGGGCAATAATTAAGAAGATCCAGTCAACTGGAAATATTATGAATCAACCTGGAATTGGACGTGTGTCTATATTGTCTCAACGCACTGTGAAGAGGATGGTTCGAGTGGCCAAAAAAATCTCCAAGGATCACAGCTGGAGAATTACAGAAGTTTATTTGCATCTTGGGGTCAGAAAGTCTCCAAAACTACAATCCGAAGTCACCTACATCACCACAAGTTGTTTGGAAGGGTTTCAAGAAAAAAGCCTCTACTCTCTTCCAAAAACAAACTCAAGCATCTTCAGTTTGCCAGACACTACTGGAACTTCAAATGGGATCGGGTTCTATGGTCAGATGAAGCCAAAATAGAGCTTTTTGACAATAAACACCAGAGGTGGTTTTGGTGCACACAGAGAGGTAGCCATATGGAAAAGTACCTCATGTCCACGGTTAAATATAGTGGTGGCTCTTTAATGTTATGGGGCTGTTTTTCTGCCAGAGGACCTGGACATTTTGTTAGGATACATGGCATCATGGACTCAAATATCAACAGATATTAAATGAAAACCTGACTGCCTCTGCCAGAATCCACTATCTTTTTGCACTACCTGTATACTTGACACTTTCACACTAGAACTGTGTACTGGTCGGCGCGACACTGTTACTTACTGTACGCTTTGTCCTGTTATAGGAGTTACTGTACTGTCTTGTGTTGTTTGCACGTGCACTTTATGTAGAATGTGTAGATCTTTAGTTCTGTGTCGTCTCATGTGGTTTAGTGTGTTGTTTTATGTAGCACCTTGGGCCTGGAGGAACGTTGTTTCATTTCACTGTGTACTGTACCAGCTGTATATGGTCGAGATGACAATAAAACCACTTGTACTTGAAAGCTTAAAATGGGCCGTGGTTGGATCTTCCAGCAGGACAATGATCCAAAACATACATCAAAATCAACACAAAAATGATTTACTGACCACAAACTCAAGGTCCTGCCATGGCCATCCCAGTCCCCTGACTTGAAACCCATAGAAAACCTGTGGGGTGAACTGAAGAGGAGAGTCCACCAGCATGGACATCGAAATTTGAAGGATCTGGAGAGATTCTGTATGGAGGAATGGTCTCAGATCCCTTGCCATATATTCTCCAACCTCATCAGGCATTATAGAAGAAGACTCAGAGCTGTTATCTTGGCAAAGGGAGGGAGCACAAAGTATTGACTAAAAGGCTGACAATAATTGTTGCACACCTATATTTAACAAAGGTTTTTTTTTTTTTTTTTTGGATAAACCTGTGTTTTGTTTGCAATTGTTTGATATCCATGAGAGCAGAGTATTTTTGTGATTTTTTTTTTAAACAAGAGATCAGAAGGTTAAACAATAAAGATAATTTTTCACAGCCTTCTTTGCTCATATTTACCGAGGGGGCCAATATTAATGGAGGGCACTGTATATTTATTTACATTTATTGTTAGAACTTGTATCTTGGGATCCTGAGTGGTGCAATAGGAAAGTGTTCACCCTATTGATGCAGTTGGCTGGCTTCATGTTACTCGGAGGAAGCGCGTATTAGCCTTCTCCAATGGGTTGGTGGTTGTCGTATGTCAGGGGAGAGCTGGCTGGAGGGTGGGAATTGGCCAGGATTAAATTAGGGAGAAAAAGGAAAAAAAAATGCTTCAATCTTGTTACATGTGTGTACATATTGTCATTTTAATTACCAGAAATGTTAATAAATATAATGTTGCAGGAACAAAAACACATGGTAAGCTCTGTATTTTAGCTTAATTACCCCATTTCCATGGGGAAAGTGACATTTTTGGGTTGTTGCAGCCGGACATAAAAAAAGATGAGAACCACAGGAGTAAGAAATTGACTCAGGTAAAAAATAATAATAATAATAATAATAATAAGGAAGATGGAAACACATTTTAATGAGAATTTTGAATAAGTCAGTGGTGGAGTAACCTTCTGATCATATACCGTGACTAACCACAAAACCATAACCACTTTAAAAGGAATTTTTTAATAGGAACACCTGTACACCTGCTCATTTATGCAGTTATCCAATCAGCCAATCATGTGTCAGCAGCACAGTGCATAAACTCATGAAGATACAGGTCAAGAGCTTCAGTTAATGTTCACGTCAAACATCAGTATGGGGATAAAGTGTGATCTCTGTGACTGAAACTGTGGCATGGTTGTCGGTGGCAGATGGGATAGTTTCACTATTTCAGAAACTGCTGACCTCCTGGGATTTTCACACACAGCTGTCTGTAGATTTCAAGTGAGCACTAATATTTTTTGTACAAAATACGACTATAGAGTTTTCATACAGTATAACATGACATTTTCCTATTTCTTATTTCATAAAAAAATAAAGAATATAAACTGAATTTTCTCCACCAACTGGATCTCCTTTATCTCCAACTAGTTAATCACTGCTATGCACCTGACCTTAGTCCCGGCCTCAAAGGGCTCAAATGTCTAACACCTTGAATCATTCCTTTATCTCACTGAAAAAGAAAGCAACGCTTGTCGATCTCACACTTTTAGAGGAAACAGTACTTCGGTACACATTATGAAGCAGGTGATTTGGACTTTTGTGTTGTTTTCGTCAATACCACTGACCACTGGAGGAGGTGAGTAAAAACTTTATTATGGTGGACTGAACAGCTGTCAAAAAAGTAAACAGCTGTTTCTGTGTCAGGATCTGAGGATTAGAGTCAAAGCTCACAAACTGAGATTAGTAATCAATTAAAGAAAATAGACTTGGAAATCGTAATTTTTTTTGATAGCCAGCTGTGACAAGACAGAAAAATATTACATCTGTGCTGTAGAATAACTGGATTTGTTTCTAAAACTGAAAATAACATCTGGTTTAATTTGGATTAAAGTCGCAGGATTACATGGGAATTATTTCTATACGGGAAATTTTTTAGTCTTTTAAGAAAGTTAATTAAAATGGTATTTAAAGAAGCAAGTTTAATAAGAAGTTTCAACCCGAGTTAAAAAAAAAAAATTTTAAAAAAGTACTCAAAAATAATGTAGTTTAAGTTTAAGGTTTAAGAAGGAGTTCCTGTGTGAAATGGCCATGGCCTTGGTGTTGTTCATTCCTTTGCTGCATCTCTCACATTTCAACATTCCAGCATTCATTAGTCACATCCTATATTTAGATGTAGAACAGTAAGTAGACTGTTGATTAATTTGTCTTTAACTCACACAGATGTTACAGTGTACTGCACCTTTACCAGCAACTGGGCTGCCCTGTATGTCCACTTATCATGAAATCATCCACTGGTATAAAGACGGCAAACGGGACTCTGTCCATACCTTCTACGATAAAGCAGATCATCTGCAGCTCCAGGATGTGGATTTTAAAGGACGGACGTCTCTGTTCAAAGATCAGATCCCTCAGGGAAATGCCTCACTGCTGCTGAGTACGATCCGGACCAAAGACTGTGGCAGATACAAGTGTTACACTGCAACAGCCTCTGAGAACAAGGAACAGTTTGTGTTTCTAAAAGTCAAAGGTGAGAGACATGGAATAAACCACTGTGTGTGCTGCTTTTAGAGTAAAATCATCAACGTTACCATACATTGGCCTTCCCTTGTCACTTTCACTTTAACGGGGGATGATTATCTTTCTATAACAGCAGGCCATTCAATGTTTTATTCCTCTTTTACCACAGCACTTTTTTCTTGCTTTTTCTTTCTTTAGATCTGTTTATTTACATTTTTATTTTTCTTGTTTTCTTATTTCTTTATTATTCTTGTATTCTTTATTTCCTTTTTCTTTCTATCCATTTTCCTTTCTTTCTTTTTCTTCCCTTCATTTATCATTCTTTTAATATTCCATTCTTCCTTCCTCCATTCTGTTTTCCTTCCTTCCTTTACCCTTCTGTCCTATTTCCTTTGTTTCATTCCTTCCTTCCTTAAACTTTGTTTCCCCCCTTTTATTTTTCTTTCCTTCCTTCCTCCCCGCTTCTTTCCTTCCTTCTTTCCTTCCTTTAACATTATTTTACCATTCTTTCCTTCCTTTTTCTTTCCTTTCTTCATTCCTTCCTGTTGTGAGAAAACCAACACCTGAAGTCAAATAAGATTAAACATCATAAACACCTTCCAGTAGCTTTATTCTTGTTTATCTTTTTTTTTAGTTCCAGTTAAATGGGTGGATTTAAAAACGACAAATGAAGGAATTTCCTGCAGCACAAAAGACGTTTACCCAGAACCCAGAATCTCTTGGTATAGAGACGGCAGGTTAGAAGATAAGTTTACTGTGAACACAACAGACGATGAAAAGGGTCTGTTCTCAGTGAGCAGTGTTCTCACTCAGTCTGTCAAAGAAAACACCACATACAGCTGCTCCATCATTCTCGGGGATGAGAGTCAGCATTACACTGCCAGCCTGAGAAAAGGTGAATACCCTGTCAAATACCCCGTCAAATACCTCGTCATACACCACATCCAACACCTCATCTAGCACGATTACAGCAATCACTATATACATAAAAAAATACAGAATATAAAACAGACAGAGCAGCTTCAACAATCCTTTTCTTATTTTGCAGAGAATGTTGAGATTTATCCAGGACAGGACGCCACAATTCACTGTCCCATCTCTCAGGAAAACTCTGGAAACAGCAACATCACCCTGACATATGGCGAGTCTTCTACCATTCTGAGTTACACCCTAATGTCACAGCTACCAACCACCACAGAGCGGTGGAGGGGAAAAACGTTACATCTCGCACATGACGGGACCATCACAATCCACAACCTGGAGAACGATGAGTATGAAGGAACCTACACGTGCGAGAGATTAACAGCACAATCCAGACAGGTGGTGCACACCGAAGTGCAATTTACATCAGGTATTGCTCCTTTCACTAATAATCAGACGTAATAATGACATATCTGTGAATGAATTTAGTGATTTTTAATTTTCATTGAATTTATGATGTTTTGATATTATGACATTAAATATTGATTATCCCCCAACACCTAACCATATTGGTATTGCTCTTGGTGTCATTGGTGTCATCGCTGTCATCAGTGTAGGTTCCATAGCTGCTACTAAGTCCTTACATTTGAAAAAAAAAAAAAAAGTACAAATATATCATAAAAGAAAAAAAAAGTCTGCCCCTGAAATTACACACTGATAGAAATTAGTGCACTTTTCACCAAGTTATCAATAAATTAAAACTAATTAACAACAGCTGCTTTCTTTATAATAACTAGTTATAGAAACTAAATATAAATAAATAAACAAATCACTTGCCTGGCTGTTTCTGTTGTCACATTTATTACAGTTTATAATTGGTCGAAATTTTAGTCAATTGCTTGAAGCTCTCTGGTGCAATAAAGCCACCTTACAAATTCAAAAAAAGTATGTAGATTATACAGTGATCTGTTTTGAAATGTTGTGAGTAGAAAGAGATTTTTCTTTTGAAATGCAGGACAAATAATTGTACAGTGCTTGGACCCCTGACTCTCCAGGACCACAACTGGATTTATTAATTTGTGTAAATTGTTATTTTGTGATTACATAATACATAGACAAAAACGTCAGCCTGTTGACACTGATATGAGAATTTCTGACACTTTACAGCTGAGAACAATTGAAAAGGAGGGAAATTAAACACAAAACCACACAATGACAAGGCCAAGAATATAATCTAATGGAATCTGGACAAGGACAAACTGAAGCAGCTATGATGTTCACCAGTCAAATCGTTTCTGTGTTGAAACATTTATCTGTGGGCGACAATGGGTTAATAATTTAAAAAACAAATATGATAAAAAAAATCTTCATCCTCACTTCCTGTTTGGCGGCTTTCCTGTCAGATTCATTGGCCTATTACGAGCAAACCGTTTGGAATCTAAAAATTTGTTTGATCATTTTTGTGAAGCTTTGAAGATGATGTGAGCCAAATTTGGTGATGATTGGACAAAATTTGTGGGAGGAGTAGCAAAAAAAAACAGTTTTTGACAAAATCCAAGATGGTGGAAGATCTAATTAGGCAGGAATTGACGTCATAGGATGCATTGAACTCGTCTCCAACCAGAGAATCCAGTGATGTCTTTTAAAGTTTGGACACAAACTTTGATCGAAAGTTATGACCATGAAGGTACTTCCAAATTAAGCCCAAATTTGACCCGATGGTGGCGCTAGAGCATTGGCATCACTTGGCCCAAATTTGGTTAGAATGGACCTTACACCCATGGGCAAGTAGACCATTGTTGATATGGTGGTTTTCTGTAGGAAGACATTTATTAAACATTAATGGATGGAGTCTCCAGTGTCAGCACTTTGCAACAGACAGATTAATTTGAAGAGAGAAAAGAAAAGAGAGGCTGGCGGGGGAATTGCTCTTTATAGTTGCTATATCATAATTGAAAACAAGAAACAGAGCATTAAATGTAACTAAATTAAAGTTTATTATTTTAAGCACCAATTGCTTTATACTTTTACTTTGGCTATCTTTTCACCCTGGTTTCTGAAGGAGCTCTGGAGAAAGATGTGGTTAACCTACCTGGAAGCAAGAAACATAAATTACAGTGGTTTGCAAAGGTACATGCAAAAGTTACCTTTGCTAGGCTCACTACATTAGGGATCTGAAACAAACAGCAAAACATCCTATAATCAAACCAGATAATATGCTAGCTTTGTGGCAAATCTTCTATCTATGCTAGCTGTAAACCGTAACACTGGCATCTGATCAACTTGGCAAGCTAACAGTTAGTACCTAAAAGATGAATCAACTATAAACATATTAGACAACACAACAAAAGTAAATTGCACTAGTAATTATTTTATAAGTGATATTTGGAGCTAATATCTTGTTTCTTACAACTATTTATATGCTGCCTGTTATGAGAAGTGTTTCAGATTAGCCTTTTAGTCAAAGGGGTCGGAGCTCATTTCAGGGCAAGAAAATAGAAACTGATGCCATTTAATGCAAAGAAATGTTGCTGTTTCCAGTTTTTCTTTGGCATCCTTGAAGTGCTTTAAAGTAAAAATATGAAGGATTGAAGATCAATTTAACTGCATATGAAGAAACTGCAAATGGAAGATCAACAAAATGTTTGTGATACAGTGAATTAAGCATAAATGAATGTGTATAAACTCAGTGTTTTTGTTTCCATCTGTGTGTTTTTTTAATAATCTGCTTTCTAAATGAAGCACAATTCAGCAGCCAAGAGGTAACAAAAAAAAAGATAATCTGATAGACTCCGCAAGCCGAGCAGCAATATTAAGACTGACACAAGTTTCTACAATGACAATAAGGAAAAGCCGTACTGAAGAAATAAACTCCATACAGGCTTGACTCATTTATCACATTCCATCACGGGGCACGTCAGTCATCAGTGCAGTAAATAAAACAGAAACTGCATCGTCACTGATTACTCAGTCAGTAAAACACAATAAATACAGCAGCCCTTGACCTTCATACAGCATGAACACAAATCCTGGGGATAATGAGTGAACAGTAATTAGAGAGCGGCGTAACAGCAGGAGTTACTAAAAAAAACATCTAACACACTAAATGTCTTATTGCTGTTAACTGATTTCTTTTTCCTTCTGGATGTGCAAACTTTTGCATTTGACCATATCCATCACTTTTAGGTGATTTACTAGATTTAATTACTGGACCAAACTAAACAATTATTTTCACAGTCATCATGAGGCACAGTGCCATCTACTGGCTGAGAAGTCTTTTTTTTTTTTTTTAAATAAACGTGTGAAGGGGTGTGTGTGTGTGTGTGTGTGTGTGTGTGTGTGTGTGTGTGTGTGTGTGTGTATGTATGTATGTGTCTGTCTCACCTCGGCCTGTGCTCTCTGACAGCGGTACTGAGCGATCAGACGGTCGGCCTGAGACAGAGCAAGAGCTTTGGCCTCCAACAGTTCCTGCAGACGGCCTTCCTTAGACTGGACACACACAGACACACACACACAGAGAGAGAGAGAGAGAGAGAGAGAGAGAGAGAGAAAGAGCGCACACAAATTACACATAACTGGTCTCCATTATCCATATCCACATCCATATGTAAATGCACTGCCACTTTACCTCAGTGTTTTTCACATGGTTTACAATGTTTGCTGTTCACAAGTTCACTGCACTTTCACTTTAATTACACTCAAATCTGCTGCTGTATCCACGAAGCGAAGCCTTGAGCATTGATATGCAGTTATTGGAGAGAGAGAGAGAGAGAGAGAGAGAGAGAGAGAGAGAGAGAGAGAGAGAGAGAGACAGAGACAGAGAGAGAGAGAGAGAGCAAGAAAAAAGAAAGCGCGAGAGAAAGTGGAATAAGTGACTCTAGTCCGTTGAATTATTAGAAAATAATGCACACCCGAGGTGTAACGGCCACTCCACTTCATGTATTACCACCTCGGGGTGTGCATTATTTTCTATTAATTCAACGGCCCGTCGTCAATTACTCCTTACATATACATTTGCATCTCAAAAAATTAGAATATTGTAGAAAAGTTCTTTTTTTTCTGTAATTTAATTCAAAAAGTGGAACTTTCATATATTCTAGATTCTTTACACATAAAGTGAAATATTTCAAGCCTTTTTTTGTTTTAATCTTGATGATTACGGCTTACAGCTCATGGACATCAAAAATCCAGTATCTCAAAAATATTAGAATAAAGAATTTATAATACAGAAATGTCGACCTTCTGATAAGTATGTTAATTTATGCACTCAATACTTGGGCGGGGCTCCTTTTGCACGAATTACTGCATCAATGCAGCGTGGCATGGAGGCAATCAGCCTGTGGCACAGCTGAGGTGTTATGGAAGCCCAGGTTGCTTTGATAGCGGCCTTCAGCTTGTCTGTATCGGTGGGTCTGGTGTCACTCATCTTCCTCTTGACAAAATTCAGGTCAGGTGAGTTGGCTGGCCAATCAAGCACAGTAATACCATGGTCATCAAACCAGTTACTAGTAGTTTTGGCTCTGTGGGCAGGTGCCAAGTCCTGCTGGAAAAGGAAATCAGCATCTCCATAAAGCTTGTCAGCAGATGGAAGCATGAAGTGCTCTAAAATCTCCTGGTAGACGGCAGCATTGACTCTCGACTTGAGAAAACACAGTGGACCAACACCAGCAGATGACATGGCACCCCAAATCATCACTGACTGTGGAAACTTCACACTGGACTTCAAGAAACTTGGATTCTGTGCCTCTCCACTCTTCCTCCAGACTCTGGGACCTTGATTTCCAAATGAAATGCAGAATTTACTTTCATCTGAAAAGAGGACTTTGGACCACTGAGCAACGGTGTTTTGAGTTAATTAGCTGATTAGAGTCTTCTCAGGTCAACATTGCTGTATTATAAATTCTTTATTCTAATATTTTGATATTTTTCCAGTATCTCATTTCCATGAGCTATAAGCCGTAATCATCAATATTAAAACAAAAAAAGGCTTGAAATATTTCACTTTATGTGTAATGAATCTAGAATATATTAAAGTTCCACTTTTTGAATTATATTACGGGGGAAAATGAACTTTTCCACGATATTCTAATTTTTTGAGATGCAAAAAATCTGTTTTGTGGACAGATGAGACCAAAATAGAACATTTTGGTTTAAATGACAAGCGTTATGTTTGGAGAAAGGAAAACACTGCATTCCAGCATAAGAACCTTATCCCATCTGTGAAACATGCTGGTGGTAGTATCATGGTTTGGACCTGTTTTGCTGCATCTGAGCCTGGATGGCTTGCAATCATTGATGGAACAATGAATTCTGAATTATACCAGCGAATTCTAAAGCAAAATGTCAGGACATCTGTCTGTGAACTGAATCTGAAGAGAAAGTGGGTCATGCAGCAAGACAACGACCCTAAGCACACAAGACATTCTACCAAAGAATGGTTAAAGAAGAATAAAGTTAATGTTTTGGAATGGCCAAGTCAAAGTCCTGACCTTAATCCAATAGAAATGTTGTGGAAGGACCTGAAGCAAGCAGTTCATGTGAGGAAACCTACCAACATCCCAGAGTTGAAGCTGTTCTGTACTGAGGAACGGGCTAAAATTCCTCCAAGCCGATGTGCAGGACTGATCAACAGCTACCGCTAACGTTTAGCTGCAGTTATTGCTGCACAAGGGGGTCACACCGATATGTAATATTGGATCATTTCCCTCAATAAATAAATGACCCATTATAATATTTTTGTCTAAACTATAAATAGATTAAGTACAAAGTGGTGTTCATTATTAAAAAAAAATTAAATTACTGTTGTATAAGAGGAATGAAACACTTAAACTATAAGAGGAGGAAACAATAAATCCACTTCTCATCAGGTTGTATCACACCACTCTGTGTGGATAATTTTACTATAACACCATGACCCATTGTGTTTTATTCCTTAGTTAATATTTTGTGATACACTAAAATCACTGGAGATTGTATTATGTAAATGGTTTAAAGTGAGCACTAATATTTTTGTACAGAATATGACAGAATTCTCTCCACCAATTGGAGCTCCTTTATCTCCAACTAGTTAATCACTGCTATGCACCTGACCTTAGTCCCGGCCTCAAAGGGCAATGCTGTGAAACCAGTCTATCACCTTGAATCATTCCTTTATCTCACTGAAAAAGAAAGCAACGCTTGCCGATCTCACACTTTTAGAGGAAACAGTACTTCGGTACACATTATGAAGCAGGTGATTTGGACTTTTGTGTTGTTTTGGTCAATACCACTGACCACTGGAGGAGGTGAGTAAAAACTTTATTATAGTGGACTGAACAGCTGTCAAAAAAGTAAACAGCTGTTTCTGTGTCAGGATCTGAGGATTAGAGTCAAAGCTCACAAACTGAGATTAGTAATCAATTAAAGAAAATAGACTTGGAAATCGTAATTTTTTTTGATAGCCAGCTGTGACAAGACAGAAAAATATTACATCTGTGCTGTAGAATAACTGGATTTGTTTCTAAAACTGAAAATAACATCTGGTTTAATTTGGATTAAAGTCGCAGGATTACATGGGAATTATTTCTATACGGGAAATTTTTTAGTCTTTTAAGAAAGTTAATTAAAATGGTATTTAAAGAAGCAAGTTTAATAAGTTTCAACCCGAGTTAAAAAAAAAAAAAAAAAAGTACTCAAAAATAATGTAGTTTAAGTTTAAGCTTTAAGAAGGAGTTCCTGTGTGAAATGGCCATGGCCTTGGTGTTGTTCAGTCCATTGCTACATCACTCACATTTCAACATTCCAGCATTCATTAGTCACATCCTATATTTAGATGTAGAACAGTAAGTAGACTGTTGATTAATTTGTCTTTAACTCACACAGATGTTACAGTGTACTGCACCTTTACCAGCGACTGTGTGCTGCCCTGTATGTCCACTTATCATGAAATCATCCACTGGTATAAAGACGGCAAACGGGACTCTGTCCATACCTTCTACGATAAAGCAGATCATCTGCAGCTCCAGGATGTGGATTTTAAAGGACGGACGTCTCTGTTCAAAGATCAGATCCCTCAGGGAAATGCCTCACTGCTGCTGAGTACGATCCGGTTTCAAGACTTTGGCAGATACAAGTGTTACACTGCAACAGCCTCTGAGAACAAGGAACAGTTTGTGTTTCTAAAAGTCAAAGGTGAGAGACATGGAATAAACCACTGTGTGTGCTGCTGTTCATCAACAATCATCAACAACAGGGGGATGATTATCTTTCTATAACAGCAGGCCATGAAGTGTTTTATTCCTCTTGTACCACAGCACTTTGCCAGCAATTATAATTTTATTCATTAGAAAATCGCACATCATACTTTTTATCCATTTACAATTACATTTATTATGTTTATAGTTAGTTCCTGTGATTATATATTATAGCAGCTAAACATTTATAAACATCCTATCCATTCATTTATTCATCCATTCTTTCTTGCTTTCTCTTTCATTATATCTGTTTATTTTCATTTGCATTTTTCTCATTTTCTTATTTATTTATTCCTTCCTTTACCATTATTTTAATATTCCTTTCTTCCTTCTTTTACTTTTCCTTCCTTCCTTCCTTACTGTCCTTTTTTCATTCCTTGCTTCCTTTAACTTTCATTCCTTCCCGTTTCTTTCCTTCCTTTAGGCCTTTACCATTCCTTTACCATTAATTTCTTCCTGCCTTTCTCCTTTCTTTCATTATTTTCCTTTCCTTCCTTACTTTTCTTTCCTTCCTTCATTCCTTCCCAAACTATTCCTTACTTCCTTTGTTCAGTTTTCTTTCTTTAACTCCTTCCTTTACCTTTCCTTCCTTCCATCCATGCTTGTTTGCATATGTTTTTCTTTTCCTTTACTGTTTCCTTCTCTGTCCATCAATCTCTTTATTGTTCATTTCTTTTTTGTCCATTCTTTCATTTATAAATTCAGTCTCGTGGTTAGACATCCAGATGTTGTGAAGAAACCAACACCTGAAGTCAAATAAGATTAAACATCATAAACACCTTCCAGTAGCTTTATTCTTGTTTATCTTTTTTTTAGTTCCAGTTAAATGGGTGGATTTAAAAACGACAAATAAAGGAATTTCCTGCAGCACAAAAGACGTTTACCCAGAACCCAGAATCTCTTGGTATAGAGACGGCAGGTTAGAAGATAAGTTTACTGTGAACACAACAGACGATGAAAACGGTCTGTTCTCAGTGAGCAGTGTTCTCACTCAGTCTGTCAAAGAAAACACCACATACAGCTGCTCCATCAGTCTCGGGGATGAGAGTCAGCATTACACTGCCAGCCTGAGAAAAGGTGAATACCCTGTCAAATACCCCGTCAAATACCTCGTCATACACCACATCCAACACCTCATCTAGCACGATTACAGCAATCACTATATACATAAAAAAAAAATACAGAATATAAAACAGACAGAGCAGCTTCAACAATCCTTTTCTTATTTTGCAGAGAATGTTGAGATTTATCCAGGACAGGACGCCACAATTCACTGTCCCATCTCTCAGGAAAACTCTGGAAACAGCAACATCACCCTGACATATGGCGAGTCTTCTACCATTCTGAGTTACACCCTAATGTCACAGCTACCAACCACCACAGAGCGGTGGAGGGGAAAAACGTTACATCTCGCACATGACGGGACCATCACAATCCACAACCTGGAGAACTATGAGTATGAAGGAACCTACACGTGTGAGAGATTAACAGCACAATCCAGACAGGTGGTGCACACCGAAGTGCAAATCAATTCAGGTCATGCTCTTCTCCATCTCCTTTCACTAATAAATGACAAAATATGGAAATATACTGTACATACAGTGGTGCTTGAAAGTTTGTGAACCCTTTAGAATTTTCAATATTTCTTAATAAATATGGCCTAAAACATTATCAGATTTTTACACAAGTCCTAAAAGTAGATAAAGAGAGCCCAATTAAACAAATGAGACAAAAATATTATACTTGGTCATTTATTTATTGAGGAAATTTAACTATATTCTTCTTTAACCATTCTTTGGTAGAATGTCTTGTGTGCTTAGGGTCGTTGTCTTGCTGCATGACCCACATTCTCTTCAGATTCAGTTCATGAACAGATGTCCTGACATTTTGCTTTAGAATTCGCTGGTATAATTCAGAATTCATTGTTCTATCAATGATGGCAAGTCGTCCTGGCCCAGATGCAGCAAAACAGGCCCAAACCATGATACTACCACCAGCATGTTTCACAGATGGGATAAGGTTCTTATGCTGGAATGCAGTGTTTTCCTTTCTCCAAACATAACGCTTCTCATTTAAACCAAAAAACATCTATTTTGGTCTCATCCTTCTACAAAACATTTTTCCAACAGCTTTCTGGCTTGTCCACATGATCTTTAGCAAACTGCAGACGGGCAGCAATTTTCTTTTTGGAGAGAAGTGGTTTTCTCCTTGCAACTCTGCCATGCACACCATTGTTGTTCAGTGTTCTCCTGATGGTGGACTCATGAACATTAACATTAGCCAATGTGAGAGAGGCCTTTAGTTGCTTAGAAGTTACCCTGGGTTCCTCTGTGACCTCGTGGACTATTACACGTCTTGCTCTTGGAGTGATCTTTGTTGCTCTCCACTCCTGGGGAGGGTAACAGTGGTCCTGAATTTCCTCCCTTTGTACACACTCTGACTGTGGATTAGTGGAGTCCAAACTCTTTAGAGATGGTTTTGTAACCTTTTCCAGCCTGATGAGCTTCAACAACTCTTTTACTGAGGTCCTCAGAAATCTCCTTTGTTCATGCCATGATACACTTCCACAAACACGTGTTGTGAAGATCAGACTCTGATAGATCCCTGTTCTTTAAATAAAACAGGGCTCTCGCTCACACCTGATCATCATCCCATTGATTCAAAACACCTGACTCTAATTTCACCTTCAAATTAACTGCTAATCCTAGAGGTTCACATACTTTTGCCACTCACAGATGTGTAATATTGGATAATTTTCCTCAATAAATAAATAATATATATAAAGTATAATATTTTTGTCTCATTTGTTTAATTGGGTTCTCTTTATCTACTTTTAGGACTTGTGTGAAAATCTGATGTTTTAGGTCACATTTATGCAGAAATGTAGAAACTTCACAAACTTTCAAGCAGCACTGTATCTGTGAATGGATTTAGTGATATTTTCCGTTATACTGAATTTTGACATTAAATATGGATTATCCCCCAACAGCTAACCATGCTAGTACTGGTATTGGTATTGGTTTTGCCATTATTGCTGCCATCGTTGTCATCTGTACTGCCATATACTGTGTACGCCGGAAAAAAATACACAGGATATGCCAGAAAAAAGGTGAGACCACTTCCTTTCCTGTAATGTGGATGATCAAGTGTGGGAGAAGTACAGCTTCAAATTCTTCACTCAAGTACAAGTTCTTCCATTAGAAGAAAACTTTTCACCAAGTTATCAAGAAATTACTTAAATAACTAACAATAGCTGCTATTTTATAATAACTAGTTATGTAAGCTGGCTCGATAAATATGAAATGTATCCTACAGATATTTGAAACGTATCAGGTGACTTCTGTGGTTTTTAAGATTTGAGAGAGAATTCTTTAACAGAAAGGGTGCAATGTTTTTTTGGTGTACACACACACACACACACACACACACACACACATACAAACAGCTAAGCATGCAAGAAATGTAGAAGAACAGGGTACATTGTACCCGATAATAAGAATTTCTGAAATGTGTTAATGTTATCGCTTATGCTACACTGATAGTCATGAACTGTGTGTTCTGACTTTACAGGACAGGAAAATGAAATGAAGAGAACTCAGTTAGCAATCTAATATGTAGACTATGCAGTGATCTGTGCTGTTTCTGAATGTAGTGGCGTATAAAGTAGAGATTTATCTTTTGAAATGCAGAATTCAAGTAAAGTACAAATACCTGAACAGTGCTTGGACCCCTGACTCTCCAAGCCACAAAAGGATTTATAACTTCGTGTAAATTAGGTTATTTTATGATTACATAATACATAGACAAAAAACAGTCAACGAGAATTTGTGTGTTAATGTTGTCTAGAATGTTATCGATCATGGTACACTAATAGTCATGGACTTTGTGTTCTAATTCATTACAGGACGGGTAAAAGGAGCTGAGAATCAACAAAATGGAAATGGCAATAAAGAGAATATTCCACTTCAGTCTTCAGGCAAGGAATCATTAGGGACAGAAAAATGACTGAAAGAAAAAAACTCCCCTGAACCAGCAGAATGAGGCGGTCACTGGTCTCACCAACCTAATTATTGTTCAAAATACCTACATTGCACTTTGACTTTTTTGTATTGTTGCTGATGAAGGAAGCTCAAGCTAACAGAGAGAATATATTTTGCTACAAGGGCAAAAAAAAAAGCTCTGAACCTCTCCAGCCCTTGACCACTGATTGTAGTTATCTGTAGACCTTAAGAAACCAGCAGTCCGGTTCCCACATAATCATATTTGTCTTTTGATAAAGTTTTTTTATTTTTTATTTTTTAAAGATAATAGCTGCGAACAGAGACAAACACACAAGTTAACATTAACACATATAGTTCACTACAAAGTAGCTTGCACTGTTGCATACGGGGGTCTTTAGGTGAAACTGGATACTGCTAATGATATTAATTACTAGACATTTACATTAGATTATTGTGATTTTCTTGTATGTTATTCTGTTTTTATATTGTCTGTTTTTTTAAACGGCAATAGGCCATAACTTAATAAATATTGGTGTGTAAATAGTGTTCAAATAAAAGCATTCTTAGTAATTTACTACTATTACCACTAATAATAATAATAATAATAATAATAATAATAAGGTACTATGTTACTTCTTAAGTGTTTATTATCTAGTGCCATTCTCTCAGACTCACTGTTCCTTGGTGTTTGAATTCTGCAGTCGTACCATTCAAAGAGCCGCGACGCTGCACTTTTTCCAGGCTTCGATAAGGTTTATTGCTTATAAGAAATTCATCTATAAGTGATATTTGGTGCTTATAGGCTGTTTTGAGATTTGTTATCTGTTTTGAGATGTCTTTTTTAGGGTGGCCTTGTAGGGAAAGGGGGCGGAACTACTTTCAGGGCCAGAAAACAGAAACAAAAACTTAATGTATAGCAATATTGCTGGTTCCAGTTTTTCTATGGCATCCTTGTAATGTCAAAGTGCCTTAAGGTAAAATTATGAAGGATTGCAGATATGGAAGAAACAACTGCAAATGGAAGATGTATGTATATATAACATGAATGTATGTACATATAGATCCAGTTTTATATTTTTTTCTTGTATTTATATTATGTATTCAAATTTTTGTGAAACAGTGAATGAAGAATGAATTCATGTGTATAAACTCAGTGTTTGGTTTTTGTTTTGTTGTGTTTTTTTTAATAATCTGCTTTCTAAATAAAGCATAATTCAGGAGCCAAGAGGTAAAAAAACAAACAACAACAAAAAATAAAAACTCTCGACTCTGCAATCCGAGCAGCAATATTAAGACTAGCACGAGTTTCTACGATATTATTATTAATTATTATTATAATTATTATTTATCACATTCCATCACAGGGCTCATCAGACATCAGTAAAACACAGTAAACACCGCAGCCCTTGACCTTCATACAGCATGAACACAAATCCTGGGGATAATGAGTGAACAGTAATTAGAGGACAGCGTATCCCAGCAGGAGTTACTGAAAAGCATCTGTAAAAAAAAAATAAATAAATAAATAAAAAATCTAATCTAATCTATTGCTGCTAATTGATTTCTTTTCTTTTGGTTGTGCAAACTTTTGCACTTGACCATATCCAGCACTTCTGGGTGATTTAATTGCTGGACCAGACTAAAAATGGGAGTTTATTCACAATGCAGCGCCATCTACTGGCTGAGAAGTCAAATCTTTTTTTTCCCCCTCACGTAAATCGGTACAACAAAAATTAATTAATTGATTAAATCCATGTTGGAACTGAATCGTTTTGCAGTGCAGTGCCACATAAAATATGCATTAACGAATATAATTAAATATTCATTTATTTATTTTAAAATATGATACGAGAGGAATGACGTGTAGAAAAAGTACAGACAGAAAACAACACATAAAAAAGGCAGTAAATTACCTGGATCTCAGAGTTGAAAATAGTTAAAATCTATTTCATGTCGTATTTGTCATCCGAGTTCATTATGGCTGGTGTGTGTGTGTGTGTGTGTGTGTGTGTGTGTGTGTGTGTGTGTGGGTGTGTGTGTGTGTAGTGCATGTAAACCAAACATGTGGAGTGTCTGTAAAGGGAGCCATTACTTCTGGAATCCATTAATCTGGATATATGTACAGTGTGTGTGTGTGTGTGTGTGTGTGTGTGTGTGTCACAGAGAAAGGTTGGCCGTGGCGTCGCTCTTCAGTTTGCCGCTGCTCAGGCTGTGGATCATGGCGATCATCTGCGTGTGTTTGTTCAGCTCCTCCTCCTTCTTCTGCAGTTTGGACTCCAGTTGAGATCTTTGCAGCTCCAGAGACGAGGCCTGCGGAGGAGAAACGCTCAAGATGATCCACAGATATCTCAACTTTCCCTGACACACACACACACACACAACTATCAATAATTTTTTATTAGGGAGGAAATATTTTGCCGTATTTTTTTCGCAAGCATTTGTGTCTATGCAAACTACACAGTCCCTAGTGGGTTGCGACCCTCAGTTTAAATATCTGTGCTCTAGATAAACCCGATTTCATTTTAGAGCCAACCTGCTGGAGAAGGAAGTCATATTCTCTTCTCTCTCACCTTGATGCTGGCGTCCTTCCTGGCCTGCTCCGTCTTGGCGAGTTCCTTCCTCAGCATGTTGACATTCTCCTCCAGCTCTCCAGCCTGCTCCTCCTGCCTCCTCACCTCAGCCTGCAGGTCTGACACGGATACAAATACAGATAGGAGGTGGATTATTCCGTTTAGGGGTTTTTTTCCCCGGAGAAAACTTGCCTGAAATATTCGCAGGGCATCACTGTTCAGCTATAAGATGAACAAACAACGACCAGATTCATTAAAAAGAACATGAACGTGAATGTGCGGGGCTGCGTGATGCATTCACTGCATTCATTCATTCATCCTTAGTAACGGCCTGGTCAGGGTCACGGTGGTTTAAATTAGGCTACGCTGCTGACACTTCTATATCAGAGCATCTTTCTACCAGAAAGAAAAGATAAACCTTTCCGACTTTCAGGCCACGGGTTTAAATCACACACAGACAGTGTAACTGCGTTATCACACACACACTCAGCAAGCCACAACGTCTCCTCACCCGCTATAGTGTCATGTTTCTCCTGCATGGCTAGTTCCATGGCTGAGATCTTCTCTTCCTTCTGCTGAAGCTCTGACGACAACCTTAAATAAAGAGCGAGGTTTAAGTTAAGGTTTGGTGATATAACAAAAATATCATATCACGATACTGGAAGACATTTTTATATTTTTCACGATATACAGGTTTGGAAACCAACAGCTAGAAAAAACAGAAGTGCTGCATTTAAAAAAAAAAAAAAAAAAAAAAAAAGGAAAATGTATGCCCATGAAGTCTACAAAAAGAAAGTTGTTTTGTTTTTTTTTTTACAAAAAATAAATTCTAATACTTTTAATAAATTAATTAAAGAACTAAAAAAACATTTTACAATTGTATTGTACAAAACACTGCATAATTTTTTAAGTTTAGTACAAAATGTTTACATCAGATCAACTGCTTCAAAGGTGCTAAGGTGTTGCACCCCCTACTGCCAGGACTGTGTAACTGCAACTTAATTTTGGCACCCTGTCGTTTGCAGGTGAAGCAGCTCACATTTTCAAAATCTTCACATTTCCTCAAGAAGCTTATCACTCAGTATTCTGTGTGTGTGATGGAGATTTATCGTGACCCCAGACTGACCTGTCCTGCTGCAGTTTGAGTCCCTCGTTGCTCTTCTTCAGGGATTCGGCCTGCTGTGTGAGGGAGATGTGGGCGGCCTGGAGCTCCTTCAGCATCGCTTCGCTCTTATTGTACCTAAAGATGAGCCGTGGTTACGCCGTTATGCTGAATTGTGTTTACAATTAGTCAGCAGTGAGCTGAGTACCGTAAGTTCCTGTGGTACGAACAGGAACTTCTGTCCTGACCTGCTCAGCAGCTGGTTGTAGGTGCTCTTCAGGTTCTGGTGTTCGTCACACACGATCTGCAGGCGGCTGTTGTGCTGCAGGAGCTGCTGACTGTCGCTCTTAAGTCTCTCCACCTCCATCACCTGATCGCTCAGCTTGGCCTGCAGCTCCTCCTTCCTCCTCTCCGTGTCCTTCAGCAGAGACGCCAGCTTCCGGGCCTTCACACGGACAACATGAGAGAGAGAGAGAGAGAGAGAGAGAGAGAGAGAGAGAGAGAGAGAGAGAGAGAGAGAGAGTATGTGGGTGTAGGTGATTGGATGAAGCTTACAAGCGGACAAGTTGAACTAGCATGTGGCTTTGAAAAAAAACGAGTGTGTGCATGCTGTGCACACTCAGTGTGATGAAAATGTGTGAAGGTGTGTGTGTACATGTCTGTCTCACCTCAGCCTCGGCCTGTGCTCTCTGACAGCGGTACTGAGCGATCAGACGGTCAGCCTGAGACAGAGCAAGAGCTTTGGCCTCCAACAGGTCCTGCAGACGGCCTTCCTTAGACTGGAGACGCGCACACACGCGCACACACGCGCACAGACACACACAGACACACAGTGAGAGATAGCGAGAGCGAGAGAGAAACAGTGCGACCAAGAGTGAGAAAGAGTGAGAAAGAGAGAGAGAGAGAGAGAGAGAGAGAGAGAGAGAGAGAGAGAGAGAGATTTGGATGTTAAAAAATTATGTCTAAATTATTAATTAATTAATTAATTAAATAAATAAAAACAAACAAATAAATAACCCAATATCATGTTTAAACTCATTTTGATATAATTTTGATTTTAAAAAAATGTCAATTTTAAACAAACAAACAAATAAATAATTAAATAGAGAACCCAATATCGTGTTTAAACTAATCTGGATATAATATGAATGTTAAAAAATTATGTCTACATTAATAGATATTAGAGAGAGACAGAGAGACAGAGAGAGAGAGAGAGAGAGAGAGAGAGAGAGAGAGAGACATATCTAGTTTAAACTATTCTGGACATAAGTTGGATTTATTATTTTTTTTTTTAAATGTGTTTAAATTATAAAAAACAAATAAATAAATAAACAAAAACAAGTAAGTAAATAAAGAATAGATTTTTTGTAAATTTGTATATAATATACACCCACACTCACAAATTAAATTAAAACAAACAAAACAAAAAAAATCATAACAAATAAAACACATCTGATATTTAAGGTTACATACGGCCAGGGCGGAGATTTTCTGTTCGTACACGTCGATGATCTCCGACATGTGCACGTCTTTCATCTGCTCCTGTAACTTCAACAAGAAGTGACACTACATGAGCCGAAAGTAACCGAAAATACCTTTAACCCGAGACAGGAACTCATCAGAATTTCCCCTCATAGTCTTGTATAAAGAACTATTACTATCTATATTACTGATAGATTTTAATACAGAGCACAACGAGTGGCAAAAACACAGCGTTAATAAAATATTACAGTAATATATGGCTCAATAAATACATTAGAGATTAAAGGGGATAAAGTCTTCCAAGTCTCCACACTCCGATATCACACTCGAATAAAATGAAATCACAATATAAGGTAATTTTATTGAAATTAAGCTATACAAAGACAAAATATAACTATGTCAAAACTCAAAAGTGAGACATAAATAAATATTTGATCTTGTTTTTTTTGCCCTTGCACTCCTCACACTGGAGAGAAGTTGCATTACACAGTGGAATAAGTGACAACACACCAGACATGGCAGACTGGTGTGATAGAACACGATGCAAATCAGAATCGGTTTATTTCTCTATAACCGCACGGTCTGCAGTGTGTTGCTCCGCTTATACTTCAGCCATTTATCGATACTTACACTGTTTTAATTTATTAATGTACGACACATAGTTCATTTAAACGGTTCAGACTTAGATTATATGTTGCGGAAAGTCCGAGAGACAGTTTAATTCTTGCTCTAACTTACCTTAAAGCAGCGATAAACAGTCATTTCTTCACCCTCACCTGAGACTCCTTTCATAAATGTTGAATAAACATATCCTTACGGTACAAGAGCGGCCTCTAGAGGCGAAATAAAAACTATTGCTGACAAATTTTGTTATGTTATTTGAAGTGTTTTTGATTCATTTTGGACGTCTCTATTTTTATTTGCTGTTTGGAGTGTTACTTTTTGGTTCCGGTTGGATGTATATATTTTATTTGCTTTAATATTTATTAATAGTTACTATATATTAATATTTATATATTTATTTCATTTTTAAAAAGTACAGTTCATTTTCATGGTACAGTCAGTACTGTTTATTTTTGTAATAAAGTTCAGCAATATTTTACTTTGAGTGTTATGTTTTCCATCAGTATCAATTTTAAAAACTATCAGTTGACTAATCGGTTATCGGCAGGTAGTTACCGCCCAGCTTAGTTATCGGTATCGGGAAAATCCACTATCTCTAATTACTAATATGTGCATACTAATACGCATAATGAATGAATAAATTAAAATGAATTAAAAGTAAATGAAGTACACACCTGAATGCCGCTCTGCAGTTTCTCGATGAGGCTGTCGATGCTCTGGCGAGATGGACTGTTCAGAGCAGCAGAGGACAGAGCAAAGTTCTTCGCCGGGGCGAGTCCATCCTCCTGAAGGCTGCCGCCTCTGACGCTCAGCTCGCCCTCGCACTGCCGGTACGCGTTATTCGCTGCGATGCTTTCTCCTAAACTGAGATGAAAAAAAAGAAACATTATGAGTGTGTACACACAGAAACAAGTCTAATATCTGTCTCATTATTATTATTATTATTATTATTATTATTATTATTATTATTAGGTAACACATACTATGAGTCATGTATTCCTAATGCTTTATAAATGCATTAACCTGTATAACTGCTCATAAGTAGATACAGTTAAATACATAACACTTAGATCAAATTACATAATGCATTATAATATCTGTTTATAATACATTTCATTTCATTTCATCCCTCTCATGACCCGGCATAATTCTCTATTGTGTGTTATTAACTGTTATAAATCAGAAGTGCACTCAGAAGTGCAGGATTTATAATAAAAGATTTTAAAAAATGCTTTATGCTGCTTTAGGTCAACCTGATTCATCGAAAATGTTACTGTTTTTATTTTGTTGTTGTTTATTTATGTAGGACTTTTTGGATCCAAAAGATAAAAATATAAAACAAATCTATAGGAATTACTACAAATCATGAAAAATAAAATAACTTAATTTACTTATTGATTAATTTATGTTTTTGTTGATGTTTTTGTTTTTTTCCACTAAACTGCCACTTTAATTCTTATTTTTGTAAAGTCATCTCTCATACTCATGATTTCTGCTCGATCTGCTCGTACACTCACATGACGGCGGGGAAATCGGGCAGCGGAGCGGCTTCGAACAGGACACGCAGCGCCGTGTGTACTCGCTCTCGGTGATGAGACGTCAGGGCCTGAGACAGAGGAGTCACCATGCGCTGGTCCTGCACAGGAATCACAGCATTCGGTATTCGATACACACCTCCTAACAGCCACACACACACACACACACACTCTAACATTTTACCTGCAGCATCCGGTAAAAGCAGGTCTCCATGTCGGCTACGTGCTGCTTCAGCTGGCTCATCAGCTCCAGAGTCTTCAGGACCGTCTCACAGCACGCGTGGCTACAAGACACGAGACGAAAAGGGCAAAGGTCACGCAATATAAACACACGGACATTTTCCAACCACTTGTTTTCTTTCTCTATTTCCTGTCTTGTGCTCTTGATTCTCATTGGCTGTTGACCAGATGAGTTCAGATTTGACTCACTACTAGATTAAAAAAAAGTAAAACTGCATTTTAAAAAAGTTCCTCAAGCTGCCCGATGGCTGACGGATGTTTATCCCACCTGAGCCGAGAGCTCGATTCCGAGCAGATGGAGGTGACGTAGTCCTGACTGTTAGACAGCAGCACCTCCACCAGCACCACACACAGCTCTGAGCTCACATGCTGCGCCACCAGAGTCTTCAGGGAGTCGTCTCCGCACAGGAGTGAGTGTGTCAAGGACATTTCGTCAGGTGGCGTTGATTAATTTTCTAGAACAGCAGCAATTTTCTGACAAGAATGCAGATGCAAATCATGGGTTTATATTAATGCGCTCATTCTAATACATTATCTATATACATTATATATGTTTATTTAACATTTAAGGAAGGAGTCTCCAGTGTCAGAGGAGTTTATGCTTTTTGTGGTTTCTCGGTAACATGACAAGCTGTGTATTGTTTTGTTTTGTTTTTTTCCTCCGAGAGAAAATAAAGAGAGGTTGGTGAGGGAACGCCTGTTTACAGCTGCTATAACGTAAGTGAGAACAAGAACACAGCATGAAATGTAACTATAAACGGATAAATCTAAATAAAAAACTGTAGTCGTTGGCACACTGCTGTGGTATAGGTATTGTATAGGATATCTAGCAGGAGATCCAGCGCTCGTCCAGCTCTAGCACAGTGCCTCTGTAGTAGCGCGTCTCCTCCGCTGAAGTCTGGAGTATGCAGTAAACTCTGCAGCGCTGGGAGGAGGAGCTCCAAAAACGAGCGGGCAGAACCAGACTGCGAGGAACAAATCACTTCCTGAGGATAAACACACACAGTGTCTATTACAGATTAGCATAACACAAGAAGACTCGATAAGAATGCAGTAATGGGACAATTCACAGTAATTCAAACAATTAAAAAATTTATTGTTCATGTTATAGCGCCCCCTCTTGACATACTTGACAAACTTGTACACTTTTCTGAGATATATATATATATATATATATATATATATATATATATATATATATATATATATATATATATATATATATATATATATATATATATATATATAAAAATCAATTAACAAAATGCAAAGTGGGTGAACAGAAGTAAAATCTACATCAAATCAATATTTGGTGTGACCACCCTTTG
Organism: Cranoglanis bouderius; assembly: GCA_023630585.1. Taxonomy (NCBI): domain Eukaryota; kingdom Metazoa; phylum Chordata; class Actinopteri; order Siluriformes; family Cranoglanididae; genus Cranoglanis; species Cranoglanis bouderius. The sequence continues at coordinate 5,802,588 of CM042539.1, forward strand.
CCTTCTAGGTACACTTGCACAAAATCAGGGATTTTGTAGGCATATAGTCAGGTGTATGATTAAACAATTATACCAAACAGGTGCTAATGATTATCAATTCAATATGTAGGTTTAAACACAATCATTAACTGAAACAGAGACAGTTGTGTAGGAGGAATAAAAGTGGGTGAGGAACAGCCAAACTCAGTTAACAAGGAGGTTGCTAAAGACACTTTATACACCATGGCAAGACTGAGCACAGCAACAAGACAGAAGGTAGTTATATTGCATCAGCAAAGTCTCTCCCAGGCAGAAACTTCAAGGCAGACAGGTGTTTCCAGATGTGCTGTCCAAGCTCTTTTGAAGAAGCGCAAAGAAACGGGCAGCGTTGAGGACCATAGACGCAGCGGTCGGCCAAGGAAACTTACTGCAGCAAATGAAAGACACATCAGGCTTACTTCCCGTCACAATCGGAAGATGTCCAGCAGTGCCATCAGCTCAGACCTGGCAGAAACCAGTGGGACCCTGGTACACCCATCTACTGTCCGCAGAAGTCTGGTCAGAAGTGGTCTTCATGGAAGACTTGCGGCCAAAAAAGCCATACCTCCAACGTGGAAATAGGGCCAAGTGACTCAACTATGCACGGAAACAGGAAATGGGGTGCAGAAAAATGGCAGCAGGTGCTCTGGACTGATGAGTCAAAATTTGACATATCTGACTATAGCAGAAGGCAGTTTGTTTGCCAAAGGGCTGGAGAGTGGTACACGAATGAGTGTCTGCAGGCAACAGTGAAGCATGGTGGAGGTTCCTTGCAAGTTTGTGGCTGCATTTCTGCAAATGGAGTTGGGGATTTGATCAGAATGAATGGTCTCCTCAATGCTGAGAAGTACAGGCAGATACTTGTCCATCATGCAATACCATCAGGGAGGCATCTGATTGGCCCCAAGTTTATTCTGCAGCATGACAACGACCCCAAACATACAGCGAAAGTCATTAAGAACTATCTTCAGCGTAAAGAAGAACAAGGAGTCCTGGAAGTGATGGTATGTCCCCCACAGAGCCCTGATCTCAACATCATCGAGTCTGTCTGGGATTACATGAAGAGAGAGAAGCAACTACCCAACCTACCTGCAGAGTTCCTTCTTCCTTCAAAAGCTGTGTGCAAGTGTACCTAGAAGAACTGATGCTGTTTTGAAGGCAAAGGGAGGTCACACCAAATATTGATGTAGATCTTTCTTCTGTTCATTCACTTTGCATTTTGTTAATTGATGAATATAAACTATTAACACGTCTATTTTTGAACAGCATTTCTTCACACCTGCCTAAAACTCTTGCACAGTACTGTGTATATATATATATATATATATATATATATATATATATATATATATATATATATATATATATATATAAACTCAGCATCAAAAGAAACTAGTAATATTTTCAGACACTTCCTAAAAATGATCTGAAGATAAAATACACAAAACAACTTGGAAAAACAGTTCAAGGAGCTTTATTGTCCCAAGTTAACAAGATGGATGAACTCCACCACAACAGCTCACGAACAGTTCTCAGTAACGGGTGTGACCACCATGACTTACAATGCAGGACAAGCACCGCTGTCGCATACTGTAAACCAGGTTTTGGATGCGCTGTTGCAGTATTTGTGCCCATTCCTGCTGCAAAGCTTGTGCAAGCATCTGCCTGTTGATGGGTCTTGGTCGTCTGGCAGCAAGACGTCGTCCAAATTCATCCCAAAGATGTTCAATCGGCTTCAAGTCAGGTGAATATGGCATCCATTGCATGACCTGCACATTGTGAGCCTCCAGGAACTGTCTAGTCAGATGAGCTGCATGAGGTCGTGCATTATCTTGCTGGAATATTGTGACGTCATTGTGCTCTTGCAAAAACGGCAAGAGATGTGGTCTGAGCATCTCATCAACATAACGTCTGGCAGTAAGAGTTCCACTGACAATGACCAACAGTGTCCTGTAACGAGCTGTAATTCCTGCCCAGACCATTACACTTGCACCACCCCATCGGTTCCACTTACGTATGCAACATTGTCTGAATCGCTCACCTCGTCTGCGCCACACTCTTTCCTGACCATCAACGGTATCAAGACAAAATCTGGACTCGTCAGAGAAAAGGACTTGTCCCCACTGGATGTGAGTCCACCTGTGGTGTTGCTGACACAACCTGAGTCTGTTGTGACGGTGAGTGGCACTGAGTATAGGGCCTCTGTATGGCCGTCTTGCCTGCAGCTGGTGAGTTGCCAGACGCCTACGTACAGTTGAACTGCTTATTCTGGGGTTGTTCCTTCCAGCAGTTTCTGCAGCAGTCTGGGTTGCATGACAGAAACGGTCTCTGAGATGCTGCAACACTATCCACCTATCCTGTCGAGCAGTGGTTACACGTGGTCTCCCAGACCTTGGTCGATCTCTTACTGTACCAGTTTGAGCATATCGTCTCACAAGATTGGATACTGCACCTTGACTACAGCCAAGTCTTTGTGCAACCAGACTCCAACATACCAATTGCCCGTAGGCGCTGTTCATTCGTCAACCTTGGCATCAATTTTCTTTCAATGTTTTTCACCTCAGAAATCGTCAACAACTGTCACCAGAGTGAAATCTTTCAGGTGTCATTAAATGTTAGGACAGAAATCAGCCTTAAGCTCAAATAACCTCACTCAATCAGACAGAGCTAACGAGGCATGACTGGGCCAATTAAAGAGTCAACAAACTTACCTGGACCTCAGAGCAATCAAAGCAACCAAAACATTAGCTTATTACCAATAAAATTATATTGAAATATGTCTTTTAGAACCTATTAGTTTCTTTTGATGCTGAGTACATATATAAATATAAATTATATATATATATATATATATATATATATATATATATATATATATATATATATAGAGAGAGAGAGAGAGAGAGAGAGAGAGAGAGAGAGAGAGAGAGATAGATAGATAGATAGATAGATAGATAGATAGATAGATAGATAGATAGATAGATATTTATTGAGGAGGCTTTTCTCAGCATTATTTCCTATTTGTTTTTACTATATTGTGCACAGAAGACAGAGACAGAAACCACAGTGTGTGATGTGGTGAGACTTTAGGAAATGAAAGCATGTTTAGACGACAGTAAACTTTCTCAGCTCCAGTGTGAGTGGGACATGTGCAGCTTTCACAGTGTTTTAAAGCTGTAGTATAGCAAAGATTAAAAGTTTTATATTTATATATATATATATATATATATATATATATATATATATATATATATATATATATATATATATATATATATATATATATACACACACACATATATATACATATACAGGTGCATCTCAATAAATTAGAATGTTGTGGAAAAGTTCATTTATTTCAGTAATTCAACTCAAATTGTGAAACTCGTGTATTAAATAAATTCAGTGCACACAGACTGAAGTAGTTTAAGTCTTTGGTTCTTTTAATTGTGATGATTTTGGCTCACATTTAACAAAAACCCACCAATTCACTATCTCAACAAATTAGAATATGGTGACATGCAAATCAGCTAATCAACTCAAAACACCTGCAAAGGTTTCCTGAGCCTTCAAAATGGTCTCTCAGTTTGGTTCACTAGGTAAGCCACAAACATTCATTGCCAAAGAAGCTGTCTGTTCACAGAGTGCTGTATCCAAGCATGTTAACAGAAAGTTGAGTGGAAGGAAAAAGTATGGAAGAAAAAGATGCACAACCAACTGAGAGAACCGCAGCTTTATGAGGATTGTCAAGCAAAATCGATTCAAGAATTTGAGTGAACTTCACAAGGAATGGACTGAGGCTGGGGTCAAGGCATCAAGAGCCACCACACACAGACGTGTCAAGGAATTTGGCTACAGTTGTCATATTCCTCTTGTTAAGCCACTCCTGAACCACAGACAACGTCAGAGGCGTCTTACCTGGGCTAAGGAGAAGAAGAACTGACTGTTGCCCAGTGGTCCAAAGTCCTCTTTTCAGATGAGAGCAAGTTTTGTATTTCATTTGGAAACCAAGGTCCTAGAGTCTGGAGGAAGGGTGGAGAAGCTCATAGCCCAAGTTGCTTGAAGTCCAGTGTTAAGTTTCCACAGTCTGTGATGATTTGGGGTGCAATGTCATCTGCTGGTGTTGGTCTATTGCGTTTTTTGAAAACCAAAGTCACTGCACCCGTTTACCAAGAAATTTTGGAGCACTTCATGCTTCCTTCTGCTGACCAGCTTTTTGAAGATGCTGATTTCATTTTCCAGCAGGATTTGGCACATGCCCACACTGCCAAAAGCACCAAAAGTTGGTTAAATGACCATGGTGTTGGTGTGCTTGACAGGCCAGCAAACTCACCACACCTGAACCCCATAGAGAATCTATGGGGTATTGTCAAGAGGAAAATGAGAAACAAGAGACCAAAAAATGCAGATGAGCTGAAGGCCACTGTCAAAGACACCTGGGCTTCCATACCACCTCAGCAGTGCCACAAACTGATCACCTCCATGCCACGCCAAATTGAGGCAGTAATTAAAGCAAAAGGAGCCCCTACCAAGTATTGAGTACATGTACAGTAAATGAACATACTTTCCAGAAGGCCAACATTTCACTAAAAATGTTTTTTTATTGGTCTTATGAAATATTCTAATTTGTTGAGATAGTGAATTGGTGGGTTTTTGTTAAATGTGAGCCAAAATCATCACAATTAAAAGAACCAAAGACTTAAACTACTTCAGTCTGTGTAAATTGAATTTATTTAATACACGAGTTTCACAATTTGAGTTGAATTACTGAAATAAATGAACTTTTCCACGACATTCTAATTTATTGAGATGCACCTGTATATAGTATGTGCACATCCATACTAAAGACTGAGTTCAGGTGTTTCAGCCACACCCGTTGCTAACAGGTGTGGCTCAAACACCTGGCCATGCAATCATCATACACACACACACTGAAGTCGTACTGAAGCGCTCAGTGACTTTAAACATGGCACTTTCAAAGGATGCCACTTTGCCAGATGTCAGTTTGTGAAATTTCTGCGCTGCTAGATCTGCCCCATCAACTGTAAGTGCAATTATTGTGAAATGGAGTGTTTAGGAGCAGCAGCTCAGCCACGAAGCGGTTGACCACGCACACTACCGAGTGCTGAGATATGTAGCATGCAAAAATAGCTTACCTTCTGTTGCATCAGTTTCTACCGAGTTCCAAACTGCCTTTAAAAGCAATATTAGCACAAGACCTGTGTGACCAGAGCTTCATGAACTGAAGCTGCACTCAAGCCTAAGATCACTATGTGTAATGACAAGAGTGGGCTGGAGTGGTGTAAAGTTTTTTTGTAAAATTACAAATTTATTTATAATACTTTTTTATAATTATTTATTCTTAGGATTTCTGTATTTATTGTTTCCTCCACAATGCTGTTTATTATTTGCTTTTTTTTCTCTCTATGAAATGTGCTCTATGAAAGTGTATTAAATGAAGTATATTATTATAATTTAGAGTTATTATTATTAGTAGTAGTAGTATTCAAAATTAAGAAAGAGGTTCAAGATTGAATATTACACGTCTTGTTTTTGTGCATCATGGCATGGATCATCATATGTGTAATAATAATATAATAATAATAATAATAATAATAATAATAATAATAATAAAGGTTATTTTTAGATTGTAAGGTTCTGAGGCTTGAGACCAGAGAAACAGAGTTCTCCTCACACACCTCAAACAGCTCAGTGAAGAGCTCCAGTGCGAGCAGGCAGCACCGCTCCGGTCCCTGCAGGGGGCGTGTGGCCCACTGGAGCAGCGCCAGAACAGGCTCCGCCCCCCTGACCTGGGCGGGGTTCCTGGCGGTGGGCTGCAGGCGAGGAGCGGCGGGTTTTAAAACCGTCTGACAAAGGAGTCTGCGCAGGGGTGGAACCGAGCACAGGGACACAAGCAGCTCCAGAACCTGCACATAAGATAATACTTTATTAATCCCCAGACGGAGAAATTTGGGAACACACCAGACTTTAATATTTATAACTTATTAAACCAGATAATTTCTTAAACAGATGATGTTATTTATTATCTCTGCTCAGGATACGTCACCTTCACTGCTGTATCCGGGTCTTTACCGTGGAGAAGGCCGACCACCTCGCTCAGACACACGGGGAGGTGTTTATAACTAAAACACACACACACACACACAGGCGATAGTGTTAAAACACTAAAATGACTGATTTTACACCTTACGCAGACATTTCACATGTAATAGTATAAGGGAGAGACAGTGTAAATTTATGTAAATTTACGTACAAGCAAAGTTATACTATATTTGTTGGATTTATTTTTTTTTTACTTTTAAATATTTTCTTTTATATATAAAATTTAAATAAAATATATAGTTTATATTTGTGTGTTTTATATTAATATTTTTAGAGCAAACATTTTTTTTTTTCATTTTATATTTCATATTGTATATGGTTTTTTTTTTTTTTTTGCTTTTTTTTTTAAACCTTCAGCTCTTTTTTATCTTTTTATCTTTTTTGTTAATTTTCTATTCCATTGTGCTTTATATTTTATATATAGAAGTTATAAAAAAATGTATATTTTTATACATACAGTATATTTACAAACCTTTTGCTCTAGTTTTCTTTCATGTACACACACACACACACACACACACACACACACACACACGTCAGAGTGAACTGTCTGTGTGTCTATTTTTAATCTCCTCATCACCAGATGTAAACCAATCTTTATTTCAATTTTATTTCTGATGATAATAAATCTAATCTAGGATAGTTAGTTAGCTGATACTAACTTATAACACAGTATATAAGGTATATATAATTGCAGTGTGAAAGCACCATCAGTCAATAGTAGGGTGTTTTTGTTGTTGTTGCTTTTATAGGTCAATGATGAGCCTACTTGGTGAGGTAATCAGCAATCTTGGTGTTTTTGAGCAGATCCACCAGTAAATCGACGGCGTAGTTCCTCGTCAGGGTTCCGTCCCCGTTCACTGTGATGTTAAAGATGAGCTGAAACGTCTGGTGAATGTTCTTTGCATTAAACAACTGAAACCACACGTGTACAGAAAGTTATGGTCTTAAACCGCAGAGCAGCAGACGGCAAGATCAGAGAGATGGTGTCAGTGAGTACCTTTTGTCCCACCTCCTCGCTGAGGGTTAGGCTGGACAAGATTGAGAGCGCGAAGACGACCACAGTGAGGCAGTTGTGACCAAGGAAGTTAAGTAAAGCTCTGTAGAAAGCTTTAACGTTACTCTGGAAAGTTTTTTAAAAATATGGGGGGAAGAGGAAAAAATCAATAGGAGCTTCATTTAAGCATGGAAATAAGGGGGACGGGGTATAAATTGAGGGGGTGTGTCCTACCTGAGACTTAATCTGTGCCTGTACAGACTGGTTGTGTCGACAGAGATTAGCCATCAGGCCTAAGCACGGCTTGGTGATGTCATCATTCTGAGACTGGCTGCAAGCAAAAAACCAAAAAGTATTTGGAGCATCTTATTGTAATGTCTAACAAGGTTGGAGAGCATCTTCTCTGTCAGGCATCTTTATATTCTTACATTTGCACATGTGTACAGTCACCTCCATAATTATTGGCACCTTTCATAAAAAAAGAGCAAAAATATAAAACCATATAAAATTAAGAAAATAAAGATCAATTGAATTTAAACATACAGGTATGTTTTATAGATTTATGCATATATTTTTCCTTGCAAAACACTGCTTTCAAAATTATTGGCACCCCACAATTAATATCTGATTAAGCCTCTTGCTCGCTGGAGAGAATAACAGCACTGAATCAATCCCTGTCTGTCTAGACAAGACACGTGCAGAGCATCTCAGACCCTCTTCATGTTCATTAATATTCACAGTTTTTCTGCAGGTTTCAAACTGTCATTTTGGATGCTTTGCCTTCACAGGGGCCATATGTAAGAATCAGGAGTTGATGATAATGCCCGAGATGGTTTCTGGTTGCTGTGCACCAATTGTACCACGGATGTAACAAAAGCAGCATTGTGGTCTTGTGAAAATGCCACAAAGAGGGGCCAAACAGGAAAAGATGCTTGTGCGACAGCACCTCAGACTAACTTCACAGCAGATTTTTTTTCACTTCAGCCTTTTATATATGCAGCAGCACAAATAACAAAATATATATAAAATACAAACAGATGCAAATCATACAATAAATCTTACATGTTGAGCATGAGGAAGGTGAGGAGGTCGTCTATGTGGGAGGCGCAGTGCAGGATTCTGACGTTGTAAGTGAGACGCTGCAGGACCTGAAGACACTGAGAAACAAAAAAAATGGTGATAATTAAATAGAGAAAGATGCAAAATGATGCAAAAAAATCTCAGATTTCATAGAGATGTTATAACAGTTGTTTACAAACAAACTGAGCAAAATAACGTCTGTTTTATCTTTCTGTAGTTTGGGGTGTAAATTAGTGGGCGGAGTCAGTGCCCACTGATTCATTTATCGTCTGGCCTGAAAGACACTTCAGGAACTGTGCGATGCTTTAGAGATTAATATTATGCATGTAAACACATTTCTCTATCAAATTTAAGCCACACATCTGCAGTGAAAAGGGTGTGATGTGATTTTTACCTGTAGCACGATCGGCTCCTCAGGTGTAGCTCTGTTACAGTGGATGACGGCCGCCAGCGTGCCAACGATGTTATAACGGCTATGAAGCTCCTCTTTACTCTCGTCATCAGATGCTGAAAGACAAAAAATCTTAGTACTAAGACACTGGACTAAGTGTAATGTAGCCCTAAAGTACTCGGACACTGGACTAAGTGTAATGTAGCCCTAAAGTACTGAGTACTAAGACACTGGACTAAGTCTAATGTAGCCCTAAAGTACTCGGACACTGGACTAAGTGTAATGTAGCCCTAAAGTACTGAGTACTAAGACACCGGACTAAGTCTAACGTAGCCCTAAAGTACTGAGTACTAAGACACCGGACTAAGTCTAACGTAGCCCTAAAGTACTGAGTACTAAGACACCGGACTAAGTCTAATGTAACCCTAAAGTACTGAGTACTAAGACACCGGACTAAGTGTAACGTAACCCTAAAGTACTGAGTACTAAGACACCAGACTAAGTGTAACGTAGCCCTAAAGTACTGAGTACTAAGACACCGGACTGGACTTGGGGCGGCTGTGACTCAGGTGGTAGAGTGGGTTGTCCACTGATCGCAGGGTTGGCGGTTCAATTCCTGGCCCACATGACTCCATGTGCCGAAGTGTCCTTGGGCAAGACACTGAACCCCAAGTTGCCCCCGATGGCAGGCAGGTGCCTTGCATGGTAGCTCTGCTGCCATTTGTGTGTGAATGTGTGTGTGTGTGTGTGTGAATGGGTGAATGAGACACAGTGTAAAGCGCTTTGTGAACCACAAAAAGGTTGAAAAGCGCTATATAAGTGCAGACCATTTACCATTTGGACTAAGTGTAATGTACCTAAAATGGGTCTGATACACCTGCTGTAAAAGGACAACAAAGAGAGCTCTTTCAGCCTGACAGAGCGTACCGAGCTGGGCGAGCAGAGACAGGATGCTCCCTGTAAGAGCAGGACCGGTGTTGGGATCTCCAGCTACTTCCAGCAGACCATTCAGACACTCACTGGGGAGAACCTGTCCTGAGGACAAGATCCTAAAGCACTTTAAGGCCGAAACGTCCTGCAGAAACACCACAGTCAGTCATTCCGACACCTCTGTACTGGATATGAAGTGCACTACACAGGTCACAAAAGCAGCTGATTTATACCCTATGTAGTGCAGACATGTAGGAAAGTGTATGCAGTTTGCTTTAGTGTCAAACCTGTGAGCTGAAAATGTGTAATGTAGAATTTTATATCAGCATGTTTATTGTTTAAGTGTGGACTGTCAACTCACTTCGATTTGTTTTTGTAGCAGTGATGCGTTCAATGTGCCTCTGTTGTTTCTGTATTGTCGAATCGCCAGAAGCAGAGACTTCAAACACGTCGTTACGTCCATCCCAAGAAAGCAAAATAACTACTCAATTAAATATAAATTATAATCCTAATCGATCAGGACAACCAAATCGTGTAAATACAATAAGTGACCACTTAAACCTGGTATAACTAGCTTGTCTGCTTGCTAGCAATGTTTACTAGCTAGCTTAGCTTATTCTTTTATGTAGTCTGTTAACGTTATAAAGTATTTAATCTCCTGATATTCTGACATTACAAATCTTAGTATCTTACACTGAACTCGCCTAATAAACTAATTTGACTTATTGTGTTATATTTTTTGTTTGTTTTTCATGTAACGTAACGACAAGAATGCTCTATTCTTTCAGCTCGCGCAGGAAAACTGACTTCCTCCCGCTTTCAACTTCGAAATGCTGCTGGAACAGTCCATTTTCTACGCAGGGGGGAGAGATGAAACAGAGAGCAACTGAAATGCCTTACAGTTGCCTTTAAAAAAGAAAATTCAGATTAACAACATATTACATGTATTAAAATCATATAATATGTGTTTTTTGTGCCTGATTTAATTTTGTAAAACTTTTATCTGAAAAATACCTCAACCCTAACCCCCTCTAAAACCGACGAAATGACGCATTGACGTGCTGAGGTTAGCCACGCCTCTAACTCCCCAAGCCTCAATGTCATTGAGTTTCCAGAGAGGAGAGACAAGTTTATAACATAACATAAACTGATTCATGATTAAAATAAATAATATTAATAATAATATATATAACTTAAAGAGCGCATTTTGACAATGTAATATATTCATTTTATATACGTTTATATCAAGTGTATGTTTGTTTGTTATATTTTTATAATAATATAATATAATCTATAAATTTATTTATGCATTTATGCATGCAATTATTTTGCACAGGAACTACTCATCCAGGAAGTCACAAAAGAGCCAAGGACAACATCAAATGACAACAGGCCTCTCTTGCATCAATAAAGGTCACTGTTCATGACTCCACTATCAGAAAGACGCTGAGCCCTATTAGATCTGGCATAAACCAAACACCGAATTCCACAAAAAGAACATCATACCTACGGTCAAGCATGGTGGTGGAAGTGTGATGGTGTGGGGATGCTTTGCTGCTTCAGGTCCTGGGAATTTTCTACCAGAAAATCCTACAGGAGAATGTCCGGTCATCAGTCCGTAAGTTGAAACTCAAGAGCAACTGGATTATGCAGCAAAGCAATGATCCAAAACATAGAAGTCTGAATGGCTCAAAAAAAGCTAAATTAAAGTTTTAGAGTGACCTAGTCAAAGTCCTGACTTGAACCAAGTGAGATGCTGTGAAAACCCTCCAGTGTGGCTGAACTAAAGCATTTCTACAAAGAAGAGTGGGCCAAAATTCCAGTTATCGGAAGCATTTGGTTGCAGTTATTGCTGCTAAAGGTGGCGCAACCAGATTTTAAGTATAAGGGGCAATTAGAGTTTTTTTTTCACATGGGTGATCACATGGGTTGTTTTTGGGGTTTTTTTGCTTCTATAATATAATAAATAAAAACTGTATTGTGTGTTTACTCAGGTTGCCTTTGTTTTATGTTGTATTTTGTTTGAAGATATAAAACTATTTAGTATGAGATATACACAAAAACAGAAGAAATCTTTTTCACAGCACTGTATTACTACTACTACTATAACTACTACTACTACTACTACTACTAATAATAATAATAATAATAATAATAATAATACTAATAATAATAATAATAATAATAATAATTATTATTATTATTATTATTATTATTATTATTATTATTATTATTATTAATATTATTATTATTATTAGTATTATTAGTATTATTATTATTATTATTATTATTATTATTATTATTATAAGGAAATATACTGATATTACATTCATTTAAGTAAAAAGACATAATGTTATTTATGGTGTCTCCTCTCCTAAGTCACTTGCCTTCAGAATGCAAATAAATAAAACAGGTTTTAAGTTTTCAAAATCTATTTCATTAAAAATGTATTAATTAATCTGTCATTACTCAACATGATTATATCCCCAAAGTTATGATTCATGCAAATTGTCTCTAACATACAGTGAACACAGTGAACATTAATCATTATTTTTAAAATATCATAATTAGACTTAAATTTAGAATTAAAATAATATTATATGTCATGTCTCGGCTGCACTGTTCGGTTGCAATTCCATCCGCTTGCAAAATTATTATTATGTAAAATTATCACTTAATTTAATGTTATTGTCACAGTAAATAAATTCAGCTCAGTGTCAGAATCTGAAATCAGAAGTGGAACGTGTCAGATGAGAAACTGATGGTATGGAGCTGAAGTTCAGAGGCCACCGAGCATCTGATAACCGTCGCCATGCGTTATTATTCACATACTGAATATTCACATACTCTTTATCAATGCAAAGAAAACCCATGACGGCAAATAAAGACTGCAGCCACCTACACATTTTCCACCCAAACTCAATAATGTTTTATATTTACTTTTTCCACCGCTATGGCTTTTTATCAGGATGGAAACAAGGGTATGTGTGGTTAACCAAACATGAAAACAGACAGACAGATTTAACTGGAGTTCAGTCTTGTACATGCAGTGGATATAAAAAGTCTACACATCCCTGTTAAAAATGGTAGGTTTTTGTGAAGTAAAAGATAAATGATAAATGACAGATCTTTTCTCACCGTTAATGTGCAAATTGCAAAGTGTACAAATAAAGTGAAAAATAATCAGAAAATCTTATAGGGAAAAAAAGAAAAAGAACAAACTGTACAATACTCTAGTTGCGTAAGTGTGCACAGCCCTAAACTATTGCTTCATTGAAGCACCTTTTGATGTTATTGCACCACTCAGTCTTTCTGGGTAAGAGTCTATCAATGCGGCACATCTTGACTTGGTAATATTTTCCCTCTCGTTCTTGCAGAAACCTTCTAGATCCATAAGATTGTCAGCGCATCTCCTGAGCACAGCCCACTTCAGGTCACCCCACAGATTTGTAATTGGATTCAGGTCTGGGCTCTGGGTAAGTTATTCAAAAACATTGATCATCTTTTGGTTAAGCCGTTCCTTTGTTGATTAGGATGTATGCTCTGGGTCACTGTTGTGCTGAAAGTTCAAATTGCTTTTCATCTCCAGCTTACTAACAGGTGCCTGTCTGTTCTGCACTAAAATCAACTGGTATTTGTAACTATTCATGATTCCCTCCCCCTTGATAAAACCCCCAGTTCTGGCTGAAGAAAAGCAGCTCTAAAGCATGATGCTGCCACCACCATGCTTCACCATGGATATGGTGTTCTTTTTTCTTTCTTTTTTTTTTTTTTTGCAACAAACATACCTTTTAGAATTATGGAATTATTATACCTTTTGGAATTGGTCTCATCAGACTATAACACATTTTGCCACATGGTTTGGGGTGATTTAGTTGAGCTTGTATGTTTTTTGTTCCATGATAAAGGGTTTCCGTCTAGCCGCCCGACCCCACAACCCAGACATGTAAAGAGATTGTTGTCACATGCAGTGAGTAATCAGTACTTGTCAGATATTCCTGCAGCTCCTTTAATGTTGCTGTAGGTCTCTTGGCAGCCTCCCTGGTAAGTTTTTGCCTTGTCCTTTTATAAATTTTTGAGGAACATCCTGTTCTAGGTGAGCTCACTGTGGCGCTCCATTTTCTCTGTTTGTTGACAATGGCCTTCGTAGTGTTCCATGGTACATCTAATGTTTTGGAAATTCTTTTATTCCCCTCTCCTGATCGATTCCTTTCGACAAGTGAGATACCATCCAGCTTTGTAAGCGCTTTGAGGACCACGACTTCAGCATTCAGACGAAACCAAGATGATGAAAGGCCTACAGAAACAGCTGGTCTTTATTTTGGGGTTAATCAGAATAATGTTATTGATGACAGCTGTATAATTACTTTTCAACATGAGACTGAATGTGATTAGTTCATTCTGAACACAGCCACACCCCCAATTATAAAAGGGTGTGCACATTTATGCAACTAGGTTATTGTAACTTTTCCTATTTTTCCCTAAAATGTTTCTGATTGTTTTTCAGTTAATTTTATACGTTGTAATTTCACACTGAGGTAGAAAAGGTTCTGACATGATTTATCTCTGTTTAATTTTTTCATCACAAAAAGCTGCCATTTTAACAGGGGTGTGTAAACTTTTTATATCCACCGTAGACAGAGAGACAGATAGACAGACATGTGTATACAGAGAGGAAGACAGATAAAGTTACAAAGGTTCTCCAAATGAACATAAGTCACATTCTTTACTCGCAGTTCTTCTTTTTCTGCCCTTTTCCCGTTTGCAAAATAATAATAATCGGAATAAAACTCTAGTAAACTGGTAATGGTCTCTTTATCACATCTGTAAAATTCAGAAACAGTGAATATCCATATCTACAGTTTTCAGAAAACATCTCATCATTTTCACTTAGACAATAAGTCCACTTGTGGATATGACAATATGTCCATAACCCAAAAAAAAAAAAAAAATTACATATAAAACATGGTTCAATTTTACATTTACATTTACATTTATTCACTTGGTGCACACTTTTAGACAAAGCAGCTATCAAATGAGACAGAATCCAAAAATGATTAAAAAATATTGTATGTATATATATTTATATATATTATTTTATTTATAATGTTTGCACCAGTTTAAACAGGAAGAACAAAAATTCATCACTAGACATGAGAGTTGAAGTTCGTCTCATGACCCACAGTCCATTTTAAACCTACAGTTTCTTTCTGTTTTCTGAAAGATTGAGGATATTGTTGCCCAAAAAAAAAAAAAAAAAATTTAATTAAATTAAATTCAGTTGAATCATTCATCTGGTAGCACGGCAACATAATCAGCCGAGTCCACGTCTAAGAGAGGAACAGAAAAACGCAGGGATTAGAAAATGTCTATTTTATTAGTTAAATGAAGCTAAAATAATAATTTGAATTGTTTGTGGGGGTTTTTCGCTCACTCTCGTAGTCCGGTTCATCGTTACTGATCACAGATTCCTGATCTGTTTGTTTCCTCTTCACAGAGTGACGCAGACGAGTTGCTAAACCTTGATTTCTCTTCTTATAGTGATGAACAAGATCTTCCAGCGTCTTAAAAAACCTCTCCCGCACGCCTTCGCGGGTCTGAGAAGACAAACAAGTTGATTACTTTCCTGTAACAGCACATCCTAAAATGTTTTAATCCTCTTACACCGCAGCAATTTACCAACAATACCAAAGACATTTTTTTAGTATATTAAAGAACGACACATCATACTGTAGGTTGGGGCATGTCAGTGAAGTTCGTTCCTGTTGTCACTAACATTATAGCAGCTATAAACAGTCCTTCTTTCACCAGCGTCTCTTTTCTCTCTCTCTCTCATGAAGTTAATAAGACAAGAAAACCCCAGCTTGTCGTCTTTTGCCACCGAGAAACCTCAAAGAAGCGTAAACCCCTCTGTTACAAAGAGCTGACACTGGAGACTCCTTCCATAAATATTACATAAACATCTCCTTACTTTTAAAATAAGTGGAGCTTCCAACATACGAGTCTCAACGTATTATAATTAGAACAAACGCATTAAAGTGCACCTATTATGCTTTTTTTAGATATTACCTTTCATGTAGTGTGTTATATAATAGCTGTCTGTGAATGTAAAAAGTCTGCAAAGTTTCAAAAATCAAAAGCGCACGACAAATGGAGTTATTGACTCCCAAAAGAAAGAACCGATTCTGAACAGCTGAAAAAGACTCGTTAGTAATTCCAGACTTACTTCTTGTACAAACCTACGTAGGTCTGTAACAAAAAACCTGCCTCTGGTCTTCACTGGCTGCTCACGAACAACGTGTACTTTGACCCGCCCTCAAACATAACAGTTGAGGTTGCGTCGTGAAAGAGTTCAGTTCATGTCTAGAAGACATTGTTCTCTGCCCTGCAAAACCAAAACCACTTTGCATGGACTCCCGAAGGATGAGGATGTAAAGCGTCAGTGGTTAGAGTTCATTTTAAAACGATACCGCAGCAGTTCAACTCCGACCTTCGTTTGTGTTTCCTGATGGCTGCTTCTCAAATCTAGCTGAAGTCAACGCGGGATTTACGAAACGATTATCCATTGAACATGGGGCCGTACCCACTTTATTTGGACCATCTTGCCCCTCTGGATCACAACCTGTAAGTATGATTAATTATTTATGTATATATATGTTGTCCACTACTTGTAGGGTTGGCGATTCGATTCCCGGCCCACATGACTCCATGTGCCGAAGTGTCCTTGGGCAAGACACTGAAACCCAAGTTGCTCCCGATGGCAGGCAAGTGCCTTGCATGGTAACTCTGCTGCTATTGGTGTGTGAGTGTATGGGTGAATGAGACACAGTGTAAAGCACTTCGTGAACCGCAAAGGTTAAAAGGCACTATTTAAGTGCAAGCCATTTACCATTTACCAAATGCATGGTTTTGTGTTGTATACATGTACAGCCAGTGCACAGCTGTTAGCCTGTTAGTTGTTAGCCTCTGCTAACCAGCTAACTCACATTATTGCCAAACTACATATAAACTTACCACCGAGAAACGTCCTGTTCTTATCGTGCTTGCGATGGTGGTTTGGGTTTATCTTCCGATGCATCGTTATCGGACTCGGGCTCAAATTGGTAAGGTAAAACTGACGACATTATTACGGAGCTGAAACTCGGATACGGTAGTGGACGTTTCCTTTCCGACACGCGCTGAAAGCGGTAGACCAATCACAACAGACTGGGACATCTGACCAATCAGAGCAGAGTAGGCTCTCTGGAAGGAGGAGTTTAGAGTGAACGGATCCTTGAACGAGTCGTTTGTGACACTGGGGGGAAAAAGGTGATGCTGCAATGTAAATTATGAGAAAATGAAAGTGTTTTTTGGCCTTGGATGCATGTAAACCTATTGTATGAGACCTTTAAAACAACATTTGGCATGTTTACAAACCATAATAGGTGCACTTTAATATAAACCTGCACTATCAAAAATCAAAGTTAACATGAATATGCAAAAGTTTGTACACCCTTACAACAAAATAAAATATTTGTAGCAACATTTTGTCTCACAAAGTTCATTAAAAATGCTTGAATGGTCATATTAGTATATTATATCAGTTCAAAAGTTTTTACCCCCTATGTGATGTGATATGAATATTATCTAATGACTTACCTTTTAGCTTTATATCTGTCTTTTTATCGTTCTTACTTACATGCTGCCTTTTTCAAATCAGGTTTGGCGCCCGAGAGGCTGATGACAAATTTTCAACTTCTCTTTTTTTAATGTACCAACATTTTATATTTTAAGTAATACATACAGGAGGATGCAATTACAAAAAGCTGCATACAAGCAATGAGCAATTTATGGCCTTCAAGGTCATGACTGTATCGCATATACACATTAATAAAGTTATGACAGAACAAAGAAAAAGAAGCTAATTTAGAAAAAAAAAAATTTAATTGTCAAACCTACTAAAATATTATTTGTTAATTGCTAAAATGAGAAAAATAACTACATCTACCAGCTACATACACTATTTTTAAGAACTGTCACATGAAAAGAAACATGCATGCATGGTGTTAATACTTCCTGTGGAAATATCTCACACTATGTCTCACACAAACACCTTCATTTTTATACAGCTCTGTGTTAAGCCCAATTAGTAAATAACTCGCCTGCTTTTTTCAAAATAGATGACAACAAGTTACAATTAATATCAATTAAACAACTTGGAAACCCTGCATATCAGTGAGGGGGACTGAGTCCTATAAGTGTGGTGTGATATTAAAGCATGAAATAAATTGCATATTGCATGTACTTCATTTCAGCGCACAGACGCCTCTTTACAGTTGATCTTGTGTTGATTAAAAGCCATATGGTCTGAAATAAAATCAACTTCCTGATGAATATTTAATGTGTTAGGATGATGTTTCTCTCACTCACCTGTAAAGTGTAATATCCTGTATGAGTTTGTAGGATCCTGTATGTGTACACCACTTTCTTTTTGCTGTCGGAACAAATAGAAAATCCGTTAATGACAAACATGCACCAGTTCAATTATTCAGCAACAACAACAACAACAATAATAATAATAATAATAATAATTACATTCACAATAACCATAACTATTGTCATGCATTCCATAGCGCCTTTCTAACACTCAATGTTGCAATAAATAAATAAATAAATAAATAAATAAAAGACTATTAGCAAGAAGCAAAGATGAATTTCTTTGTATCTTGGTTTTGATTATTTATCATTCAATTAATCAAAAAAAGGCCAGCGATTCGAATATTATGCTTCCTCATTTGTAATCTTTTTTTATTTTGTGTTTATGATAATAAAAAAAATGGTAATGCTTTTATTTATTATTTTATATTTTATAATATCTCATATCAGGTTTTTATATTATTTACAGTATATAAGCCTCATTATTTCAAAACCTGAAAAACAAAGAAAACAAGAGCACTAAATGAAATGAACAAACTGACTAAAAGAAGGAAATAATAAAATAAAAATAATTTAAACGATTATTATTTTACTTCTTATTGCGAATCAAGGTAAAAAAAAAAAAAAAAACTCAAAAGGGAAAATCAGATTGGCTTTGCGGTTGTGATGTGGTGTATAAAATGCTGACTTGCAAAAAACAATTGTGTACTATAAATCATCTAATATTTTTTTTTAAAAATCAATAACAACAACCAGAGCAGCTACAAAAACTGCAACAGATGACTCAAACAATGTATATTATAATTACTAATATATAAAATAATATATGAAATAAACAGCCAACAGATTTTTATTTAATGAGACCCTGAAGGACCTTGGATGTATCTTGCATGTGACATGGATAAAGAATAAACGGATAAAGAGGGGTGATAAAAAATGCTGTAGTTATGGATTGCTTGGTAAGTTATGTCTTGTAAAAGGCATGTGGCCTTCTTCTGGTTTTGAGGAAGGGTTATAGGGTGGGAAACTGAGAGACTGAAGAGATAACATCTGTACGTGTGAAGCTTCAGTATAACTTATCTTCATTCAGTTTTTTTTCAGAGTTCTATGTCTGCCTGCATTTATTTTCTGAAGGTATACAGAATAGAAACCTTTAACTGAGTAAAGATTAAAATAAACGAACACTCACAAGACGCAGAGGCACAGAGCTCCATGGATGGTCTCGCTGTCCCGGATGAGATACGATCCGTCTTTTCCCTTTGCAGACAGGATCTCCTCGCACCGTTCTCTGGTGATGGGACCGTGGTAGAAGAGCAGATCCATGTGCTCCATCACCACGGTTCAGTCACCTCAACAACCTCCACAGGAACTGCTAACACAATCCTCTTGAACTGAACCACAAATTAAAAAGAAACAAACAAAAAAAAAACTGTAGACTTGAAGTAAAAATTAAAGCAGTTGTTCTAAATAAAAATCCTCAGAAAAGCATAAGATCCATTGGTGATGTTAAGTGAATTTAACTTCTACAGAAGCTTGTACACTCTAACATTGCGGCTGTGTGCTGCAGTGTCACACTTCACACAGGAAGTGTGTGTGTGTGTGTGTGTGTGTGTGTGTGTGTGTGTGTGTGTGTGTGTGTGTGTGTGTGTGTGTGTGTGTGTGTGTATGTGTGTGTTTGTGTGTGTGTGTGTGTTTATGTGCGTAGTATGTTTTCATGCACATATTTCCAATATGCAGACGCTAATTTTAAAAAAAGATCTTCCTACAGGTCATCGTTCCATCGTGGCTCATTTCCTTTTCTCTGCAGCCTTTATTTTATTGTTTATTTTTTAAATATCACACATGAAGTGAAGGATTATTGATATTGATATTGTTATTGATCACACTATGGTGCTGCTGAATTCTGGATTGCGACTGGTTAGAAGAAAAGTATCGATTCATTTTCGATAAATAGAATCCACTGTACACTATAACAGTATATACTTTTGGCCATATAGTGTATAAACCGCCAACTTTTTTTCATTTTAAGTCCACAGAGCTTTATTTTCTAAAGATGACACAGTTCTCTTAGTACAGTCATTTTGCACACTTTTTAAAAACGCAACCATTTAAGCCTTAAACAGCATAGCAAGGCCAATTACAAGCACATAATAAGGCTGAAATGATGCAATTGCCCACTTATTAGCTGAAACGTTCTCCTCATTGCACAGTCCATTTAACCAACATATTTAGCAATAACCTGTTTGTACTGCCTGTAAGTTGCTGTCTTGCCTGACTGCCATCAATCTGCCATTGGTTGCTTGTGTATAAAGAAAAGACATAAATAACAAATGCATATGGTTTAAAGCAGTGGTCACCAACCCTGTTCCTGGAGATCTACTTTCATAAAGCCTTCAGCTCCAACCATAATGGTGGCCACCTGACCATCTAATCACTGCCTTAAGAAGTTCTTGATCAACTAAAACAGGTTTGTTAGATTTTGGTTGGAGGTGAAATCTGCAGGAAGGTAGATCTCCAGGAACATGTTTTATTTATTTATATGGAATGGATAGTCTACATTTTATTTCGGGGGGTTGTATGTCTTTATTTATATTTTATCTAAGCATTGCTGAAGTTAAAAAAAAAAAAGGACACACCTTTTTCATATCATACCTCCACTGCCCACAGTCTCCTCCTCACTTGTTCTTAGAAAAAAAGCACCGTACACATGAAAATACAAGAGAAATAAGCAACTAATACTATTATGCTATTACTATTACTATAATGCTATTTCCTATTTCATTTAAAAATATACAATATATACAATATATAATATAAAAGGGAAAAAGAAAGCACACCCTCCTTCAATCCTATGTTTTTTATTAATCAGGGCCTCAGTAACAATGGTGTGGTCCTCATCAACTTCTGTAGACAAGCAAATAAGCTCAGGTGACTACAAAACACACACACACACACACACACACACACACACACACACACACACACACACACACGCACACACACACTAGATTTTGTAATTCTGTAGTCATTTTCTCCCGAAACGTAAACCAACATTCAGAAACCAGTCTGGAAAAAAATAAGTACACCCTATAATTCAGTAACATCACCTTTAGCAACAATAACTTGAAGTTTTCTGAAGGTTTCTTTATGCATCTCTCTCGTTGTTTTCACCAATCTTCTTCACTGATGTTTGAGAGCATTCGTTTATTCACAGCTATCTTAAGATCCAGTCACAGAACCTCAATAGGGTTGAGGTCTTGAGGTCTTTGACTTGGCCATTCAACACCTTCATTTTCGTCTTCTTTAGCCATTCAGATGTCGATTCGCTGTTGTGCCTGTGGTTATTGTCTTCTTGCATGACCCAATTTCAGCTAAGCTTAAGCTACTGAACATGATTTGTTATCGGCAGAAGAACAGAAGTATTTCCAAGACCAATTATTTAACCAGGTGTTTATATTGCTCATTTCCATTTAACTTTGGAAGGACACCTTTGCTCTTGGCAAACTTCATGCCATTTTAAGCATTTACATTTACATTTATGGCATTTTGCAGACGTTCTTATCCAGAGCGACTTACAGAAGGTTACTGCATTACAACACGCAAACATCTGCTAGGAAAATGTAGCTACCATGGTCTGCTACAGTAATGTAAGAGTTTACGAAATACACATATCATATTCCTCACAATATTGGTCAAAGAACTCTGACTGAGAATCGTGATCTCAATTCTGAGCCAAAAAAAAAGGATTCCCCGTTCCATCAAGAAACATGCGTCACTACTCCTGTGACATCATTCAATACTCAGGCAAATGTATCAGCATTTTACTCACAATTTTCTGATTGTGCTGTCATGAACACAAACATTTAATGTGCACACAGAGGCCTGTAGGTCACATAATGAAGCTCTTGTGGTTTTCTTTATATCTCTGAGCATTAAAAGGTCTGACCTTGGACTAAATTTGCTAGGATGCCCACTCCTGGGAAGATTGTCAACTGTCATGAAGGCTCTCTATCTGTGAACAATGCTTCTCACTGTAGAATGGTGAATTTTAAATTGTTTGGAGACGGCCTTATAACCCTTTCCCAGATTGATAAGCAGCAACAGTCACTTCTCTGAGGTCATAGCTGATGTCCTTCCTTCATGGCATGATGTAGACACACACCTGAGTGCTCCAGAACACCAAACCAAACAAAGTTCTGCTTTTATAGATGTAGCTACACTTCTTGATTATTATAACTAATCTTGTGCATTGCTTTAATAACACCTGGCTGCTAATTTCTCTCTTAATGACAGTAGAAGTAGGATGGGTGTACTTATTTTTTCCCACCTGGTTTAGCTTATTCAAATAGCAACATAATTATTAATTAGGTTAATTAATGTTTCATTAATTGGCTGTTTTTGTCTGTACAGAAATTTACTAAATCAATGCACAGGTTTTTAAATATCTGTTTCTTATTGGCTGTCACCAGGTGAGGGGTTGGGGCTAATCTCGAGCTCCCTTAGTGAGGAAAGCAGGGAGGATAAAGAGAGTGATTTAGCACTAATCTGATTAACACACTGAGAAACGCTCCCTCCGTTTGAGTCGCACTCAGGATGAGCCTCGCCATGCTTTCACAGGTTTCATCAACGCCAGATTAGCAGGTATGAATTTTAACATGTTATAGTGACGTCACACAGCGGCGAGATGAAGACGAGGCCGACGGGTGACACCAGCAATGCAGACTGGATGGGTTCCCTGTGTCCTTCAATCACCGCCATGCCGCTCAAATACCTCGCCGTGCCTGGTGGGTCCGTAATTCACCTGATTATCTCCACCATCACCAAGAGCTCCTTTTAGTCCTGAAGAAATACATTAATTAAAAATTCTCAGTTATGTATCATGCACAAAGATATTGGATTCTTTTAAAGATATTGTTGAGGACTTTTTTATTCTGGAAATATTTTGATTTAGTCAAAAACTCTTATATGATCCCTCGGGCAGAGCAGGAAATTTAGAAAGTGTTTGGTTTTTGTCATTAATTCTTCCTTTGAAATAGTCTCTCTATTCATTTTTTTAATTTAGTCAAAAACTTTATTATATTTCTTCCAGATTAAAGCTTAAAGTTTTTGTTAAAGTGCTTCTATGCATGTAACAATCGTATAATATGAATACTGAGAGAAGGAATGTTTATAAATGAGATCCTTCGGTTTGTTAGATCTGGTCTGTTTAACGTTAATTTAAATTTGTTTAAAAAAGAGATAAATAAGAGACAAAAAAAATTATTTGAGGCAAAGCAGAGTTAACTGGAAATAATTAGAATAAAATGCATTTTTGAGAAAGAACCCGCTCTTGTCCTGGAATTAATTCACTCACACCACACATCAATATGCTTACAGTACCTTACAAAAACTGACTTGCAATGTTGTTAGGTTTTTCATTTCAGGATTATGTTTATGTTTTTCCAGGCTGGAAAAATATAGCCCCGCCCCCTGCTGAACCAGATCCTCATTTACGTCATGTCGGAGAATCCACAAGGACGGGAAAACTTTCCACACATTACTGTTGCGCTTGCTGGATAAAAACTGCAGCCTAGTTATCTATCATTAGCTAGCATTAGTATATATCTGTTTATGTTAAATATTAGTGATTAGCGCATCTCTGAACTCAGAACTGAAGCAGGTGGTGCAATTTATCTTCTGTAATTTATTACAAACTGAAAAATAATCTCCTAAAAAAAACTCTTAAATTCTAAAAAAATTCCTAATCTGAGACTTTTAAGACTTCTTGGATGCACGCTATGCTCTTGTAGCTGAGAATTGTCGGAAAATTCAGGGCTCCCAAAATTCTTCTGATTATTTGCATAAGCAGGAAGCATACTATATGCTTAGTTCATTTTCATTGCAACTGCAATCTATTTTTACAGATAGCAGGGGGTGCTAACTACCACAAACCACAAACTACTTTAAGTTTTGCTGCTATGTTAGAACTTCTTGTTTTTTGGTTCTGCTCTACACTTTAGGTTCTCACGACTCCTTTAGTTTCTGGGTGGACGAACAGGCTCCGGTCGGCCCCGATCAGAAGGCGTTCGTCAAGCACCTAGCGTTCGTGTTCCGTCTGCTGGCCAAAAAAGTGATGAAGAAATGGTCCATGACTCAGAATCTGACCTTCAGGGAGCAGCTGGAAGGCGGTATTCGCTACTTCGACCTCCGAGTCTCGTCTAAACCCGGAGAAACAGACCACGAGGTCTACTTCATCCACGGCCTGTTTGGGCTCAGAGTGCGAGACGGACTTTATGACATCAATGCCTTCCTGAACGCTCATCGCAAAGAGGTCATCTTCCTGGACTTCAACCATCACTACGCCATGATCGACGAGCACCATCGCTATCTCATTAACATGCTCAAGGATGTTTTCGGATCGAAGCTGTGCAAGATCAACGTGGTGGAGGACATCACGCTGGACTACCTGTGGGAGAAGAAGTACCAGGTGCTCTGAGATTTTAAGCACACTTATGACTAATGCGAGCTAATTAATAGCAATTAAGCGGCTAGATATTAGGTATGGCAGAAGGACTTGCTCTAATTTGCATATTCATGCATATTCATTCAGATTGGTGTTTTTAATGGTGTAGAGAGTTTTCAGGGTTATTTCTAGTCAATTCTTCAGACTTATTTTCCAACTCTCCACATTTTTAAATAGCAATCTTCAAGGGTACTTTAAACAAATTTCTTTAATACGATTAAAGGCGTCTCTAATGTTGTAGGTCAGGTCGGAGGTGTTACTGTACACTGACCCTAATCTCAGAGATTACAGTCTTACTTCCTCTCATGAAGACACCCTGTTATATTTATATGTTCGTATTTTTGTGCTCATTTATTTTTTTATTAATATTCGCAGGTCCTGGTGTTTTATCATCACCCGTCTGCTAAGAGCTGCCCACTGATGTGGCCTGGCAGTAAAATCCCAGCGCCGTGGGCCAACACCACCGACACCACCAAACTCATCCAGTTCCTGGAGACCACACTGGGCGAGAGGGCCAAATACGGCAGCTTCCACGTGTCCCAAGCCATCCTCACACCTCGCATCAAGACCATCATCAAAGGCCTGGTGCAGGGGCTGCGCAACTACCTCGTCGAGAAGTGAGTTAACGAACCGGGTTAAGGGAGGTTGATTCTGGTGAAGTTTTCTGTAAGGAGACGTTTATTTAACATTTGTAGAAGGAGTCTCCAGTGCTAGTGCTTTGTAACAGTCAGAGGTAAAGCTGTAACTCAAGTCTTCAGCACAGAGCAGTTTACTATTTGTGATTTTTCAATAATTTGACAAGCTGCGTTTCAAGAGACAGAAAAAAGTTGAGGCTGGTGAGGGAACAGGAACTAACCTGAAACTTTTCACGGATGTTCCACATCTTTAAATGTAACTACTGTATAAATGGATAAAAAGTATGACTTTTATGTCATATGTCAAGTATGATGATTAGTTTCCTATAACAGCACACCCTGTTGTGTTTTATTCCTTACATAACATGTACATATCATATATAGTATATTAATGTTTACTACTTCATATAATATTCTAGATTCTACACTTATAAACCTGTAATTGAAACAAAAGTGATCAACACAAGGACTAGTTATAACAATCTTATAACTGTCTAGTGCATGGCCCTGCAGAGACAGTGGAGTGTAATGTATTAGATTAAATCTTATTTTGCTTGAGTGTTTAATTGTGAAAAGGCTGCATCGGGCACATTGATGAAAGATGTGGTGTAACCAGTGCATCATTTTTGCATGTAAGGATATTATGTTATGTTAGTATGTAATATGTCAACCCACAAAAAAACTGTACATGGCCATATTACAAGCTGTTCGCTGGATGAAATGTCAGTGTTGTTAAGTGCAGTTTAAAAGTAGCCACTAGTTGTCACTGATGTACACAAAATAGTCTGAAAAAATCTGTATAGTCTTCAAAATTATTTTCATTACATGTGGAAATAGTGGGAAAGCTTTGGGGGTGGGGGTGGAGGTGGGTTTGTAGGGGGGATACTTATGATTAACAGGTCAGAGAGAGAGAGAGAGAGAGAGAGAGAGAGAGAGAGAGAGAGAGTAATGGATGTAGTGGATGACCCGGTCAGACCATCGTCTGTCTCGCAGAAGAAGTGCCTGTGCAAGGAAGCAGGATTGTTTGTTATTCCAAGATTATTTCAGGATAAACTGCACTCGAGCTTCTCACTTCCCGGTTTTGTTGTGCAGGAGGAGGGAAAACTTTTTCTTTCTGCTTGTAGTTTCAGTCTGAAGTGATTAGTCGGGTTTAACCTCGTTCTCTTCTGTATGTGGACGCACACGTATATTACTGGACATTGTAACAGGAAGTCAAAACTGAAACCAAAATGTCTCCGAGGCCCTCCAGTGGCTGGCTGCAGTACATTTGTTTAAACCCGCCCATTCCCATGTTAGTGAATGGGAAAGGAGACAAACGTACAGTTTAAAGTCCCAGTGAAGTGCCCTGAAACGTGCAGACCTATTCGATGTATTGACATAATTTCCACTGAAACAGGAAGTTAGGACGGGACATATCGAGTGGCTCTGTCCCCTTTTTTAAATAGCCAATAGCGTTTAGCTTACCTCACAGCCCGGGCTAAGCCGTATTTGACAGTTAGTACCATGGATTTTTATAATGTTGGGGGGTGGGACACTTCAGATTTTAGAAAGCATTTGATTGGACAGAAAATCTGATGAAAAGCTGTAGTGCAGAATGATGTCATAAAAATTGGTGATCTGTATTGGTGGTAGAGAGACTGTAAATTTTGAATGTATATATCATCTAAATGCGAATTCTGTCACTGTTTCGGAGCGCACTAGCTTATAGTCCCTTAAGGCTAGCATAGTCATACTAATGTCACAAAACTTTAATTTTGATTTCTTGAGGACTTTAAGTTACAGCTCCACAAATTATTTTCAGGAACAGTGTTCTGTCGTTCTTACAAGTTTAGTTGACCTGTATATTTTTCCTTATGATGAATGCGTTTCATAGGAGTTATTTGATGATGAATTAAAGGGCGTGGTTGATGATGTGATTGACAGTTTACGGTTGGGTTAGAAATGAAAGTCAAGCCTCATGAATGGGCATGCACTTTCCAACACGGATCTGAAGCTTTTAATGAGAGCAAACCTCATTTAACAGCTTTAAAACTTTGTCTATTCATAGTGTTGACAACTTTGACCGTTCTGTAGCAAAGCCGTGTGTTGTTCTGCTGTTCTAAAAGACCCTCAGCGGTGAGTTCTTTGCCATTTTTCCGGTATGTTCTTCATTTTCATGTAAGCTGGGTTATTGTACTGATATCATAACTAGCAAACTAACGGGAGTGAATGAAGTGATGGCATGGTCCAAGGCAGCTAACACGAGATACATTTAATAATAATCTACTATTGACTGTATGACCTTAACGAACACTTGAAGTAGCTTGTTAGTCTCTCCTTTTAAAATGAATTCTACAGACACTTCAGGTAATGTCTCTCAAAGAGCAACTCCATTGCCTGGACCTTTTTACTAATGATATTTAGAGTTTATAAATCACACTGTTGATGAGTTGTGTTTTCTGTCACGCGCAGGAACTTGCCGGTCATCATGGCGTGGGTGGAGGCACAGAAACCTGGTGTGGATGGTGTAAACATCATCACCTCAGACTTTGTGGAGCTGGTGGACTTTGCCAACACCGTCATCAGACTCAATGACCTCCTCCTCCTCCCACAGGACCAGGCAGTCACGTAACCTCTACAGCACCCCAAGGACATCGCAACCAAAGTCACGAGACCACCATGGAGTTTAGAAATCATATGACCATCATCATCATAATCACCATCATTATCATCATCATCATCATCATCATCATCATCATCATCACTGACCTGCAGTCATCTTCAAAATTATTGGCACCCTTCATTAAAATGAGTGAATGTAAATAAGACTGATGTTATTCTTAAAAAACTTCTTAAGTGGAACATTTTTTTTCGTAAGTCTTATTTATTTTTGTTGGTTTCAAAATCATCAGTGCGCTAAATGAATGTTTTCTGTTGAAAAAAAGACGTGTTCAGTTGCAGCCCGACAAACAGAGCCCCATGACAGGCATAAACCCCTGGTTGGGCAAAGCCCTGTGATGAGAAAAAGGCCCTATGTTGAGCCCCCTGCTGGTCACATGTGTTTAAACATGTTGGGCAGAAGCCCCTGGTTGGCCAAAGCCCCACGTTGGGCAGAAACCCCATGTTGGGCAGAAGCCCCATGTTGGGCAGAAGCTCCTGGTTGGCCAAAGTCCTACGTTGGGAAAAAGCCCCATGTTGGGCACAAGCTCCTGCTTGGCCAAAGCCCCACATTGGGCAAAAGCCCCATGTTGGGCAGAAGCTCCTGGTTGGCCAAAGCCCCATGTTGGGCAGAAGCCCCATGTTGTGCAAAAGCCCCATGTTGGGCACAAGCTCCTGGTTGGCCAAAGCCCCATGTTGGGCAGAAGCCCCATGTTGGGCAGAAGCTCCTGGTTGGCCAAAGCCCCACATTGGGCAGAAGCCCCATGTTGAGCAGAAGCTCTTGGTTGGCCAAAGCACCACATTGGGCAGAAGCCCCATGTTGGGCAGAAGCTCTTGATTGGCCAAAGCCCCATGTTGGGCAGAAGCTCATGGTTGGCCAAAGCCCTGCATTGAGCAGAAGCCCCATGTTGGGCAGAAGCCCCATGTTGGGCAGAATCCCCATGTTGGGCAGAAGCTCTTGGTTGGCCAAAGCCCCATGTTGGGCAGAAGCTCGTTGTTGGCCAAAGCTCCTGGTTGGCCAAAGCCCCATGTTGAGCAGACGCTCTTGGTTGGCCAAAGCATCATGTTGGGCAGAAGCCCCATGTTGGGCAGAAGCCCCATTTTGGGCAGAAGCTCTTGATTGGCCAAAGCCCCATGTTGGGCAGAAGCTCCTGGTTGGCCAAAGCCCCATTTTGGGCAGAGGCTCCTGGTTGGCCAAAGCCCCACGTTGGGCAGAAGCCCCATTTTAGGCAGAAGCCCCATGTTGGGCAGAAGCTCCGGGTTGGCCAAAGCCCCATGTTGGGCAGAAGCTCCTGGTTGGCCAAAGCCCCATGTTGGGCAGAAGCTCCATGTTAGGCAGAAGCCCCATGTTGGGCAGAAGCTCTTGGTTGGCCAAAGCCCCATGTTGGGCAGATGCTCCTGGTTGGCCAAAGCTCCTGGTTGGCCAAAGCCCCATGTTGGTCAGAAGCCCCATGTTGAGCAGAAGCTCTTGGTTGGCCAAAGCACCACATTGGGCAGAAGCCCCATGTTGAGCAGAAGCTCTTGGTTGGCTAAAGCACCACATTGGGCAGAAGCCCCATGTTGAGCAGAAGCTCTTGATTGGCCAAAGCCCCATGTTGGGCAGAAGCTCCTGGTTGGCCAAAGCTCCTGGTTGGCCAAAGTTCCTGGTTGGCCAAAGCCCCATATTGGGCAGAAACCCCATGTTGGGCATAAGCTCCTGGTTGGCCAAAGCCCCATGTTGGGCAGAAGAAATATTATTATTATTATTATTATTATTATTATTATTATTATTATTATTATTATTATTATTATAAAAAAATTACATGGTCATAAACATTTTTTAAATATTTTTTTCATTTTTAACTCTGAGTTAATAAACTTAATGAGGTAAAACTGGGAATGTTTCCTTGCATGCTCTAATTCACACACAGAGTAAAAGTATTTGTATTTATTTGTGATTTTCATTCCATTTCTGGTCTCTCTGAGTAATCGTCTGCTCTCGGGTTGTGGAAAGTTGGGAATGCTGGTGCAGAAGATGGGGATAGTTTTGTGGTTTGCGTCTCGAGCGTATTTCTGCTGTAATGTTGGGTTTCAGCTGAACACACACTTTCTCTATCTCAGCATCTCCGTCTAGTTCCTCTCCTTCCTCTCTGCCAGCCTGATGGTTTGCACTTCAGGGCTCAGGTCAGGAGCAAACACTCAAGTCTGATCAGCTTTTAAATACATTTTTTTTTCCTGGTAGAAATAAATTATTTATATTGTCTGAGCGGCAAAAAAGAAAAGAAAGGTGACAAACTCATACTGTAATTATGCCGATAGCTCGATTGTTTCTGCAGCCATTTTGAGATGTTTGCTGCGTATTTGTATAAGAGATTTGTTTAAGCCAGAAGCCACAGTGACCGCGAGAAGCTGTTTGTGCCAGACAGATCTTGACAATGATCAGTTTCTGCATTTAGGCTCTTCTCTTCTGAAGCTCTATGTTTAGACGTTCAGTCCCTGTATAAAGCAACACACACACGAGGGTCGCTCAGATTAGCGACCAACCTCGCGCTGTAAATGTCTGACGTTTGTGCAGTCAAACGTATGATCAAGGGAAAAGAGTTGGCCATAAAAAGTCCCTATTTCTGGTTTGTGCTTCGTCAGAAACGCTTCTTAAAATTATCCAAAATGAGCTTCTGAGTCTGGAATGTTCCACAGAAGAGTAGGAAGAACTTCCATACATTCCATCGAACAAGTGTCTCATAAAGGATTCGGTGCTCCAGGTTTTATTTTAATTCAGATTATTTTGCTCCACTTAATTAAGCATTGAAATTAAAACCATAACCTCATGCCAAACTTAACAAGTAATATATACAATAATACAGTTATACAGCAATATAGTTATTTTTGATCATTATTCAAGCTTTTTCTAGAATTAAACATTTCCTTCAAAGAACATTTTGTTTTCCAAATTTCATCTGCTGCTATTTCAGAAATTTAAACCACCTCAGCTGCAAGATTAAAATTATTAAAATTAATCCCTAAATGAAGATTATTCCAAGAAAATGCCAAGATTATTTAAAAAAGGTTGTTTTTTTTTTTTAAAAAGTATGGTCATTTTTTATAAATAAAAATTGTTTAAGTATAATAGGAAAAAAAGACTTTGTGGCGTGCTGTAATAGGAAAATCAATTTACTTATAGCTCATTATTTACGTTTTCTGTAAGGAGATGTTTATTTAACTTTATTTAATTTATGGAAGGAGTCTCCAGTGTCAGTGTTTTGTATCAGTCTTTGTAATCCATTGCATTTCATTCCAACCTGTTGACATTTAACCCATTGAAATTCCAGGGTGTTATTCTGCTCATCATTTTTATCAAAGAATTCTGATTGGTCAGAAGGTTTATATCGATGTGCTCGTTCTGGTACGTTATTGTTTCTATAGTAACAGCTCAACAACAACAAAAAAAAAACATATAATCGTAGATATGGTGACTTGTTCTGTAAAAAAAAGATGTTTATTTAACTCCTTATTTATGGAAGGAGTCTCCAGTGTCAGAGCTTGGTAGCAGTCAGAGGGAAAGAGCTGTAACTTTAAGTTTTTCGACGTCTTCAGGACAGAGGAGTTTATCGTGAACAAGACAAGCTGTGTTTTTGTTTTGAGAGAGAGAATAAAGCAAGGCGGGTGAGGGAATCGACTGTTTATAGCTGCTGTAACGTAAGTAAGAACAGGAACTAACTCGTTTCACGAGCATTAAATGTAACTATAAAAGGATAAAAATTATGACGTGTCGTTCTAATACATAAAACAATTGAAGTCGTTGAGGGAGAAGAAGTTCTGGAATGTTCCCAGCTTAGATTTTCAGGCGTCGCTGAAATACAGAGAGAGGAAAAAAGAGATCTAATCATCTCCACGCAGGGTTTTTGTTTCTGCCTCCATTACATGCACCATTTCCTTTCTCCTCCAGATTCTGCTTTTCATTTCCATCCTTAATGACTGAGTTTAGATTCTTCATTCTAAACGACAGTTTCCTTACACACACACACACACACACACACACACACACACACACACACACACACACACATCAAGATTTATTATGATTAGCAAATATTCAGAGAAATGAAGTGTACGTTCGTCTCTTATAGTGAGCACAGTGTTTTAGTTTGTTTGGTTTTTTTTTTTGTTTGTTTGGTTTTTTTTAGTGCAAAAGTTTGTACACCCTATTACTACACCTAATTCTCCCCCAGTATTTCATTGTGCCTTTCTGTCTTTATGTTATATCTTTTTATCCCATTCTTCAGCAATTCAAGAGAGAGCTTGTTTTCCTGATTCCCAGCGACCCTTAACTTGACTGCTTGAGACTTTGGGCCTGTTTGATCTTTTAACACCTTAAACAAGACTCACAACATTTAAGTTAAAATCATTATGTTAATGAATCAAATTCAATGGGGATACAAACTTTTGAGCGTGCTTATAACTAAAAAAGTAATAATAATAAAAAGGACTGCACATTAGACTGAGACTCAGTTGTTGTAATATTAAGGCTGCGTCTTAATTCGGAAAGGTTTATTTTTTATATTTTATTATTATTTTTAAAATATTAATTCTGGAATTATTTCAGATTATTCTCTCTGAAGTAAAGAGCAGTGTGTTCACTCTCAAGCTCAGTCATTATTAACACTTTTTTCTTAGTATAGAAAACTTTTTTTTCTGAGTTTAGAGTAATGAAGGAAGAGGACTGAAGTTTACTGTAAAAAAAAAAAAAAAAAAATTTAAATAATAGCTTAAATGCATGTTAAACAAAGTTTGGTGCAACTGGATTAACTCATAAACTCTGGTTTAATCCATGTTAAAACTTAGTCCTTGTTGGTCTAAATCTGGCCTGAAATATTTATTAAATAAATAAATAAGACAGTCTGAGGCAGAGACAGGTTAAAATCGAACGTGCTAATAAAGAAAACTGCACATTAGACTGAGAAACATTACGAACATGAAGATAAACTGTAAAATATCTTCCTTTTCTCCCTCAAATGTCTCAATATCTTCATATTAGATCCCTCTATTGCCAGGTTCAAATCTTCTCCAAAGACCCACTTTCATTCGTTATCCTTTAATTCGGTCTGAGGATGTAGAATTTTCATTTGTCCAAAATGAAAATGTTTGTTTTAAATCTGTTTTATACAACTTGTACAGCACTTTGGTTTCAACTTCTGTTGTTTGTAAATGTGCTTTATAAATAAATAAACTAAACTAAACCAGAAACTAAGGGGGGGGTGCAAACTTTTGCACTCACACGTATAATACCTGAATTTTAGCACTGAAACCGAATAGATCAAGAAATAAATCATTTGACTTCTCAGGTGACACTTTTCTTTTCTTTCCCTCCTGCTCACTCTGTCACTCCCACTCATTCCTGCTCCTCGTTCATCCCTCCCTCTCCATCGTTCTTGTTTTAATTCTCTCTCCCTCACACTTTCCCTCCCTCCCTCCCTCCCTCCCCTCCCTTGGAGGACGAGATCCAGGTCTTCATGTGGCTTCTGAGTGAATTATTTACATAAAGAGATGCTAATTGGGCTGTAATTCCACATGAGCAGCTCCAGGCCCTGTGGCTTCCAGCTGGCACAGGAGATTCGAACAGATCTTTCGTTTGTTATATTTCTCCTTCTTTATTTGACGATCCTGTCGGGTTCTCTCGGGCCCCGAGGAGAGGCGAGGCTTTGTAAACCGCCGCTGCTCCGTTTGTCAGGAGGTTTTGCCCCCGGTGAGGGCGTAATGATTAATGATGGTGTGTCTGATACAAATGAAGGTTCACCAGAACCAATCTGCTCATCATATGGTGAATGGAGCTGTTAGTCTTAAACTTAATCATTTTGCTCTAACAGCACGTCCTGAAGTGTTTTATTCCTCTTATACCACAGCAATTTTTATTAAGTAAGGAACGTCATACTTTTTATCCGTTTATAGCTACATATAATGTTCTGTTTGTGAAACAAATGAGTTCCTGTTCTCAGCTAGAAACAGTCGTTCCTTCACCATCCTCTCTTTTTTTCTTTCTCTTGAACACAAATAAAAAGCAGCTTGTCATTTTACAGAGAAACCGCAAAGAAGCGTAAACTCCTCTGTCCTGAAGAATGAAGTTCCAACTTTACCTCTGACTGTTACAAAGTGCTGACACTGGAGACTCCTTCCATGAATAGGAAGTCAAATAAAAGTCTCCTTATGCAAAATTTCGCCATATCAACGACTGAATGTTTTTTCAATGAGCTGTTACTATAGAAACTGTAACGTTAAAACGAGCGCATTAATATAAAGCTGTGATTTGCAGCTGTGCTACTCCGAGAAAATTTGACTTTTTGACCAATCAGAATCCAGAATTCAACAGCGCCATGGTGTACTCTGGATTTTGGATATGATATGACTTTTAGGGAATAAAAGTATCTTGAAAGATTTAGAAAAGACTGGATGACATGACTATATGATATTGATATCATGATGAATCACCATAAATATGTCAGTCATAAGTAATAAATAAATAATAAATTTTAAAAAATCCTATTGCACCTTTCTGAGATTATTCTCAGTATTGTTAGTATATTGAGAAGATTGATATCTCCTTCTGCTTTTTACAATAGGTGTTTATTGAGTAAAAAAAAAATTTTTTTTAAGTTAAAAAAAAATAAAATAAAGTGTGCTTATTATCACATTTTAAACCTTGGCATAGTTAAATATAATGCTAAAAAACATAATGTTGGTTATAGAATTTTAAAATATAAAGAATTATATTATAATTGCATCATAGCACCGATAAAATCCCCACGCCTAATGAATGATGGCTGAATGAACGTTTGATTTCAGAATATTACTCAGACGAGTTTCGTGTTTCAGCTCCAGTCTGGTGCCAACATGGGCTTTAACACGTGCTTATTATTTTTTATGCAAAAGACAGAGTGCACTTTTGACCTGATGTTCTAAACCCAACCTCTCTTTAACGTTGGCCCACAGTTCTTCTAGTCTTAAAGCCATTTCCAACTCGGTGACCACAAACAAGCTCTCTAACTCCGAACACATGGAACAAAGCTAGAGAAGAAGTGATTGTTTATATAAATATGAGCATTTTCTTTTGTTTCAGCACAAAAATCAGCTCTCTGTCTAATAATCCCATGAGCACAGTGACACTTAATTAATTCTTATAATAATAATAATAATAATAATAATGTCCACATACAGTAATATAGAGAAATGCTTACAGGATAGTGACAAACATATCATATTGCACTATATGGGAAAAAGTCAGCATACTGCAGCAAAAAATAATAAATCACTGTTGCGATGATAATTAACGAATGATTTATTCTGATTTATATTCTGATAATTATATATATATATATATATATATATATATATATATATATATATATATATATATATATATATATATATATATATATATAAACTCATTTGTGAGACCAACAGATATTTTTTTATGTTTGCATTAAAATAAAATTTAAATGATCACAAATTGCTAAATTTGACCAATGACCAAGAGGAAAAAGAGCATGATCATCACATCGCCAGAGTTTTTAATAATAATTCTAATCATCTTTATCATCAGCATATTTAAAGATAAATGAATAAATAAATATAAACTGTGACTGTTAGGGACATATACAGTATCTCACAAAAGTGAGTACACCCCTTAAATTTTTGTAAATGACACTTTTCTACAATGTAAAGTAGTGAGTGTACAGCTTGTATAACAGTGTAAATTTGCTGTCCCCTCAAAATAACTCAACACACAGCCATTAATGTCTAAACTGCTGGCAACAAAAGTGAGTACACCCCTAGGTGAAAATGTCCAAATTGGGCTCAAAATGTCAATATTTTGTGTGGCCACCATTATTTTCCAGCACTGCCTTAACCCTGTTTGGCATGGAGTTCACCAGACCTTCACAGGTTGCCACTGGAGTCCTCTTCCACTCCTCCATGATGACATCACAGAGCTGGTGGATATTAGAGACCTTGCCCTCCTCCACCTTCCATTTGAGGATGCCCCACAGATGCTCAATAGGGTTTAGGTCTGGAGACATGCTTGGCCAGTCCATCACCTTTACCCTCAGCTTCTTTAGCAAGGCAGTGGTCGTCTTGGAGGTGTGTTTGGGGTCGTTATCATGTTGGAATACTGCCCTGCGGCCCAGTTTCCAAGGGGAACTGCTTCAGTATGTCACAGTACATGTTGGCATTCATGGTTCCCTCAATGAACTGTAGCTCCCCAGTGCCGGCAGCACTCATACAGCCCCAGACCATGACACTCCCACCACCATGCTTGACTGTAGGCAAGACACACTTGTCTTTGTACTCCTCACCTGGTTGCCGCCACACACGCTTGACACCATCTGAACCAAATAAGTTTATCTTGGTCTCATCAGACCACAGGACATGGTTCCAGTAATCCATGTCCTTAGTCTGCTTGTCTTCAGCAAACTGTTTGCGGGCTTTCTTGTGCATCATCTTTAGAAGAGGCTTCCTTCTGGGATGACAGCCATGCAGACCAATTTGATGCAGTGTGCGGCGTATGGTCTGAGCACTGACAGGCTGACCCCCCCACCCCTTCAACCTCTGCAGCAATGCTGGCAGCACTCATATGTCTATTCTGCAAAGCCAACCTCTGGATATGATGCTGAACACGTGCACTCAACTTCTTTGGTCGAACATGGCGAGGCCTGTTTTGAGTGGAACCTGTCCTGTTAAACCGCTGTATGGTCTTGGCCACTGTGCTGCAGCTCAGTTTCAGGGTGTTGGCAATCTTCTTATAGCCTAGGCCATCTTTATGTAGAGCAACAATTCTTTTTTTCAGATCCTCAGAGAGTTCTTTGCCATGAGGTGCCATGGTGAACTTCCAGTGACCAGTATGAGAGAGTGTGAGAGCGATAACACCAAACTTAACACACCTGCTCCCAATTCACACCTGAGACCTTGTAACACTAACGAGTCACATGACACCGGGGAGGGAAAATGGCTAATTGGGCCCAATTTGGACATTTTCACTTAGGGGTGTACTCACTTTTGTTGCCAGCGGTTTAGACATTAATGGCTGTGTGTTGAGTTATTTTGAGGGGACAGCAAATTTACACTGTTATACAAGCTGTACACTCACTACTTTACATTGTAGCAAAGTGTCATTTCATCAGTGTTGTCCCATGAAAAGATATAATAAAATATTTACAAAAATGTGAGGGGTGTACTCACTTTTGTGAGATACTGTGGCTGCAATTTGTTTTATTTGTATTTAGGATTTCAAAATAAAGAAATGAATGACAAAAGGGAATCATATACCAGGTGAAACTGATCAATCACGGCAAGTGTCATTACTGTAATTAATTAATATGCAACGACGTCACAAATAACAATAACAATAACAATAACTGCATAAACGCTCTTAGAGGTTATTTCAGTTGGTTACTGAAGGCACCGCGGTGTTTAAACACCTCATCATTATCCTCATTATCAGTGCAGAAGGGGCGAGACTGAGGTCACGACTGCGCACGCGCACACGCACGTCTTCCAGCTGTGGCGCATTCCACCGCTGGTGGAGCGGGACGAGGGCGCGCGCGTTCGGTATCAGTGTCGCTCCTCTCAGTTCCCGTCCGCCGCTTTATTCACGACTTAATCCCGAATTTATCAGAACACAAAATTAATCGTGTCGCTCTGTGTTGTGTCCCGTATCGTGTTTTTGTTGTTTTCTTTCTCTCTCTTTTTTTTTTTTTTTTTTTTTTTTTTTTGGCGCACGCGAGGAACGCGACACTTGACAGGATCGTCCATGATGACGGGCATCGGGTCTGCCTCGGTGAGAGATTTCAAATTTTATATTCAGGGTTTATATGATAAAGTACTTTCCGTGTTTTTGTTTTTTTTAAGTATGTTAAAATAATGATAATAATATGTACTATTTATATATCTTGTGCACGAGCACATTACATTTTGTGGTGAATGTTAATTGTTAATGTTAATATATATTGGGGGTGATAGGGGGTTTGTAGATTGGGGGGGTTATGGGGTGACACCGTCTCAGTGTCAGAAACCTTTTTGCAACTATTATTGAAAATAGAACGGTTCTTAAAAGAGTCCTAATTTTAATAAGAGCCCTTAATGCATGTATTTAAGTCAACTGTAGGCTAT
The DNA here is from genome assembly GCA_023630585.1 of Cranoglanis bouderius. Classification (NCBI taxonomy): domain Eukaryota; kingdom Metazoa; phylum Chordata; class Actinopteri; order Siluriformes; family Cranoglanididae; genus Cranoglanis; species Cranoglanis bouderius. The sequence continues at coordinate 5,840,453 of CM042539.1, forward strand.
ATGGTGTAGTACTTTGAGGTTGTTTTTGCATTGCATGGGTCACTGTGTTGCAGCTTTCACACTTTATTTCACTCTGTTCTAACTCACTTAATCATTAACAAGCTGTTGGATTCAAATGAGTGTGTTAACCCTTTCATTCATAAAGTATTAGAAATCATCCAGATTTTAAAATACCTAACAATGTAAACAATGTAATTAATAAAGGCTTTCACTAGACGAACATTTAGTGGTTCTTTTTTCTTTTCTTGCTTTCTGAGACAACTTGAGCAACCACTAAAAGTTCTCCCAGGATTTCAGGAACCTTTTGATTGTAAGAGCAGGGCTGAGTAACATGGTGTAGATGGTGTAGATGGTGTAGATGGAGCGATGACTGTACAGGTCTCTTTGTTGCCCCTGCATACCAAAAGATGTTAGGTCAAGTCCTTGGCACAAGCCTTGGCACGACCTGAAATTGTTTGTGTTAAATTCCATCTTTTGTTTAAAGATAAAGATGATACAGGGATGCTGGAGAGAGAGCGAGAGAGAGAGCGAGAGAGAGAGAGAGCGAGAGAGAGAGAGAGAGAGAGAGAGAGAGAGAGAGAGAGAGATTGTACATCATGAGGGAAAACAATCACATGCAGCACTAACCACTCACAATAACAACCGGTATTTTGTTTTGGGTTTGTTAAGCTTTAAGATGCACCAATCAACTATAGGTGCTAATTTAAATATTTAAATGAGTTTCTTTTATGCAGATGGTATATAAATGGCCACATGACCAGATGTATCCCAGTCTGCACCTCAGATGCAAGATTCTGTCGTCCGATTTGTGTGAAACGAAGTCAGCAAAACATATTTTATTATCCAACTCAGTGCAATGTAGATTTATATTTTGATCCCTAATAATCAAACGTGAGGTGAGAGACAGTAGCATATTTCATAAAATATAACATAATACTCGGAAACATGACATGAGGAAAGGACTGTTTATAGCGGCCATAACGTAAGTGAGAACAGGAACTAACTCGTTTTGAGAACTTTTAATGTAAATGGATAAAAAGTATGACTTGTTTTTAATAAATAAAAAATTGTAATCATTGGCATTTTGCTGTGGTTTAAGAGGAGTAAAACATCTGGGGCCATGGTGCTACAGGAAAATAAGTGTTGATTATTTACTTTACTTAATGAACGCTAACTTAAGTGAACTTGTTTAAAATGTAATTAATGCTAAATTTCAGAGAATTAATTTTCACTCAAATTTGATTTTAAAAAATTAAATTAGGTGAATTGTTAATATGTTTAATTTTTTTTTTTGGGGGGGGGGTATTTGTGTATACTTTTATCCTGTTATGATGAACTTAAGCAGAATATCTGACACAAATTATGGAATTGTATTTTAAAAAAAAAAACAAGTATTTTATTCCTTATATACATAACACACTTTCTTCCTTTCTTCATTATTGTAAAAAAAGTATAAAGTAAAATTAAAGGGACCAATGCTGAGTCCTTGGAGATGAGTTTGCCGTTGAAATGAGACGCCAAAGTGATTCGACATCTCAAATATTTAACCTATGACAGGTGTGAGATATATCGCACTCATGCAAGAAAACATCATGAAAACTAAAACTATTACGAATGTGTTTGAAGCCAATTTTAGCTTCCCGAACGGCTCTTAAATCATCAGGAACGTCATTCTGGTAATCGCCCACACCTGCAAAAGCACTTCCTCGTCTGTTTCAGTCGTTTACACTGCAAATATATGAAGTGCTAACAGCCAGAAGAGCAGGTCAATTTCAGAGCCTAGAACATTTCGTTACACAGCTAAAGTGTGTCGAATTAATATTCGGCTTCTCAGCATTCCGCGGTGATTAGGATTACTTTTCCAAAGCGTTAGACTTAAAGGAATTTGAGTCTTTTGCTTTTTGTATTGCTGTAATGGTGTGAGCAGGGGACGGGCGTAGAACAGAGAGAAGACTGTCTGCCTGAAGGTCCTGACATGGCCGAGGAAAGAGAGAGAAAGTGTGTGTGAGACGGGCGAGGGTTGGTTTGTCTCGTCATATATCAGAGGGAAGCTAACGACGACCATGTGGAGGCAAGACACAATGAGAGCTTTGTCACAAGCTGCACAGGTCGGCGTTTGAGACGCGGCCACGATGGCCGCTTGAGAGAGATCAGAAGCTCATCAGAAGCCGTCAAACTTCAATTTGTCATCCTTAAGCGCAGATTCAGACTAATGCTTGACCTAGTGGCCGTATTTTCTAATAAATGGTTCTCAAAGTGGGGTCCGTGGACCAACAGGGTTCCGTGGAGCACAGTATTTAAAAATTATTATCAAATTGGGGCTCCGAACTCGTTCTATCATCAGGAGTTCGCAAGTTCCGAGTTCGAATCCCAACAATGCCACAGTCATGTACATACAAGAGCCAAGAGAGCAAAAGAGAGGGAAACTCTACTGTCAATCACAGGGATACTAACCAATCATGCGCATCAGCGAGCTAACGTATGTGGAAGAGGGTAGATATCGTGGTGCACTGCCCTGTGATGCAACATGAGCAGTAGATGGAAAACATGTGGTTGGCTGGCATCATGGGAAAAATCCACCCAAAAAAGCTATAATCAAATTTATTATATTTATTACTGAGTTATTAAATATATTAGTGCCTTTTACCACTTACTTGATTTGAATGAGTTTAATCCAAACTTCAATAACTCCAAAACAAGCACATTTAGGGTTCCTCAGAAGGTTCTTTGTACAATTAAAGGCTAAATATGGTTTATATGGTCTTACTTCAAAAATAAGAATTTTTGCATAGTCTTTTTTTTTTTTGACAAGAAGTAATTCCTTCTTCTAACAGCCTAATCACTGGTGCAAAGCAGAAATGAAGCTGAATAACTTGAAGTAAAGATTTGATGGTTTTCAGTCTCAGTTTCATTTGACTTGCACTCGTCCTTCCCAACATTCTGTTGTGACTCGATCTCAGTTAGTCCTGGTCTCGGACTTGACAGTGGTGCTCTTGCTGAGTTCCTCGCAGAACCTTCAAGTGTTTCCTACATACAGACGACTGTAAAACCTTGTAAGGCTTCTAGATTTGACCTTGTTTTCTAAATATGTAACAATAATGACAACTTGAATCTAATGACAATTTTAATAAATCTGTGTTCTGTTCAGGAGTATAAAGCTACAATAAATATCCAGAATATTATTGCACACGTTTAAATATTGAGTCTGATATTTGAATAGTCAGATTATGTTCATAAATAAACCTGTACTGAGGGGGTCTGTGGAATAAAAAGGAGACCTCCCCATTAATCCACTGTTTGTGTTGGATTAGGAATGAAAACACAGTTTCAACCCTCCACACCCTGCTGGCCTTGGCACCTTGTGTGAGCTCCCATAATGCAGTTCGTCTCAGACTTTATTCACTAAAGCTCTAATCATGAATAGGGAGTCTCCACATGCACACTTTGATCATTTTATTTGCTGTCAGAATCAAGGTTTCCTCCGACTCTCCAACACTCCCTGCAACTTCCCCGGTTTAGGGAAAACAGAACATTGCTTGGATTCAAACCAAAAACTCGTTTCACAGGCGTTCCACAATACTAAATATAACTATAAATGGATAAAAAAAAAAAGTATGATGTGTCATTGTTTAATAATTAATTTTTATGTGTGTGCTGTTATTTGTGTTGGTGTGATGAAGCAGAGTTTCTGTTACCATCCTGAAGTTGATTATTTCCCTATAACAGCACATCCCAGTGTGTTTTATTCCTCTTACACCACAGCGATATACAAACGATTAAATTAAGACAAAAAACTAATTGCAGCGTTTCATGTTACTAAGAAACCAGAAAGAAGCGTAAACTCCTCTGTCCTGAAGATGTCGGAAAATGAAAGTTACAGCTTTATCTCTGACTGTTACAAAGCGCTGATACTGGAGACTCCTTCTAGAAATGTTAAATCCTTACAGAAAGCTCTGTTTAGGCCCTGTGAATGAGCTGTTACTATAGAAACTCGAACGGAACGTTAGATCGAGCGCATTAATATAAACCTCTGATTTGGAGCTGCACTACTGTCAGAGTTGCTGTTATAGAACAACACCTTCTGACCAATCAGTATGCAGAACCTTCTGACTTCAACCTTCTGATTAGAATTCAACTAATCCAGACCTCACCTCCTCTACGGGTCTGATAAGCATCGGCGTTACGGAATCTGTCTGGTGGCGGTGTTTGCGTCCTGGGGCCGACATACCTGACTGACTCTCGTGCCAGAATGCCAGCTCAGTCCTGTCCGAACACGCCTGCCTAACTGACAGACGAGGGGTAGAGGAGCGAGAGTAGGAGGGTTCTCACTAAAAGAGATCTTGAGAAGGTCAGAAAGTGTGTCAGAATTTTGTTAACTGCGCTCTGAAGAGGTTAGCAAACAGTGCGTGGACCTCCTGACCTGCTTTCTGCAGACAGAACCTGTGTTTTTGTTTTCTCAGGCCTGAAATGTGCGTATTGTGTTTGGCGTGATAAGGGGAAGCAGATTAGAGGGAATAAGCAGTGCAGCGTGAACCAGCAGTGAGCTCATATGGGAAACGAGCGCTCAATCAGAGGAAACGGAGGTGACACAAGGCGATGGGGAGGAGGGAGAGGAGGACAAACTTCTGGTCAACCTGAGGCTTTAATCTCCTCTCAACCATGTGCTAGACTGCATTCTGTGCCACAAATGAGAAGGTTCTGGATATGTTTATTACATCTTGCAGTGTCTTTTTATCAAGAGGGTTCGAGGTACAACCCTTTAGGATGCTGAGAACCCTTAACTAGCCAAAGAACCCTTGAGGAACCTGTCGAGTAAAAACACCACTCCAACGCTCATGAATACACACACTGCACTGTCTTATGTAGTACCGTTTCCTTTCTAACATGCACAAATCATCTGTTAAAAAAAATATAAAATCTGTCAGTAACTTCAGTTTCAATTTCAAATTGAGGGAGTCTCAATGTCTCCCTCAGAACAGATTTACTGTATTTCATGAACATAATCCAAATATTCCAGATATTATGTAGGCTCAAAATGAAATTGCGTACAATAATATTTTTTGAATATTTATTGGGACCATCAAGCTTTTTATCATTATTTGACATTACTAATATTATCTATCTAATACTAGTCAGTAATTAACAATTTATACGACGACTTGTTTTTGATTTATTAAAGTTTTGATTTTTCAGGTACTGCACAGTATCTGTCACTGGAAAGTCTAAAGGCGGAGCATGTTGCATTTTGAAGTCTCTAAAATTGTAAATATAAGTGGTAATTGTTGGCAAATTGCTGTGGTATAAGAGGAATAAAACCCTTCGAGACATGCTGTTATAGGCAAATAATCAACTTTGAGGTGGTAACAGTAACTGCGCTACTACAACAGCACCACACTCAGTGTTTTATCCTTTACACATGCCTATATATATATATATATATATATATGAATAAATATAGTGAATAAATATCCATGACTTTGTATTTTTATTTGAAAAAATAATAAAATAATAATAATTTTTAATTAAACTGATCTTTTCAGTTGGAGCTACAAGATATACTTTATATTTGTATAATATTCGAGCTAAAGCTATAAGCTAAGCTGGTTTATTTAGTTTAGTTTATAAGTTAAATAAACTCTTAGGTTGTTGTTGGAGAACTTGTTTAATATATTCCTTATTTAACTGCCCGAATCTCCTCAGTCCAGCTGTGGAACACATGAGAGCGTAGGAGGAACCGTTCTGCCTCCAGCTCCATCTCCTATAGCGTGTCCATTCTCACCGTTCCTCCGCTGGCCATGCATGCCAAGCCCTCCCAGTGACTCGTGGGAAATTGTAGACTCGGAACATTCCTGCGTGTTCCTCCCACCCTCAGTGCCGTCGCCTTCAACTCCTTCAGAACTTTCTTCACACGCACATTCCACCGTGTGCAACTGTGCATCTGAGAGCGATTGTGTGTCCAGTCTTTATGTGTTTATGTCTGTTTTTTTGCACTAATGTGGAAGTACTCATGTGTATAAGTCTTTTAAGAGTAATCACCAGTCTTTTATTCCCTTATCAGGTTTCACACAGTGTCGCTCCTGAAACTCTGAGAGTCAACTGAATAACTCAGATGTTGTGGGATAAATATTCAGCATGTACTGCAGGTCACAGAGTAGTGCTAATATGTGTGTGTGTGTGTGTTTGTGTGTGTGTGTGTGTATGTGTGTGTGTGTGTGTGTGTGTGTGTGTGTGTGTGTGTGTGTGTGTGTGTGTGTGTGTTCTTTAGGACACTGAGAGAGACAGGTCTGACAGCACATTGCAGCCAGAGTCAGACCAGAACCTCACACCTCCTAAGGTGAGTTCAGAGCTCTTATTATCTCTCTGACTGTAAAAACCAGAATTAGGCTCAGCTGTGGGCGTGTCTCCACACTAATGTTCTCCGGCCATGATGCAGATTTCCAAAAACTCAGCAAAACCGTTCTGAAACTGTTCTTAAGTGACATACTAGTGCACCAAAATACAAAGATAAGTAATTAATGGAGCTTCGTAACGTAATTGAGAAATCCTTAGCTAGCTAATTGCTAACAAAATGGAGTGCTAGCATAACCTGTCACTGCCTGAGGCTACGTCACAAATCACATACTACCGTAATAAATAGCACATTATAATACTATAGTAAAGTATGAATTTTTGATGCAGACGAAAGACTGAAATGAAATTTTTTTTAAATGTTCTGCACCTCAGCTAATCATGTTCAGGCTTTCTAATACGCAAATAAATAAGTGGATGAAGCTTGACTCATCCCTGCTGGAAAAAAAATTAATCTATTCAAAAATCTCTAATGGTTTCCAGTACATAAAGGCCCTTAATGAGCATTGGTTTAATGGCGTCCATCAGATTCCCGGGATTTTCTGATTATCATTAAATATCCCTGGAACCCAAAAGAGCTTTCTGTCATGGGTAGATGATTACTATCAAAATAAACTTACCATTAGGAACAACATGAAACTACCATTACAGACCATCAGAAACACATTCAAACTCTTTAAGAACCATTAGAAATGTCTTCTAATCAGTTTTCAGCAGGTTTAAGATGAGACATTTTGTGATGTACAGAGTTCACCTTTGGACCTGATTGACACGGGGAAAGGACTGAAGGTTCAGAGTACCGCGCCTCACCTGGTCAGTCTGGGGAGCGGCCGGCTTAGTGTGGCCATCACCGTACTACCTCTGAAGGAAGGTAAGTCCCTTACAGACAAGTCACACGAATGTTATATGTTACCTTTTCCACGTATGATTAATGTACACAAGTGATTCTGTAATGATTCCTTGGAGTGATGTGATTCCTGTAATGATTCCTGTAATGACTCTATTCTGGTCTTTGGGAATAATAGTGCTCATTGATTGGACTTTGGGAATAAATAGTGCTCATTGATTGGTTGTTGAGAATAATAGTGCTCACTGATTGGACTTTAGGAATAATAGTGCTCATTGATTGGACTTTAGGAATAAATAGTGCTCAGTGGTTGGTCATTGGGAATAATAATGTTCAGTGATTGGTTGTTGAGAATAATAGTGGTCATTGATTGGTCTTTGGGAATAAATAGTTCTCAGTGATTGGTGGCAAGTGCAACACAGTAATGCTTTACACTCTGATGGAGAGTCAAGTGAATCTGCTGTCTCAACTCATATATCAACAGCTGTGATATGAGCTGGAGAACCGTATCGAGTTCACTAGTGTCTTCTCAAATGGTCATTAGGTTTGTCACTAAGCTGTTGAATTAACGTCAATAAAGGGGTCTAAAATGTCACCAACTCTAGCGACAAACTCTCTAATTTGGCAGCAATGATGAGATTAAGGGGATTGTTTGAGACTGACCAATCATAGCCCTGCGAACAATCCTCTGATCCCTGCCCCCAAAGTCTAAAAAATTAAACTTGACTCGTGAACAGAGTGCAGCCTCAAGTCACTGCTGAGCTCTTGCAGAAAGGAAGAACGGACGTACAGTCACTTCACTGCAACTAGCACTCTTTTTTAATAAGCACCCTCGTTAACACTGTTCCGCGCTATCTGCTAATGATAGCTTTCTGATAGAATACACTTTCTATTTTAAGGGGTTCCCTGAGACAGATTAAAGAAAGAACCATTAACGGATCAAAATTTTTTGAGTGTACATCACCATCGTCATGATAACCGGAAACGCTTCTAACAGCTAATTAGCTAACACTCCTCGCTAATTATCTCTATAATTTATACAATGCACTCTTTAGTGTGGTAGTATGTGATTTGGGACACAGCCACAGGAAGTTGCTGAGAGATTCTATCATCAAATAATAAAATAATAAAAATGACCAATAATTTGGAGTTTGTGAAGCACAAGGGTTCTACAAGCATTCTTTTAAGGTTCACTGGATAACGAAAGGTTCTTAGCTGTCACAAAATGGCTCCAAAAGAATGAACTTACATCTTTAAGGGCTCCTTTTTGCATCTCCTATTCAGAAAATGTAAATCTGTGTATGGTTAGAGTTGGCTTAGTAATTGATTAACTTTTAAAAAATAACAAAACACAACTAAAGAATTGGGATTTACTGAAATATTTAAAGGAATGATACCTTAATCGTCGTTTTTGTGTTTCAGGGGTCCAAGCACTGGGCAGCTTTGTGTATCTTGGTGAGCCGTGTGTGTGTGTGTATGTGTGTTCGTTTCTGAGCTGTAAATAAATCAGGCAGTATGTGTTTTCCTGTCTGCTCTGTGTGAGCGACTCTGTGGGTGAGAGGATGCACGTGACGGCTATTGTTAGTGCAGCCTGCAGGCCTGAGGGAGGATGAACATGGCGTTAAGGTTATCTGAGAGGAAGGAGGGTGAAGAGGTCAGCTTTCTGATGCTCATTTTCCCATCATGCATCATGCACTGGGTGTGGTTCGTATCTGTTTATGGGGTCGAGTCTTTTTACAGAGACAGAGAGGAGGATTCAGCTGAGTTTTAGTGTCACAAGTTTCACAAACTTCTCTACAGGAGACGGAGACAGGAAACGAATCAGAACAGAGACAGGACAAGGCAATGACCTCATTTCCTCCACTGCTTTTGTGATAGTAGAGCCAGAGGCAATAAAAATGCATGCTTGTCATTTTGACTAAGGTGAAATTTTTATTTTATTTTATTATTTTTTTTATCAACTTTAATTTCCAATTTTGTCAGGTTGAAAAACAGTGCTTAAAGAAAAGTAACATAAACTTCCCTTGTGAAATTTAATTTAGAAATTTATTCACGTCATTTTCACGTGATTTTTTTTTTTTTTTTTGTGCAGCTGCAAATCACAGGTTTATATTAATGTGCTTGTTCTAATACGTTATCGTTTCTATAGTAACCACAAATCATTGGTGTGGTGAAGTTTTCATAAAGTAAGGTGATGTTTACTTAACATTTATGGAAGGAGTCTCCAGTGTCAGCCCTTTCCAACAGTCAGAGGAAAACCGGTGTAACTTTTCTGAATGTTTTCAAACATCTTCAGGACAGACGAGATACACTTCTTTGTGGTTTCTTTTGAACATGACAAGATTTGTTTTATTAACCTCAAGAGAGAGAATAAAGAGATGGTTGGTGAGGGAACGACTGTTTATAGCTGCTATAACGTAAGTGAGAACAGGAACTAACTTGTTTCATGGACGTTCCACTACATTAAAGGTAACTATAAATGGATAAAACGAGTTACATGTAATTCTTTAATAAATAAACAATTATAAATGTTGACAAATTACTGTGGTATAAAACAAGCATAAAACAAAAAAGAGGAATAAAACACTTCAGGACATGCTGTTATTGGAAAATAATCAATATTTGGGCAGGTAATAGTAACTCCGCTTCATCACACCATCCTGATGTTGATTATTTTCTTATAACATCACCACATACACTGTTTTCTTTCTTACATGTCAGATTGATTAGGTTATTGCCATAATAATATTTCTGAATGAGTATTTTTTCCCCTCCTTCCCTCTTTTATTGTTTATTTAAACCCAGGCTTTACAGGAATGGCGTTACACACTATTGTTAACATTCTGGATGATTCTCGTGCATTTCCACGTTTCCACCCAGAGAGTTTCCTCAGAACATTAATGCCAGCGTCGCTGCCAGTGTTTGTCTAAATACGGCCATGTTTCTGCTGTTAAACCATAAGAGGATAGAGTGTTTCATGCAGTGGGAAATCCCACGCCGAGAACCTCAATTCAATTAAAGGAAACCCTTCAGGCGGCGACGCAGAGAAACGGCACAGTTAGATGGGTTTCATTTGCATCAAACTAACAGGTTAAGCATGTGTAGATCACACAGATGAGCTGGTTTAAAGCCAAATACACAGAATTGTTTTTCCTGTTTCCCGAACTGTAACGGAAGACATAAGGCAGCTGTTGAACTCCGTCAATAAAGGTGTAATGGTTGAGAAATGTACAGTACATCCAGCCAATAATTTTTTTAAGAACCAGTCTAAGAATTTTTTGGTTGTTCCGAGAATGTTCTTAACATAACGTCTATAAACGTTCTCACAACACTGCGGCAACATTTTTTTAGTTGTAGGAACATTAACACAAATGTTTCCATTATGTTCGTTTTGTGTGGGCAACATCTTTCTAACATTGTGAAGCAAACGTTTTTAGAACGTTATATTCGTAACACTACAACGACGTTCTTGGAATGTGATGAACATTTTGCTGACGTTATCCGTTAACCAGGTTTTTGAAGAACGGCTTCTTGAAGCTGTGAAATCTGTAAAAATCGGTCCTTTCAGAGATGGAACTACTTTTTCTGTTTTAGTTGTGTGTCTCTGATGGTGTACGGATCCCACAAAGGAAAGTATAACATAACCGGAACTCCTTCCAGTGTTGGAAAGTTGGATAAAAGTCCATAAGAGCAGCTTTATGACTTTCTCTCATGTCTGTCATGCTAATTTGCATATTTGAAATGTCCATTGATTCAGTTCCACATCAGCCCTTAGACATCCGTTATACATGATTTTGAAGTAATATGTTTCTGGTTTCGTCCTGAGAAACGTCCTGAATTTGTAGTCCAAGGTGATCACACATACTGAAAAAACCCGGAGTATTCTTTTAATTCTAATCCACCTGATTAAAAGTCTCATGTGTATTTGTCGTGTTGTAGGAATCACACGTATCGGCCGTGATGACGCGGCCGTGCCGCAGGATATTACCATCCAGGGTCCAGGCATCGAAGCTGAGCACTGCGTTATCAAGAACAGAAGCGGGGTCGTGACTCTGGACCCCTGTGGACATCTGTGTTCACTCGATGGAGTTCCTGTGACCACACCCACCCAGCTCACGCAAGGTAAACACTCTCAACACTGGGGGTGCTGTCTTTTCTTTTTTTTCTTTTCTTTTATTTTCTTTCCATTCCTTCCCCTCCTTTTGTTTAGGTTCTTTCTTTACTTTACTTTATTTCTTTCCTTTTCTACATTTCTTTCCTTTCCTTTCCTTTCCTTTATTTCTTTTCCTTTACTTCATTTCTTTCCTTTCCTTCATTTCTTTCCTTTCTTTCTTTTCCTCTCCTTTCTTTCCTTTCCTTTCCTTAATTCCTTTCCTTTCCTTTCCTTTCTTTCTTTTCCTTTACTTCATTTCTTTCCTTTCCTTCTTTTCCTCTCCTTTCTTTCCTTTCCTTTCCTTAATTCCTTTCCTTTCCTTTCTTTCTTTTCCTTTCCTTCATTTCTTTTCCTTTCCTTCCTTTCTTTCCTTTCCTTTCTTTTCCTTTCCTTAATTTCTTTCCTTTCCTTTCCTTCATTTCTTTATTTTTGTTCCTTCATTTCTTTTCTTTCCTTCATTTCTTTCCTTTCCTTTCCTTCCTTTCTTTTCCTTCATTTATTTATTTTTGTTCCTTTCCTTTCCTTCATTTCTGTTTCTTTCCTTTCCCTTGTCTTTTTTCCTTCTGAGGAACTTTATTGCTTGGAAAAACCTGAAAAGAAATGCAGCCTTGGTTTGTGGAAACTTTTCTCCAGAGCCTCACTGTGAAGCTACACGTAAACGCTGTTGTCGCCCCCTGGTGGTTAAAACACACACTACACACACTACACACTGTGCTTTAGGTAAATAGAGTGAGGCCTGATCTGATTACATGACATCATAACATGTCTTTATAACGCGTATAAAATGGCAGAGAGTGCTGTGTGTTAGAAAATCTGGTCTGTTTCTACAACAGGGCTGGTTTTGGACGTCACATTGAGTTTAATTGGAGTGGTTTCTGCAGCGGTTGGTTTTGTTGTCTGTGACTCAGAGCTTCCACTCGTACAGAGCTGGAGGTTTCACGTTACTGCCCACACCATTCTACTTTTCTCACTCATTTTTTTTCTACATCATCATCCCTGACCAGGGTTTTTTTTATCTTGCCCATGCTTCACACTGTTTGCTCTTTACGTGTTATCTTTCTCACTCTGAGTGATGAAGTCCTTCAGCCAAATATTTACCCACAGTGTTGTTTGGTTTTAAATCATCACTCTGGTTGTGAATCTCTGTGTGTGTTTGTCTCTGTAGTGGAGGGGGTCGGGTTGAGTCAGTGGTGTTTGGATGACTATAGGAGTGAAATCAGTTTGAAACTTTTCTTGAAAAAGCTCCAGATAGAGACGTCTGGAACATTTCAGTACCCCTGCATACAGTATACTGCACACGAATAATACAAGAGCTTAACAATAACCGATGGGCGTAAATCCATGTTCTAATCGAACACTGTCATATTTTCTTGTTGTTGATTTTGTAATTTAATCAGATTTGGCCAGAAACTTCGCTATGACTTCACCAAAACAGCACTCAGTTTTCTGTTTCCAACCAAATAACCAACGTTCCCTGTTTTCTAAATGTAGGAATTACAGGTTTACATGTAGAGCTGAGGTAATGCCATCTATTATATTTCCATCAGGATGCTACTTGCAGTATTTAACCATTTCTATCAGAAATCTATATTATTATAATTTATATTATAAATTATAACAGATAATTTGGAAGAGTCTTATAAATGTAGTTGATGTGGGTTAAAACACCTCACTCAGATTTTATAAGAATTAACTAAGTGAATCCAAATGAACTGAATTTAACCGACCATTATAGTGACAGCCTCATGTTATATTCACATACACAGCATTATTATAGTTTTCTATAAGTAAATAAATCAATTTGATTCAATAATGTGACCGTATCACCATGTGTGAATCAAACATGCAGGTAAAACTGGGCGAGACAATTTATTGACAATTTCCAGTGATGTTAGTGATGCGAAGTGGGCGAGGCAATCGACATGACAAAGCCGAACGAAGGTTGACTTTATGCAAATGAGAAGAGAAGCGATTTGGAGTGAAGGATGATGGAATATTTCATACTTCTTTAACCTCAAAATAGATTTATTTTGGTATATCGGACACTTTAAGCCTGAAAACGTTTTATATTACTTTTTAAAATAGATTATTCAACATTTAACATTTAAGGAAGGAGTCTCCAGTGTCAGCGCTTTGTAACAAAGCTGTAACTTTAAGTTTTCCGACATCTTCAGGACAGAGGAGTTTATGCTTCTTTGCGGTTTCTCGGGAAACATGACAAGCTGATAAAAGCTGATTATTGAGTGAATTAGACACACGAGTCTAAGATGAAGATGCTTGTGGGAGATGTTTGAGTGAGATGTTTGTGTGAGAGGACGGAAACAGAGACAAACTGTTGGAGGTTAATTGATTTTAAACCCACATCAGGTCCTGTGCAGAGCGGCGGAGAAACAGCACAAACAGAGAGCGTGAAATGGAAACAGGCTTCAGGTTAAACTCCAAAATCTCCCCGAGGCACTTCCTGTGAATTATGCTTTAATCCTCACTCCGTCTGCACTGTCCTGCTACTAATCGCATTACTGTGTGAGTTCTGGGTTCAGTACAGTTCATACAATGCGTGCTGTTTTATTTTTATTTACATCACCCCCTTTATTTTGGTATTTCACCTGTTGAAAAGTAGCACTCCATAAAAATTGCCACACGGCCACACTCCAGCTGTTATAGTGATCACCTTTTTCCATTAAAAATTAATATGTTCATGACACCTGTATCACAAAACACACATCATTTGGCAGATGCTTTTATCCAAAAACATTTAGACATAATAATAATAATAATCATCATCATCATATTAATAATGTCCCTCTGAATGTGTATTTTAAAACTATTTTTAAACCAAATTAATATATGCAGAATGATAAATAATAGTTTTAATGCATAACAAACTCAAAATCTTCAAGAAATATCTCTATATCTTCCACAAAAAAATGACAGGCTCTATGAATATGCATGAATATGCAAATCAATCAGAAATGCCCCCATGGCCTCCTGCCATCCCATAATTACAACCATCATTTGTTCATCAAGAACATTAGAACGCAGGTTTGGTGGCTAGAAGTTTCCAGTTTGATCGGTCCATTTGTGACATCACAAATTGAGCTCATACATAGCCCCGCCCCCAAATCAGTTGTATATAGAAGTCTCTGATTAGTGCTGTGTTAACAAATTCGTTTAATATCAGGATACATGATAATTTTTTCCTAAATATTTTTTTTTCCTTTTTATTACACGATGAAATGATGTGCTGTGAACACTGAAGTGCTGGAGACATTTCTGCTGACTCAGGCGTTAACGTCGCTAATGATAAGCTGAACGAGTTACACACACAATCGCAGCAAAACGCTGTTTGTTTATCTGGATGCATCCAACATCGACAACACAAAGTGCACTGAGCTCGAGAAAAACAGACATGAAGAACAAACGAGTTGACAAAAACAGCCACGAGGAGCAAAGTTCTTCTCCATGTCTGTCTTGTATCATCATTCTCTCAAACAGGCATTGAATTTTCACCAGGGTTAAGCTTTTAGAGATAATAAATGCAAACACTACCTGATCTGTAGAGCTTTAAGATGTAGGAATCCACACGTTTCTAAACCTCAACCTGGAACTCTGAGTTGTACTGGAGACTCCTTCTCGACGATAACATATTAAAAACAAGCGCATTAATATAAACCTGCGCTACTGTCAGAGCTGCTGTTGTAGAAAATTAATCAACAACCTTCTGACCGATCAGGATCCAGAATTCAACAGTACTGCGGTACGATAGCTAACATTAAGAAGATTGTTCACTCTAACACATCGGATATCTTTAGGTAGGTACACACTGCAAAAAAAGTCATCTTAGCACGTGAAAATAGCTTGAATATAGTGAACTCTATCTAATATTTCTTATTATAAGATTACAGTAAACCAAATATAAGATTGTTAAGCATATTTCTAGACATTATTCAAGTTTGTAGTTTTCTTACTCTATTGGCAGATAATTTTGGTACGTTCTAGAAATAAACGCTTAAAATGAGCAAAATTATCTGCCAGTAGAATAGAAAAGAACATTTCAAGCTTGAAATGAGTACAAATGGCTGGAAATAGGTTTAATAATCTTAAATTTGGTTGATTTTTTATTGTATATATTATTATATATTATTATAACATATACAATATTATAAAGTTTATTGTATATGTTATTATAATAGGAAATAGATAGATTTGACTATATTCAAGATATTTCCACTTGCTAAGATGTCTTTTCTTTTTTAATTTAAAAATTTAAAAATTTTAAACTCAATCATGTGTCATTTTATCACAAGCTGGGGTGTGCAAACTTTTGCACACAGAATATTCATGAAATCTCCTTTTGCTAAGCTGTTGCTTGGATGTTTTTTTGTTTTGTTTTGTTTTTGTTTTTGTATTTGGAAGTTAGTTGTATTTTGGGGGGCTTAAAAGGACACATTTCTGTAAAAGTCCACATTTTATAGTTCTCTCATTTCAGTCCTTCAGTCTGTTTTCATGCAGTTTCATTATAACGTCATTAGAATGCGTCTGTTTGCCTTCAGCCAAGTATTATTTTCCCCGCACTACCCTACTAACCAGCATGAGGAAACAGTACACCAGCACAGGGAGTGTGTACTATTTTTCAGTGTAGTATACTGCGGTTTCAGACAGAGACAAAAAGGAGGAAAAGATGAAGGGGCGGGGATTAAACGCGTTTTTCTCCTGGACTCATTCTTCTCTGAACTCGGTCCTGCAGTCCAGCTTCATGTCCCTCTGCAGCTCCGCTTTGAAACAGCTGCACCTTTCCAGCTGTTGCAGAAATGAGTTTGGGTTTTGCAGTTTAAGATCTGAAGCGTCGAAGGAGACGGAAAACTTTAAAACCTCTGGAGGAAAAATCCCAGGAGGAGAAGTTTGAGATGCGGAGTTTGAGAAGGAACCCGGTTCTGTGAGGAGATTCTCTGAATGGGACGCTTTAAAAGAAGGTTGGTTTAAAAGACGTTATCCGATATAGAAATCATTATGATCAGATTCAGATTGATTGAGTTGCATTTTTTTTTTTTTTTCTGGTTTAAGTTGTTTAATCCGCCCACATGTGCAACATCTGTATAACTCCGCCTACTTGTGTGAATGCCTTATGGAGAGAAAAAACAGATCAGTATTAAATCTGATTGGTTCATATATATTTATAAATATAAAGTTTATTGGGTTAACGGTTAGTAAAGGTGTGATTGTGAAACGCAAAGGCGCGTGCGATGGGGTGCGTTAATACCATGACGTCATTCAGACGCGTTTTAAGTGCCCGCACGTGAGCTGTGTGAGCGGTGTTTCCTGATTTCCTTAATTTCTGCATTTTTACGTCTTTTAACTCTTAGTTATAACAGTGTGCACAAATATAAAGTACATTAAATGCACTCTATGTTTAATTAAAGTCATTAATAATAGGCTCTGGTTGATCTGCACAGGTGAGCGTTGCTAGGATACGATAGGCCACGCCCCTTGATAATTGTTGTTGTTGTTGCTGTTGTGGCTGGTAAAAGTTCAAAATCCCATATTTCTTGTGTTTTTATCTATGCACGTTGGTATTTGTTTGTATTTGTAAATACAAAGTTCACTACTAATCCCCTCATTATTTTCTCCAAGCGTTCTTTGCATAGCTTTCTCAAAAGCTCCTACTCTGATGGAGAGAGAATCTGTTGTCGGTTCTACTAGAGGGACAACCACGGAAAGGGTTCTAGCTTAAACCTTTTTCCCCCTAAAGTGTGCTTATGCTTGTTATTCTTATGAATATTGTTTATTTAAACACTCTCTGAAGTAAAACTCCTAGTGAGTCATAGTGTGGAACCGTTCAGAGTTCTCACCAGAGAAACAAGGGTTCCTCAAGAGTTCTTTGATTAGTTAAGAGTTCTACATAGAGACTTTAAGGATTCCACAGAGGGACAAAGAAGACTTGGTTCTAGATGTAACCTTTAAAGTCAGCCAAAATGTAAATTTGTTTCCTGCTGCGAGGCCGTCTGTTTTGTGTTTGGAATGTGTTTATTTTTCCATAGGCCTCAAAGTTGGCAAATGTGGCAAGCAACATCTGGATAATTAAGCTTATTCTGTTAATTAAAAGATCTGATTGATCCGGTTTCGCGGCTTGGAATCGAGACAGTTAATTAGTCGCGAAACCGTTTCGGAAATGTAATAAAGCAATGAAAACTGTTTGACGGTGGCAGAAAATTGAGTTCTTGTGGTCTTCATGTAATTCAGTGACAGTAAAAGACAAGTGTGTAAAGTGACACACGGGTTTTATTATCAGATCAAAGACAGGTCTGTTTAATCCATGAAAGACTCCATTTGAGCGGGTTTATGGGGATTCGTTTGACGGGCTTAAACGCAACAAATATCCAGTTTAATCTTATTAAAGGTCTTGAATTTTTTTTCCTGTAATGATTTAACCAAACTCCGCTGCTAGTCTTCAAAATGGCTTTGTCATCAGGAGTTCAGGTAGACATTGGAGCACCTAGGACTCACTCACAACGCTCTTTTGTTTCTATAACATATTTATTTTAGGTCTTTAGCCAAAGAAACACAGCTGTGTAGACTAAACACCCACGGCTGTACTTGGAGAAACGTTTCCTGCTGCGTGTACTTGTGTGTGTGTGTGTCTGTGTGTGTGTGTGTGTGTGTTTTGGTCCTTGTGCAGAACTGTGTTTATCTGACACTGTTATCTCTCAGATCACTGTTTTGAAAGACTGGGATTGTTGCGATGATGAAATGTCTCGCAGTGTGAAGGTCTGGTTTGTTATACAGTACGTACAGACGTACTGTTAAGGCTGTGATTCTCGTTATTTGCTCACTTTTCCGTGAGAGAGCTTTACAAAGCACGGAAAAATGCAGGAAAATCAGTCTGGACGTGCCAGTGTTCCGAACAGTGGAATGTATCTTAGAGATTTAAGGGGCCAAAAGTCAGAGGTTTGGCATGTTAATCATCAGCCTCTCAGCTCAGGGTAGAGAACGGTGGACCAGGATTCAACCTTTGACTTTAAAAACGCTAAAGTCGGACTCATGAAAGCGTGGGGTTAAGCGTTTCAGACATGCAGGTTCAATGAGATGCACAGAAACGGTTCTAAGTAGCGCATCTCACACCTGTGAAACAGTTTTGCTTGTGCGATATGGTGTAGTAATCCATGTCTTTGGAATTAGAGTTAAATGTCCTGTCCTGTCTCACTCCATTGCAATTTCCATAAAATCCTCCTGTCTTATTTATCATTGCTACAGCCCTTCCATTAACCTTTTATTCACCAAAATCCAGCATTCTTTCTCCTCCCTTAGCAAGCAGAAAACGAGCTCCAAGTCCTCCAGCCAGAGCTTTGGGGTTTGGTGAAAAGCAGGAAATATTTTCCATGATTTAAAAGGCTGCTCTACGAGCTCCGATTTCAAATCGGTGGAAAATGCAATTGTGGGTTGAAGAGGATAGGATATGATGGGAGTTTCTGGTAGTGAGCCAGTCAGAACATTGATGAAGAAAGATGGACACCACCACGGTCACAGAGGGACAACCGAGGAAGATGTCCCAGAGACCCGCAGGATGTGTACTTATCATTTTGAATTATTCAGAGCAGAGACTGAAGATTTGTGGTCAGGGCCGGTCCATACCATCTGACCTGAAAGAGAATTCTGCCAAATCCAACACATTTAACCAATACGCAACAAAACACAAACGCTAAGCCTCTCTTTATCTCATAAACACCAAGTGAAATACTGTAGCTCTGGTGCACTTGTAGTTTCAGCACTTATTAATGCTATAAAATACAGCACAGATTTCTGATTTATATATAAAAAAAAAAAACCACAACAAATACTATCTCCAACACCAGTTACTATCTATTCCATGACAGATCTGATAACCAGATTAATCTCATTTCTGACTGACTGCATTCTGACTGCACTTTGGTCAGCAGTTCGATTAACACCAATAAACCAGGCTCTGTAAGCAGAATAGGTCTAAGGCAATAAGGACAGTATTGTTTTTAAAGATTCAAGAAGAACTCACGAGCTTATTTCTGTTTAGATCTCCTTACTCTTCCATCTCTTTCCATCTCTTCATCAACGTTTCTTTTTTTTCAACATACTACGCTACAGGTCTGGTGTAAAGTCTAGACATTTATCAGTCCCTCCAGAATTTCACGATTTTTCATTCGCAGAAATTAAACGCAAAATCAAGCAACGCAAAAATCACAAAAACAACTCTACGAAATCCTGTACGGACTGATTAATGGGCTAAAGTGATGTTGATGTTCAGTAGTAAGTACTACGAGATGTTTCAGTATTACGAAACGAGGAAGTGGGTCTGTAATGTCAACAATTCATTCAAAAATGCTTTCAGATAAGCAGTTCATGTTAGATGGTTCGACTCTGTATCGTGTTCCTCAGACCAGAAGAAAAACACTCTAATAAAGTGTGTGCGTTATTACCGATTACTCCTTGCTGTTTACTACCTCGCTTCATTATTTGACCTTTTTAAAGCACCGTGACCTTTCCAGGCTTTTAGAAGAACTGCGGATGACGCACAATCCAGGACTGAGCGCTTCATAATGATGCGCTGTTTCTCAGGCATTTGGTGTGCTTAGAGAGTGATGGAATAGTGATTGATGGAGATGTACCTTCTAGCACTTGCCCATATCTCTGTCTAGCTTTAGCACTGATGGTGTCATGGCGTAGCGAGACTCTGTGAGACGTCGTGAGGTGTTTGGACAGCTGTGGCTCTTGTAATGCCGAGGTCGTGACCCTGATGTCTTGTTTAGCGATGTGGATTTCGATCAGGATTGATGTCTACAGAGTTCTCTGTTGCATTTCTGCTTACACACCCAGACCAAACAGAAGTGCTCTCGAAGGTTTATTCTCAGATTTGTTCGACTGAATTCTCTCCTCTCGTGTCTTTCTTAATCCAGGTTATTCTCTGTGTTTGGGTAAATCCTACTTCTTCCGTTTTAACCACCCAGAAGAGGCCAGTCGGATGAAGAGCATGCTTCCTCAGAAGAGTCCCGTGTCCCCGCTGGTCTACAGCACAGGTAATGGATCTCACATCTCACCTAACACTACACCCCCCCACCCACCCCCGTTTACCACAACAGTCCCCTATGGACTCGTATAGAACGTGTATCCTGTATTTCAAACAGCCCTCATGGGGGACCTGTTGTTGTTGGGGAGGGGGTTGAAACCGGGTTCAGTTACAGGTAACCAGGCCTTCTCTCTTCATCCTGGACAGGTGTGTGTGTGGGGGTGTGTGTGTGTGTGTGTGTGTGTGTTATCAGCCACAATATTATCCTTTGAAGTGCAAGAACCCTTTCAAGAGTCTTAAAGGGTCAGCTGTCTGTTTTTTTTAGGAGATATCTTCTCGAAAGAGACACGTTCGCAGGCAAGGTCCTGTGGAATGTCTCCGTTGTCTGTTTACTGATTTGGTTTGTTGTCACTGTGGAGATTGATAGTTAGAGCCTTTTTGTCTCGCTCAGTAAACAGTAACCACAGGAACCTTTTCAGAAATCCAGGACCTTCTGGTGTCACCTGACAAAACCAAAGTCTTATTATGTCTCTCAGATTACATCTCTTAGTTTGTTTGCTTGAATTTTATTGGCTATGCTGAAAAGCAGGATTAACCAATCAGGACCGTGTATTTCTCCCATTTCTTTTTGAAAGCTACTAGACAGCTAGCTACACTCAGAGCATTGTGGTATCGAGGTGACAGAGGATGAAGTACTGGAGGTTTATGGCAGAAGATCTGTTAATAAATAAGATAAAATGTTATTTTCTCATATTACTCGAATATTTTTTATGTATTTTACGACAGTGTTATTAATAGGACAAGATTGACTAGCGAATCATTTAGATTATGCCTTAAATGATTAAAAACGCTTTTTTAAAAAAAGCTCCTACTACTGTCTGACATCAATTTTACAAACTTATCAATTTTAATTGTGGAGATTCTTCTACAAGAAACAACATCTCCGTGGCTACACCACGGCTTCAGTCTCAACCTTCTAGATCTTTGCGGTGTTGATCTTTGCGCTCAGTCATAAGTCAAAATGACGGATCCACCGCTCAGTTCGTTCAGGAACTCAATATGCCTTAAACAGGCACCGTCTATGGGACTGGAATTCTTAAACACCTTTAAGATGTTTTTTAACACCCTGAAAATCTCTACCAACCTGTCCAATATCTTCAAGTCTCTGCTATCTCTGCTGTCCTTCTATCATCTTGTACAAGGCTGGTGTAAGGTTTTGCTTTGCTCTGGTATGTGTGATATGAGTGTGCATATGTCCAGCGTCTGGGATTTCCTTTGATCAGTCTGCACCGGAGAAGCCAGTCTGAATACACTGTGCAGATGATGAGTGTGTGTGTGTGTGTGTGTGTGTGTGTGTGTGTGTGTGTGTGTGTGTGTGTGTGTGTGTGTGTGTGTGTGTGTGTGTGGGTGGGAAGAGCTAGAGAAACGGAGTCCACGTGTTTAACTGTTCTGTTGTCCATCTTTGGCTCGGCTGCTTCTAGGTGGGCCGTACAGGAAAGCTTTATTTGAACAGGCTGACAGAAAAACAGAAGATACAGCAGGCCGCAGCATGTGCGTGGTTCACCAAAGTCAAACAGAAATGTTTTGTTGCACATGGACCTTGAGACTGTTTCTATTTTTAAAAGGTAAAACAGCTGAGATTAAGGTCTGGGTTTGCGGATCATTAAAACCCAGGATTCAGTTGTTTCTACAGTGGAGAAATTTTACACCAAACCATTTTAGGAATAGACGAGTCTCAGATGTGTTTCCCTAATCACCGCTGTCTTTTCTTTCTTTTTTAGGAACTTGAGCTGACAGTTTGGTTATGTAAAAACACTGCCCTTAGGTAGACGCTTCACACTAAGTTATTATCTCTCTTTTCTCTTTCTTTCTCTCAGATTATATGAAGTTCAGTAGCGATTTCAGTCCCAGCGTAGGTGGACCAAGTTCAAGAGGCGTACGGTCCGTCTCCGAGTTGCGGGAATTAATGGACACCTTACAGAGGAAAAAACAAGCTCTGGAGAACAGCCTGCGGACCAATGGGGACAGTAGCCCCTCCTACTTTAGCATGACCCAGTCCCCACCCTCGACGCCCAACTCCTTGTCACCCATAACCTCATCAAGCCAGATATCTCCCTATCAGGACCAAGCAAGACGACTCTATACGTCTGACCGCCCGCCTCTTTCGGGTAAAGTCCCTACCCAGTCGTCTAACAGTGTACCTCCCTCACCGCGACGCAGTGACCAGCGGGAATACAACTCCTCGCTTCCTCCTTTGCGACCAGTGACCCGGAACCAGTCCCAGGATAGCCTCCTTGCTTCTTCAGACGGTCGACGTGGCCAAACATCAAGTTCTTTGCTGTCAATGTGGAATGGCTCCGCCTCTACAGCTAGTGATGCCCTTCCACCAACTCCAGGAAGTGGAAGCGGAGCAGCTAGCATGCCCTCCAGCCCACGATTAGCACGCAGGCTACAGTCTGAGGAAGCCGGACGCCCAATTCCAGTACCACGCCAAAGGAAGTACTCAGCTGGTTCTCTGACAGGAATGGGCATACCCGCTCACAGCCGCTCCCTACCCCGTCTCTACCGCTCAGGGGAATCCCAGCTCGCCCCTCTCACCCTACCATGGCCCCGCTCCTCACCTACCCCTGAGTCCAGTCACCAAAACGGGCACTCCGAGGTGATCTCCATCTCCTTGTCCACCAGGTCCCTTTCCAAACAAGCACCCACACGTCCGGAAGTGACCGTGCCCTCAGGTGCTGCAACTAGCCCACGTCAGGCCAAGAAGATGAGTCTGACCTCCAGCAGCTCCTACTCGGATTTGGAGAAGCAGGCCGTCCGCACGTCCTCGCCAGCCTTCGAGCTGGGTCTGGGCGAGAGGAGGCAGTCGTTTGGGAAGGCTGGGATCGGTCCACAGGGTGGATTCCGTGAGAGGAAGGGCAGCATCAGCTCTCTCAGCGGGAAAGAAGAGCTCCAGGATTATCACCAGAGACAGAGAGACGAGAGACTTCGAGAGCAGGAGGTGGAGAGACTGGTGAGGAACTCTTGAAGTGAATAAAAATATTTTTTTGGTGTAGGGTTAAAACGGTTGTATCACATTATTAAACTGTTTGCTATCGTACTTTAAGAGAGTTCTTAATTTTGACAATGGAAATCCAACCTACTAAGCAATGAGAAATATGGCTGCCAAGCATGTAAGCTAGCTAATCACTGGAGCCGACAATTTAATTAGCTAACAGATAACATTAGCGTCTTCAATACAGACATTAAAAAGACAGACCGATCATAACAATGAGGCAAAAGCATTATTTTCAAAATTTCTCTCAGATTTGTCGGTAAATTACTAAGAAAATATTTCTTAATAACTCAAATTACACCCTAATTACATTTCAGCTTCAAACCGAACTTCCACGAGTTCCTCCATATTGAAAAAGTCACAACTTGGTGATTTGTATGGAATCTTGTCATAAATGAGGTAAAAACATGACTGTATTGGAAGATAGTAAAGTTAGCACTGTTGGATTCTGGACTGTGATTGGTCAGAAGGTGTTGATTAGTTTTCTGTAACAGCAGCTCTGAGAGTAGTGCAGCTGCACCATCACAGGTTTATATAAACGTGTAAGTAAGGAAACATTTATTTAACATTTATGGAAGGAGTCTCCAGTGTCAGCGGTAAGTTTACGTGTTGTGGTTTCTTGGTAACATGACAAGCTACATTTTTTTCATTTAGAAGGTTGGTGAGGGAATGATTGTCGATTGATGAGCTGTTTATTGCAGCTGTAACGTCACTGAGAACAGGAATTTGTTTCGTGGACGTTCCTCTACATAGCTATAAACGTATATTGATAAAAAAAAAATTATACTGTGTCGCTTTTTAACAAATAAAAATTTGTAGATTGTTTTGGTATAAAAGAAGATTCTTAGAAGCAGCAGCCGAATGGAAATAAAGGCTGAATTTGCCGTTTCCCTTCACAATACTTCCATGTTTGTGTTGAGGAATCCCGCAGAGTGGAATTCTGGCCTTAGGAGGAGAGCAG
The DNA here is from genome assembly GCA_023630585.1 of Cranoglanis bouderius. Taxonomy (NCBI): domain Eukaryota; kingdom Metazoa; phylum Chordata; class Actinopteri; order Siluriformes; family Cranoglanididae; genus Cranoglanis; species Cranoglanis bouderius. Next base: position 5,864,851 of record CM042539.1, read on the forward strand.
GAAGGGAGAGGCCCACCTGCCTATGAATTAATCTCTTTTGTAAAAACCCTTTACACACACACACACGCACACATTAAAGTCCAGTTTTAATCGCACACAGACGCTGGGTAATGCAGTATTGACGCTTTCTCTGTAGTGGGGAGAACAGACGATTCAGGCTGAGGTGGAGTCGCCCACCCCTCCTATTAATAGTCAACCCTGAACCGCAATCGAGTTTCTGCGAGTGTGGCCGCCCAAACACACTCTCTCTGGGAGGCCCATGGTGGGGCAGCGTGAGCTGGCGGTCCTCCCGCGCTGACGCTCCTGATCCTGCCTCTCTGCTGGCCTCAGCAGGAGAGTCTTTCTCATGAAAGTCGGGTGGTGTTTTCTCAACGTTCTCAACTTTCTCATGCTTTTCACGAGGCCACCTGTAGCCCCGCCCCATCTGAGCTCGATCCAAAACCAGAAGCCCAGGCCGCTCGCTCATTAGCCATTACAGCCCTGTAGTTGTGGTGCAACATTATGGTTCTGGATTAGAGGCTTTCGCTGGAGAGAGTAAACACCAGTTAGCTGCAGGTGGAGAGGCGTGTGTGTGTGTGTGTGTGTGTGTGTGTGTGTGTGTGTATACAAACTTGACATTCAGACAAAAACACTCATTCTACTCTATAATACTGCATGTGCTTTTACCTGCCTGCGTTAATTAAGAGTTTCTCAGGTTCAGGAACAAGTGTCCCGTTACAGCATCACACTTATTCATGTATCTACTCAACTGCTGTTATTTAAAATGATCAAATGCATAAATATCATAAATAAGCAAATAAACAATAAAAGCACAAGTTAAATATCACTACTCATTACTCATACCCACGTTGGTTTCTTCTGGGTTTTCTGGTTTCCTCCCAAAAACATTCAGGTGGATTGGCTACGTTAAATTACCCCTAAGTGTGAACAAGTGTGTTCAAGGTGCCCTTCAATGGACTGGCATCCTGTCCGGGGTGTATCCTTACCTCACGTCCAGTGTTCCGGGATAGACTCCGGATCCTCCGTGACTCTGACCAGGATAATGTATCCTCTGTTTTTTATTTCTGTTTCTATTTCTATTTCTTCAGAGCTGCTCACCTTCACTAAGGGTCACGGCTCAAACCTTGATGTCACATAATTAAGCATGTGCTTGAACATGTATACACACACACACACACACACACACACACACACATACACATATGCATGTCAGAAACTTTTTTAAACACATCAGATCTCAGCAGTGAGACGAAAGTGAGACCCAGGTTGAGCTTGAAGTGCTATTTATGTTTGAGATGGTTGGGTATATCCGCTGGGGTGGGGGTGTCCGGTGTATATACCACACACACACACACACACACACATACACACACACACACACACACACACACACACACACACACACACACTCTCTCTTTAATAATGCCCTCCACTGGAGCTGAACCAGCTGCTGTCTTGAACTTTGGAACCGTGTGACATGAGAGAAAGCGGAAGGATTAAATCACTCCGGTTGTGTATTTCCGTCCCCACGGCTTCCAGTGCCAGTTCTGTTTTAGGTGGCATGAAGTTTCACTCGGTGCCCACTCGCTCAGACACGCTGGACCCGTCCAGGCAGAGAGAGAGATAGCGTGCTCTCGGCCCTTAAACATCGGTTTTAACCGTGCGAGCTCAGGTTCGATCGGGTCGTCCGGTGCAACGTCCCGGTCACTTTTCTTTCTCAGGGTCGTCATTATGCATCTGGACGTCCTGACCTCAGGCATCGTGGGCATGGTGAGTGCAAGTGTAGTTTAATAATATGCACAGAAGATTTATATATATATATAAAAGAAGATCACACACAGAACTTGAGCCACATGTGTCTTGATTAATTAATCATTTATTAATCTGGATCTGATACTGAATTTAAATTAGCATTTACACAAGATATGTGGTGTTCATGACAATCCAGTTGCAAAAAAAACAACAATCATATTACAAAACACCACAAAAAATTGCCAGCAATTACAATTTGTTTGTATTAAAGAACGTCATACGTTTTATCCGATTACAGTTAGTTCCTGTTGTGACGTACGTACGTTATAAACAGTTACAGCTTCAACTCTTATAAAGCGCTGACGCTGGAGACTCCTTCCACACGTTTTGTACTCTGTTTATGTGGAACGTCCACCATACTCCCCGTGAACGAGCTGTTACTATAGAAACGATAACGTATCAGAAAGAGCGCATTAATTATAAATAAACCTGTGATTTGCAGCTGCACTACTGTCAGAGCTGCTGTTATATAAAATTAATCAACGCCTTCTGGCCAATCAGAATCCAGATGTTAATTATAGTTACAAGAGCAGTTTACAGACCTGGTTTTGTTTGAACAGATTTTTAGAAGTCTGTAAAACACATTTCAGTTCTTTTATACATTTTTTTTTTATATATCAGTGATAAATTAAGCATTTCTGGATTTTATTACAGTTTCCTTTTCACTCTGTATGGATTTACTCATCGATGCACATCTGTATAAATCAGTATAAATCTGCTGGATCATCGGTGCTGGTCCTGGCTCAGAGTTCAAACACAGGCGTTAGATGTGATGGGGAGAGTTGTGTTTGCGTTTCGTAGTTTATTTCCATAGAAGTGGCTGAACGCAGGGCTTTTCCGGCCTGTTAATTAGGATCAAAGCAGCGTCCCATGGGAGCGTGTTCTTGTTCTCTTGGCGGGGGTTTTTATGGATGTCCTCTGTCTCTGTTCCAGTTATAGCGTCTGTTACTCAGCGTCGGGTTCTGTGAGATCACGAGGATAATGTTTTGTATTAAACTTGGAGGGAAATTTTTGTAACCACATGACGGAGAGTACATGCCTGGAAGAATAATCCACTCATGATTTAGCAGTTGTGTGTGATTAGTGTGGAGCGTGATTCTGAGTCTTATTAAAATGTAATAAGCTATAATCACAACAAAGGGTTGTGCAGAAATTCGAATTTTTGGAATGATTAATTCAATTTATATCCACTTTAAAGCTGATGTTTAAATCAGGACAGTGTGTGTAAAATAGTGCCTTGCATAAGTATTCACCCCCCTGAACTTTTTTTACTTTTTGTATTGTTACAACCAGGAACTGAAATGGACTTAACTGACATTATATGTCGTGAATCTACACAAAATAACGCTAGTTTTCGCATGAAGCATTAACAGTGCTCATCACTCTGAGAATTCCAGTGAAGCATGGTGGTGGCAGCATCAGGTTCAGATTCACCCTTGGCTTCTGGGTTGATTCTATGTCTGATCCCCTGTTTACCTGGTCATTGATATTTAGTCACAGTTGTTCCATATTTTTTTATTAACAGTGCTCTGTGGGATATTATTATTATTATTATTATTATTATTAGTAGTAGTAGTAGTAGTAGTAGTATTATTAGTATTATTAATACTCTCTCCCACAGGAGCGTCAGCGTCTGGAAACCATCCTGAGTCTGTGCTCAGAACTGGATCAGAGCGGCTCAGCCGTGGCCGACCTCCAGAAGATCAACAAGGAGCTGGAGAAGCTGCAGGTGACCGAGGATGAGTCCATATTTTCCGACTCCGCAGAGAACGGATACGGCTCTGGGGCTTTGGCGTGCCAGGTCAATGAGGAGCGCCAGGTACGCCAGCGTCGTTCCAGCGGGCAGCGAGACATCAGGGCGGAGTCACCTGCTGGGAGTCTTCACGGCTCCGCCCCCACCCCGTCCCCTCGACAGGCGCGGAATAACAAGGTAAGATTTCGGGCAGCGTGTTCCTTATTAGTCTAAGCCTCAGAGAATAAGCTCCGCCCACTGAATGATTGATATCTGTTAAACACTGAGCTGGCTTTTGCGACTTCTCCTGCATGTTCTCATGCTTGTAGTTCAATTACAGATTTAGTAAAGACAGTTCATTTGTTAGACGTTCTGAGACTTTTCAGGTCACACCCTTTCCGTGTATGACCTTTTTTAGGCATGCATACGAACACACGCTCCTGCTTTCTCACACACACACACACACACACACACTAGCACACACAGGAATGTGAAGGAAAGTGAGAGGGGCTAAAGGTGATAATGTAATTACATGTATGTTTTTCTAGGAGATTTAGGGTCTTAGGGTTTGCTCCATGTCTGGGGTTTGTATAGTAATATAAGTCATATAATGTTTGTATATAAAGTACAATATGCATTTAGAGTATTTAGGAGTACTCCAGTACAGCTCCAGAGCCACTGAAGCTGTTCTGGTGGCCTACTGAGGCACTTTATGTTGTATTTTCCTTTAACTTGTCCATCTGTATATCACATCTGCAATCCATAGAGAAGGTATGCAACAAGCAAGATGCTGGAAATTATTTCTATATGCACCATAAATCTGTTTCAAAGCCGCATTCTTTCTTTCTTTCTTTCTTTCTTTTGTTCTTTCTCCATGTGTCTCTACATTATTTATCCTCACCATCGTTCTCTTTCTTCGCATCGTGGTGCTGCAGGTCTGGGACTCGCTCCATAACATAAACTCTGCTGAACAGAGATAAACATCGCTGTCCGAATATAGAGAGGTCACATGCTGTGTGTTTGTGCTGGTGTAATCTCGCTTAATTTTACCTGCGTGATGTGCACACGCACACACACACACACACGCACACACACACACACAATTACCATGTGCAGTTTTCAGTGCTTATGTTATTCACCTAATGGATAGTTTCTTTACTAGAGACTAAAGGTCAACATGTGGCTTATAAAACTGTGTAGAAGGGTTTTTAATTCACTAGAAATAACCAAAAATGGTTAAACAGTGATGGACAAATCATAAATTCATTAGCGAGCCCTCAGGAAAAGTGAAAACTCCTGTGTATTGGTAGCTAACGTAATATAATAGCATGTGGTAAGCTAGTTAAATAGTTAATATCCTCTTCTAACAAAGTTTCTAATGCAGCACCTGCCACCAACTTTTCAGCCGTGAGACGTCTTCGCATTGCACGTAAATACACGATATTCGACTCTAGCTAGCGTCTTTATTTTCTCTCATGAGGTGAAGGTGTGTAGTAAGCAAGAGAGATATTTGACGACTTTGCGCTGATGGTTTTGTCAGTTTTAAATGTAGCTACACACCAAGTGAAAGCTTTTGTATAAACATTTACCCTTATTAAAAATACCAGAATATATGAATATGCAAATTAGATACGCCTACATGTCCTTGTGCCGGCTAGCTAACCATTTGCAAACTAGCTCACATGAATTTTAGGTCATTGGTCGATACAATTAAGAATTCTCCATTGTTATTTTCTCACTGATTTTTTTTTTTTTTTAACAACAGCCAAACCTGTTACCATGACAACCACAACTTCACTAACATTAGACGTGTTCACTAGATCGCTAGCTATCCAGGGTCAGTTTTACGCTGTTGAAATGTAAATGTGTAATCGTTTGTATAATGGATGGGTCCAGGGAGCTTACACGTAGCCCCGCCTCCGTATCAGTTTTATACAGAGGTCTCTGTTTTGAATGTTTAATAAATCCAAAGCCTGGTATTTAAACATCATGTGGGTTTTTTTTTTTTACTGACTCTAGAAGGCTTCATTCCTGATGTTCATTCCTGAGTTTTTCCCACACGTCCTGATGGAGCTTACGTTGTACTTTCCTCTCTAAAATGGTGTATTTACGTCTCTCGGGGCTGAAACTAAGAGCAGGCAGCCGCTGTAAGCTGGGTGTAGACATCGGCTTTATTAGATTAACAGGAAAACCAGCCCCTGTGAAATGCTGGCGAGGGATCAGAGTTTCCTGAAAATCTGCTGCTAAATACCAGCTCAAGAAATGGCTCGGATTTGATCTGATTTTGGAAATGGAGCGTTACTGTCTCTTCTGGGGAACTACACAGAATCATGGCCTCATTAGGTTTTATCTTTTGTGTGTAATGTTGTGCAGTAATGCCTACAACGTTAAGTTTAATAAGATTTGCTTATTAATGTTATTTTCAGATTTTACATAATATGCACACAATAATAAATTACTGCACCATCATTTTTGAGTCAGTAGGCTCTGATCTAAGGCGCTATCAAACTATTAAAGCTTGTGGATTTACATATTTGTTTATGTCCTCCTTTCGCAGCCTGTTGAATGTCGATACATTTCCACACATTACGTTATTACACTACAGATACACCGTTATTATGAGATTAGTAGAAAGTCAACAGAAGAAACGATTCAAATCCTAATTCTGACTGTAATCATAATCGTGATGGGAGTACTGAGGGTGTGATGTCATCGGCAGGCAGCCGAGGAGGAGGAAGTGCGGCTGAAGCAGGAAGTGACGCGTATCGAAGAGGAGAGGATCCAGGTGCTGAACAACATGGAGGAGCTGGAGCAGAAGATCAAAGAGCTGGACAACCAGATGGACGAATCAGTCCAAGAGGTAAAGATGGCTGAGTTAGGGAGAGAGAGATTGTGGGATTGAATGGCTGAGTGATTCAGTGATTTGGTGAGTGTTTTATTGAGTGAGTGAGTGAGTCAGTGATCAAGTAAGTATTTCATTCCAAGTATTCCAAGTATTTTGGGTGGGGGTGGAGGGTGGGGTCTAATACTTTTGAAAGTAGCAAAAAATGTTGTGTTAAAATGAAACTGTAGAACGTCTCCAAATGTTTGTATAGAGGGTGCCGATAGTTCTGGAGTTGACTGAAAAATTTGTAGTTGACTATGAATGCTAATTTAGCTCTCTCTGTGTGTGTGTGTGTGTGTGTGTGTGTGTGTGTGTGTGTGTGTGTAGATGGAGGTGGAACGCGCTCTGTTAGAAGGCGAGCAGGAGTCCGAGGCGGCTCAGCTGCAGCAGGAGAAGGAGGCTCTGGAGCAGCTGAAGGACAAGATGGCCGACATGGAGAAGAAGGTGCAGGTGGAAAAATCGCAGGTATTTCAATGAACACACACACACACACACACACACACACACACACACACACACACACACACACACACACACACACACACACACACACATATATATAAAGTTCCTGGCAGCTCATCAGTCTCACTCGCAGGTGATAATCTCCCCATCTATCCGGTTCACACCCGGAGTGTGTGTGTGTGTGTGTGTGGAAAGCAAAGTCAAGCATCTTCCAGTTACACCTGCAGCTGTTTGAACACTCGAGCTCACTGACATTCTGACTGCACAGGAACTTTTACACCACAGAGCTGCTGAGTTCTGGATTCTGATTGGTCAGAAGTTGTTGATTAATGTTCTATAACAGCAGCTCGGACAGTAGCGCAGGTTTATTATAATGCGCTTGTTCTGATACGTTATGGTTTCTATGGCAACAGCTCATTCACTGGAACTCGTACAGCGGACACTCCACACAAACATTGTTGTGGTGAAGTTTTCTTAAAGTGAGGAGACGTTTCTTTAACATTTATGGAAGGAGTCTCCAGTGTCAGTGCTTTGTAACAGTCAGAGGTAAAGCTGTAACTTTAAGTTTTTTTAAAAAATCGTGTAAAGACAAAACTTAATGCACACTAATCATTTTCTTTTTTTCTGCTTTTACACTCCATATAATCACCACTCATCTTCATCTTCATCATCATTATCATCATCATCAACATTCTTCACTGCTGATGGCGGTGTTAGTGACTAACCCCAGCCTCCACACCTGCCCTGCACTAACGCCTCTGCTCTGTCTTTCTCTCTCTCTGCCGTGTGTGTGTGTGTGTGTGTGTGTGTGTGTGTGTGTGTGTGTGTGTGTGTGTGTGTGCGTGCGGTGAAGGACAAAGCCCAGCTCGATGCTGAGCGTGTAAAGCTCGAGTGTCTGGCCGAAATGCTGTCCGAGCAGCGCGCTCAGCTCGACACGTGTCCCGAAGCCCTGAAAGAGCAGCTCGTCCTCCAGCTGTCCAGGGTCAGTACTGAACACGGAGCCTTCATCTTCCTCCTCCTCCTCCTCCTCCTCCCTCTCTCTCTCTCTCTCTCTCTCTCTCTCCCACTCTCTCTCTCTCTCTCTCTCTCTCGCTTGCTTGCTGGCTTGCTGTCTCTATAAACACTAAATTCTCGTAATGCTTTTCTTGCTGTGACGGCATGCATCATACACACACTCATCATGTCCACATACCTGTGCGTGGACACATGCACACAGGCTGCATGAGCTGGAATGGGAGTGTGTGTGTGTGTGTGTGTGTTTGTGTGTGTGTGTGTGTGTGTGTGTGTGTGTGTGTGTGTAGAGGTGATGAAATGAAGTGTGTGAAAGTTATGCCTGACGGAGTGACAGCTGTGGTTTTATGTTGTTGGAGGGTCGTGTTGTGTGTATGATGCATCTAAAGGTCAGAGGTCAGCGGCAGAAAGACACAGAGCTCGATTGGCTCAATTGGCATCCGGCAGGAGGCGACATGTTTGTGACGTCTTCGTTCCTGTCTTCGGCGATGAGAAACATTTAACCTTCTGCTGCCTTCTCGAGACTCGGAGCAGCTGAGATTAAAGTGCTGGACCTTAAAATGATTCAAGTTTTCCATGTAGAATAATACATAGGTTAATATGCTATTACTGCACAAGCCGTGACTAAAAATAGCATTGGAACATCTCTAAAAAAAAATTTTTAAATGCCAGGATCTACAGTATGACTACACATGAATATGCAAATTAGAAAATGTCCCCCATGTCCTCCAGCCATCCCATAATAGCAGGTGGATACGAGTGGGATTTTAATATCAGCAGCTCAGTTTACATCTTCGTATTCGTGTTTATTTATCTACCGGCAGCTCGAAGGCATAAGAATATAACATAGTGTTACCATGATGACAACGAATTTGCAAACCAGACTGGTTCGATTGGGCCGAAGCTGTAAATCTTAAGAATAGCCCCGCCCATGAAAAGTTTTTCGTACAGAAGCACTGAGAAAGAGAATTTGCACTTTCAAATAACACATTTCTCATAACATCGAGGTTTCGGAAGTGAAAGTGTCGTTCTATTTTGCCGTAGAGAATTAGGTTTTTTAAAAATCTGATAAAACTGACTTACAGCAAGCTTAAATGTTCATCTCTGCTCCCAGGACACAGCGTTTAATTCCCGAAGTCTCGTTACCCAGAATCCCAAAGTGAAACCCAACCATCATAAACCTCGCTGTGACCGAGCTCTGCAGGGTTATATTACAGGAATGAGGTGGACATGGCTCGTTAATGTGTGTGTGTGTGTGTGTGTGTGTGTGTGTGTGTGTGTGTGTGATGTAGGACGCTGAGACGCTGGAGGTAGAGACCAAGCGTTTTGAGGACCTGGAGTTCCAGCAGCTGGAGCGAGAGAGCCGTCAGGACGAGGAGAAAGAGACGCAGACGCAGCAGATCCTCCGAGAGATCGCGGAGTACCAGCGCAGTACCGTCACCCGCAAGGTACCGCAACCGTGTGTGTGTGTGTGTGTGTGTGTGCGTGTGTGTGTGTATAAAATACATATTTTAATCTTTAACATCTTATCTACTTCTGTCCACGTCATTTATGGCTGCTTTATTCTCTTATATTGTCAGAATATATATCAGTTTTCGTGTCAAATATAAAAAATAAACATGTTGATATCCTAAATGTGTGTTCCAACATGCAATTATTCATCTTTGTTATTTAATTACCCTGTGTAGTGAGCATTTATAGTGAAAAAAGAAACCATTTGGAAATCCGTCTCACTGTGTTGGAGTAATAAATCTAGAAAATTGACATAAATCTCAGGTATAATAATAATAATAACAATAATAATAATAATAATAATAATAATAATAATAATAATAATAATAATAATAATAATAATAATAATAATATTATGTGTATATATAGCATCTTTAATTAATTTAATGCAGTTCGAAATGCTTTATTTGGGTTAAAAGAGATTATAATAAAATCAGGACACCATGACAACAAAAGAATTTAGCTAAATTTCAGCAAGAACATGAAGATAAAATGATCATTTGGTCTCCTTGTGATTTGTTTTTCTTAAGAAAACAACACCATTTGTGTTTTTCTGTTATATAAACACACCGTGCAAAATAATTTGGTGTTTGTCTCCTTGCAGGAGAAGTTGCTCGCTCTGAAGAAACAGTCCACACAGATCATCCAGCAGGCCCAAAAGGAGAAGGAGAGCTTCCTGAAGGAGAAGAACAACCTGCAGATGATGCTGCAGCGGGTGAGAGATGCAGAAACACCAGGAAGAAGGTGGAACTGGGCGTGTCTCGTTCGCTGACTGAAGTTTCTCCTTCTTTTTTTTTTTCTTTTTTTTTGCAGGAAAAGGAGAATCTCAGCAACCTGGAGAAGAAATATGGGGAGCTCACAGGGGGGCGGAGCTTCCCCGTCAACCCCCTCAGTATGAAGGAGGTACTGTGTGAAAATGTCATCTGTCAATCAAAACAACCTGGATGAAAATAGTTTTAAAGTAGAGTTGCAAAAGAACGCACAACGTGGTTTGGAAGTAACAAGAATCTGATTGCTAAAAGAAAAAAGGTTAATTTTATGCAAATTACATGCGACAGCCATGTCACATTGACCAATGAACGCCAATCAGAGATATCCTGTCTGTCTTTTTAAAAACAAAATGTACTTATCACAGTATCCAAGCTCTTTAATACGCTAGCTAGCATTAAAATATTAATAGCTAGTGATTATTTGTTAGCTAGCTATCCAATTAATTTTCATATCCATTTTATGGTTAAAGGTTCCATTTCCAAGCTTTATTGTAGAAGGACATGCCCCTTAAGAGATCACCATGGAAACGGGGTCTCTCTTTCTTTCCCTGTTGTTCCAGGACAGCTCCTTATTGGCTGATGTATGTCAGCCTTGTAGCGATCTTAGCCACACCCACCATCTCTCACTACTTCCTGTTGATATCGTGGCCTTTTCCTGTTTCTTCTCCTTTCTGTCCATTAAAAGTGCTGAGGTACTGCTTTGTGACTGCATCTGCTTCTGCGTTTGCGTCTGCGCTGCATGTCTCCTCCCCCTCACCTCTAACGCTCTGCTTTATGTTATCTTCTAAAATTATTCTCCGTAACGTAAGATTATCATTAATGCTCGCTCTCTCTTATAATGTTGTGACGTCAGCATGTCTGTGCTTTTAATCCTGCGCATTTCTCCCTCTCCCCCCCTATTTTTCAAATGGTCTGTTCTACAGGGTTATGTCACAGTGAGTGAGATCAATGAACTCTATGCGAAATTGGGGGTCGAGACAAGCCCCTCCCCCTTCAACCTCAATGCCCCCAAGCATCCCGACTCTGGGTCCAAACCCAGCCCTAGTCCCGAAGACGGCAGCGCCCCTTCAGGAGAGGACGAGGTGTGTGATGCTGCGTTTACACACTAGCGCTGTCGGATTTCTTTAGCGTTGGAGCTCATTTGAACATTCATGAATCTATAATGTTAGAACATTATCTGGGGCTACTACAATAGTGTCATCATATCACTGTATAACCAGAGAAAATTACAATTGTCCGGTTATTCCGCAAAGACAAATATACTGATTTCATTTCGCTTATAGTATTAGCTATGATTTCCTAGGCAACCAGAGTTTCAGAGAAACATCCACCATCTTTATCTCATCTAAATCCAAAATGGCTTATTCACTATATATGCTCACTACATAGGGTACGTCGTGCACCCGATGACCAACAGAACACCATTTCATACTCCGAAAAGTCGGAAATCACTTTTAGGATGTATAAAACATAGAACGTAGAACGAATTTAAACATTTTAACATTTAAATAGGATGTACATTTTTTCTTTAAAAATAAATGTAATTAAAGTTAAATAAAAGAGTAGATTATTTTACTTAGAACCCTTTTTTCTACATCAAGTGATAAAATGATTTGAAGAAACAGTTTAGGAAAGGTTTCTTTCACCGTCCCTAACGGGGAACTCTTAAAGGTTCTATGTAGAACCCTACAACCGAGCTGAGAACACTTGTTTGTCCGGTGAACCCTTAAAGAACCCTTCTGAGAGTGTGTAAGAGTATTAAAAAGAAAGTAATGAGCAATAGTTTATACCACACACTCAGTTAATACATACACTCTTAGAACTAAAGGGTTCTATAAGGGTTCTTTAAGGGTTCATTGGATAAATAAGTGTTCTTAGCTTTGTAAAAGGGTTCTTTCTGATAGGGAAACACTGTGTGTGTGTGGTACAAAATCCAAATTATTATCATTATTTTCTTCTTAATACCCTAGAACCTGTCAGGAGTTTCTCTGTATTGGTACTTGGGGTTCTAAAAGGGTTCTTTAAAGGTTTATAGGATAATTAATGGTTCTCGGCTTCCAAAAAAGAAAAGAAGTTTCTATGTGGATTTCTCTCTGATAGGTAAACACTGTTGTAGGGTTTTACATAGAACCTTTAAAGGTTCCCTTTAAAGAGGGACAGCTCTTAGAACCCTTAAGGCTGTACGTATTCAAAAAGGGCTCGGAATAAATGCACGTGATTCATTGTGTACTTTATTTACACGTTTTAAAAAAATATATATGTATCAGTTCATTTCTGATTAAATCTAAAAAAGGGTTCTTCAAGAGAAGAGTTATTTATGATGGGGAAACACTTTGCCGTAGGGTTCTACAACTGTTGGGGGAACGTTTAAAGAGCTCCCGTAAAGGAACAACCGAATATTTTAATTTTTATAAAATTACTTCATCTCCATTAAATAAAGTTTCCGTTTTTTAAAAGTCACTGTTTCTCTCTCTCTCTCTCTCTCTCTCTCTCTCTCTCTCTCTCTCTCTCTCTCTCTCTCCTTCACCACTCTTCTCTGCTATCTCTTCTTCCACTCGTCTCTTTTGCAAAGCTCTGCGTCTCTTCCTGCTCTCACTCCGTCCTCAAACCCGCCTCCGTGCACTGGCCGGAGGAAATGGTGACCTTCCTCGGCCCTTCTCCTCCCCCCGACTCTCCTTCTCCTCCTCCTCCTCCTCCTCCTCCTCTCCCTGCCAAAAAACACTCATGGCACAGGCAGGTAAACCGTGCGTGAGATTAAACACAGGTGTGTGTTGTGTGTGTGTGTGTGTGTGTGTGAGAGAGAGAGAGAGAGAGAGAGAGTGTTTAACCTTGTCTAAGTGATCCGTGCCTCCGTGTTTCTCCACAGCATTTCCGAAGCCTGGAGGAAAGGAAGAGATTAGGTAAGGAGGGTCACATGTGCGACACGCTTCCTCGGAAAAAGTCCCAGGCTGCAATCAGCTCTCAGTTCAACTGCGCTACTCTGGGCCGCAACGCGCCTCCTAAAGTGAGAACACACACACACACGCACACACACACACACACACACACACACACTCACACACACACACACACATTGTCGCTCTCATATACATATATACACACACCTATAAACACGAAATTCTATTCTTGTGATACAATCGTTCTCGAATTCTTTTTTTTAAATTTATTTTCCAGTCTCATCTGCCTTTAGCGCAGAGCTCCAGCTGCGGCAGCGTCTTAAACCGAGTCCTCACAGTGTCTCCTAAAGACGCAGACGCACGCCGTCTGCACAAGGGTGAGAATCACACACACACACACACACACACACACACACACACACACACACACACACACACACACACACACACACACACACAGAGTATCACTTTCTTCCAAAGCATGACCTAATTTCGTTCTGGGTTTTCATTCATTCTCCCCTTCCTGCAGGCGAGTGTAAAAGTGGAAGAGGTAGGACTGAATCGGAGCTCGCAGAAGCTGATGTTAACATTTTCCACAGCAGACGCGTCTCAGACGGCGAGACGATTCATTTAAAATCATCAGATTATCAGATATTCGTTCTAAAGCATGTGATCGGAATTCCTGTTATTATAAAGACGACGAGTTAGTAGCGTGTACGAAATGAGATTAAAGGAATACTCCAGCGCTTTAATCTCATTCCGTACTATAAACTCTCTCAGTCGGACAGTGTCTGTGTGTGTGTGTGTGTGTGTGTGTGTGTGTGTGTGTGTGTGTGTGTGTGTGTGTGTGTGTGTGTGTATGTGATTAAAATGAAAGTCGCTGCAGTTTTGTCTAGAAAAAAAACCTTCATCTCAAACCGTCTCAAAATGATGACTTTTTCTCTCGTTCATGTACTACATTAAAAAAAATCTTGAAACTCGCAGCGTTATTCGATGTGTTAATGTAATTTCCGCTGAAACAGGAAGTCAGGGCGGGACATATCGAGTAGCTCCTCCCCTGTTTTTAAATAGCCAATAGCTTTTAGGCAAGGTGATTTTTATACTGTCGGGGGACGGGGCGGGACACTTCAGATTCTAGAGAGCATTTGATTGGACAGAAAATCGAATGAAGTGCAGAATGACGTCATCAGAACTGTTGATCCGTATTGGTAGTGGAGAGACTGTACACTTTGAATGCGTATGTCTTCTAAATGGGAATTTTGTCATTGTTTTGGAGCGCACTAGCTTATAGATAAAAACTTAAATTTTTTATTTCATTGGGATTTTAACAGAATACTTTCATAAATCATCGATTATTGCTATATAAATAAGTCTGCAATGCTTATGGATGTTATAAAGGCCCCGACTCTATCAATTCAAACCTCCTGAAGAACTTTATTTATTTGTATTATTCCTTCAGGTCACTCAGTTTGAATGATTCAAACATGATTTGGTTTTTTTGGGACTATGTGTAGAATCATCTGTTTAATTTCTCATCATATAAAATAAGACGTTTTTGGGGCTTTCTGTAGCTACATATCGAGCCCTCTTGGCATGGTACGGGCGTAGAAACGTGTTTACGCTTCCCGGATTTGTTTACATGTTTGCTGAGATAGTGGAGGAATGTTGGTGAAGATGATGAGAGGCAGGAAGTTCTCTCACGCTGTTATAGATAGTCATGCTTGTCCTGATGGACTAAACGCTTTTTAGTTTTTGCCCTCCTTCCTGCTATCCTTTCTTTAATGATCTTAAATAATAAATAATAAATGAATTAACTAAACAATCAATTAAATAGCTATTTTTAAATGAATAAAGAAATAAATAATAAAGAAATATTTGAATGAATGAAGAAGCTGATTTAGGATCTCACATGTATTCTGTCCTGCTTTACTGGCTAACATTGTCCATGTGTGTGTGTGTGTGTGTGTGTGTGTGTGTGTGTGTGTGTGTGTGTGTGTGTGTGTAATTGGGATTTCCGGGAGTGGACTCATCAGTGAGGCGGGTCTGTCTGTGGTTCTCTCTGAGCGTTTTGATGTCTATCAGGGTTCCTGTGCTGCTTTATATCCGTTAGTGCTGCTGCACTGGTACTGAGTCTCTCAGCTTCTACTAGAACCTTCTGGAGTTTGGGTTTGTGTTGGTTGTTCTGAGGTTCTGAGGTTTGGTGTGTGTGTGTGTGTGCGCTGCACCGTGGCTGGTGTGTGTGAGAAGAGCGAGGGGCCTCATGCTCAGGTCATGAGCACAGCGCTGCCTCTCAGTAATGGAGAACATGTGGCTGGAAAGGACGCAGCTCGAAGATCAGGTAAACGAGTGTAAGAAGGAGGGATGAGGACGGGCGTTAGATAATCCGGGGAAGTCGAGGAGACGGAGATCGCTTTAAAAATTCTGCAGTTTGTTTGGAATATCCTCACACTTTACTGCGCATTTTTATCTCTTCTGTTTGTTCGGGACTTTTCAGTTTTCCTTCTCTGCGCTTTCTCACCATCTCTGTTCTTTTTCTCTCTCTCTCTCTCTCTATCTGTCTGCCTCTCTCTCTATCTCTGTCTGTCTATCTGTCTCTCCCTCCCTCCCCCCCTCTCTTTATGTCCTTCTCAAACTCTGTCTCTCTTTCTCTCTGTCTGTCTCTCTCTGTTTCTCTCTCTCTCTTTCTGTCTCTCCCTCCCTCTCTCTCTCCCTCTATCTCTAGCTCTCTCTATCTGTCTGCCTCTCTCTCTATCTCTGTCTGTCTATCTGTCTGTCTCTCCCTCCCTCCCCCTCTCTCTTTCTGTCTCTCTCTTTCTCTCTCTCTCTCTCTCTACCTGTCTGTCTCTCTCTCTATCTTTATCTCTCTATCTGTCTGTCTCTCCTTCCCTTCCCCTCTCTCTTTCTGTCTGTCTGTCTCTTTGTCTCTCTCTCTATCTTTCTCTCTCTCTCGTTCTCTCTCTCTCTCTCTGTCTGTCTTTCTGTTTTTAAATCAGCTGCCTCAGAAGATCCAACGTGTCACAGAATATCTCTTTGTCTTTCTCTCTAACTCTCTCTCTATATCCCTATCTCTCTCTTTCTGTCTGTCCCCCCCTCACTCTCTCTCTCCCTCTCTCTCTATCATTATCTCTCTCTAGCTGTCTGTCTCTCTCTCTATCTCTATCTGTCTGTCTCTCCCTCCCTTCCCCTCTCTCTTTCTGTCTGTCTGTCTCTTTGTCTCTCTCTATCTCTCTCTCGTTCTCTCTCTCTCTCTCTGTCTGTCTTTCCGTTTTTAAATCAGCTGCCTCAGAAGATTCAACATGTCACAGAATAAATCATCCTCATCATTTTTACCTGACAATATCTCGCTTTCTGTTCACACACGAGCCTCCTGGTAAATTCCCAGGAATTGGGCTACACATTCCCAGGATTCCGACTCCACCTCGTGTTCACACTGAAACCACATTAATGAATTGAATTAGTGTTAAATTGGTATAGAATTCTTTATCCTGTTTGTGTCTCAGGTCACAGTCAGCAGCTGGTGGGCGAGGATCACCGATCGAGACTGACTGAGCTCGGGGGTCGCGCCGCCTCCCAGTCCAACGTCTTCCTGGACTCTGTGGGTTACCGTGACAACGGCTTTGACACGTTCAGCGTGGACAGCTCAGACAGCATGGAGACCAGCATCTCCGCCTGCTCGCCCGACAACATCTCCAGGTCAGATGCTCACAATCACAGTCCTGGTCGCTTTCTCATTAAAAACATCACCAGCACGTTTTCGTAATTATAGTCAAAGAGATTGTTGTTTCCACCGCGCAAAGTACCGGTGGTTCCTCCGGTGGTTCCTCTAATGTCATACTTACATCCGAGTTAAACTGAAGACTCTTTTAGGATGCACGCTTTGTTGTTTCTCCTCCATCGTCCCCAGCGGATAGAGGTTCAAATTTATTTAAAAAGGAGACACGCCACACGTCGTTATGAGCTCATCCATCAGAGCAGCAGAGGGCCGTGTGTGTTTACACTCAACTTGTTCACGTGCGTGAGGCCTGGAGCTGGATTAATGTAAAGCGTGTGCTGGACTCCAGAGAGCCGCGTTGCTCTTCACCCCCTCCATCACTCAACCCCGGGACCAGCGGGGCTCGGATTACACCGGGAACAGTCAGAGGAAACAGATTTAGGGATTTTTTTTTCTCCTCAGTTTGAATGTAATCAAGAGCAGAGTCTCGCGCTCGTTGAATGTGCAGCACGTCTTTGTGTGCTGCAGTGTTTTCTCCAGGATCTAACGTGGATATGGATTCAGTTCTGATTCAGGAACGTCGGTAAGGAAACGCTTCATGATGACGATGATGATGATGATGGCGCTGAAAGATGAGCAGGAATGTTTCTTGCAGACGTTGGTGTTTGTTGATCATGTGCTTGTAGAATGATGAGTAGACGGAGGAGATGCGTGTCAGACGTGCTGATTGAGCTGGTTTGTGTTTGTCTGGATGTCCGTGTTAGTAACTAGCAGCAGCTCTGATTATAGCCATGCAGTTGTGATTATACAGAACCGGCTTGTGTACTCCTTCTATACTCCTGTAATTAGGGGATGTTTTAGGGATCCATGCTCTCACAGATGAGAGATCAGAACTGCACGTTGTGTTTAAGAAGCTGATCTCAGAGCCGATTCACACCTGAGCAGATTCACTTCAGAGGAAATATCCCACTTATGGAATCCATGATCCATCCAATCATCAGGAACTTCTTTTTTTTTCCTTTCTGAAGGAGTTCTATTTGGTACTTTTGTTTTATTAATTGTGTTTAATTTGACACAGAACCTTTACCCCTAGAGGTACAAACCCAAGAACCATTGGTGTGCTAGATGGAACCTTCTACAACTGTAACCTGAGCCATGCTTTTGCATCTTTAGAGTGCTAAAAGGAACCTTTTTTCCTCCCAACAACATCAATTAGGAGCATTCTTCAGGAAGCTGAAATGTTTGTTTATAGGACATTAAGAAAAACTTTATAAAAAACTTGGACTTGGACTTTCTTTTCAGAAACCCAGGAACTTTTTTAGGAACCAGAGACCGTTTAGGAACCCAGGCTCTTCACAGTAATCAGCGCAAAGTCCTGTGTTCAAGAAACCCCTGGCAGAAGAGTTACTGTACATACAAACCAACAAACCGAAGACCCCTAGATAGCTCCACAACCTAACCTCCTTTATGTTGGCTCTGCTGAAATAGCATCAATATTGGATAGTTTGCTTCTGTTAATGCTTATGGTTCCTCTTCTCAGTCAAACAAAAAACACACGAGGAACCTGTACAGGAACAGTGTATGCTCTTACAAGAGAGGTTCCTCAAGGGTTCTTTGGATGGTTAAAGGTTCTAGCTTTGTGAAGCGGTTATATCATTCCTAAAAGGGAAACATTCTGTTGTAGGGATTTTTTAGGCTCCTTCAGAGGAACAAACTGAAGAAGAAACGTATTTTTTTAGAATGTAGTCCTTGTTCAGCATAATTTTGGAATTCTCATAAGGTTCCACAACCAGTCGAGTTTGGAGGATAGTGTAAGTTTTGGAGGGAAAATATTTGAAGGGGGAATTTTGAGGGAGACGGAGCCGCTTCGATGGGTTCCACGTGTTATATTTGAACTTTTAAATGGAAAACATTGGAATCTGGGTCTGGGCTCCTAATGCGTTCCAGCACTGACCGGCTTTATTGATTCCTCCTGCGCTCTTCAAAACAATGGGTTTATTTCGGGGACTTCTTCTGTGTAGCATGTCGTGTAGGGATGTAGGGATGTAGGGTGAGAAGTTTGCAGGAGCCATGCAGAAATTCATGGATGTTTTTCATTTGTTTTGTGCAGCGCCAGCACCTCCAACGTGGCCAAGATCGAGGAGATGGAGCGGATGCTGAGGGAGGCTCAGGCTGAAAAACACAGACTCCTGGAGCACAGGGTGAGCACCATTCTCTGAGTCACCGTTCTCCAAATCCATCACCACGCACCACTCCGTCCTCTCCGTCTGAGGGCCACAAACCTGTCTGTAAAACGAGTTCCTCTTTAACTGTGAGCTTGTTGACAGTTAAAAGTCCACACCAAACTCACACATAAAGAGAAACAAACTGGGAAACCAGATGTTCTCCCTGTAGCACATCATGAGAGGTTACGGATGAAGCTAAATCTGGGGTAGAGACTAGAGAATAGAGACTACGTAGTGCACTGATGGAACAATAAAACACAATCGAGACTTAAAGCGATTACGAAAATGTTTGTATTCGTAAAGCAGATCCAAAATAAATCCATAAATTAAGATAAATAAAACCCGACATTCCACTAGAACAAAAGTAATGGAAAGGAGGAACAGTTAGTGTGTGTCTGTCACCAACGCTGGACGATTTAGGAGTCACCGTTTAGTTGCTATTCTGTGGCCTTTTATGGTGTTTTGTGGGTGTGGCTAAGTTGCAAACTGTGAACACACTTGGTAATTTATGGTTGATTATCAACATACGCACTCAAGTATGAAGAATATCAGGAAAATGTTTGGAAACCTGTTGGGAATTTTTTTGTTTGGTTTGGTGAAAACATTAGTACACAACTAAAAATTCTTTTGCGTGTTCAGGAGCGAGAGATGGAGGTCCGGCGTCAGGCTCTGGAGGAGGAGCGAAGGAGGAGGGAAGAGCTGGAGAAACGACTGCAGGAGGAAACGAGTCGACGACAGAAACTCATCGAGCGGGAGGTGAAGCTACGAGAGAAACAGAGAGCTCAGGTGAGACAGACAGAGACACAATTCCATATTCTACACACTGTACGTTCTTTTTACTTCTGTATAAAATCGATTCGGGGGCGGGGCTACACATGAGCTCGAGTTGTGATGTCACAAAAACAGGCTTCATTGCTTTGGACCATTCACAGCCAATATGTAAATGATTAGAGGATGAAACTGTGGTAACCAGAGACATTTAACTACAGAATCTTCATTTTAACTTGTTGTCATGGTAACATACTATTTTTCTGACAGGATTGGCTGAGGTTAACTGAGGATGTACTGTAAATCAACTCTCTAATTTGCATATTCATGCATATTCATAGATCCCGGTATAGAGATGTTTTTAGTCATTTCTCGAGCGGTGTTTGATCACACACTACATACCTTCTCCGCTCTTCTCCACATTTGACCTTTGACCCCTGTTCCCAGTCTCGTCCACTGACCCGTTACCTGCCTGTGAGGAAGGACGACTTCGACCTGCGTGGCCACATCGAGTCGGCCGGACACAACATCGAGACTTGCTACCACATCTCCATCACGGAGAAGACGTGCCGCGGCTTCCTCATCAAGATGGGAGGGAAGATCAAGACGTGGAAGAAGCGCTGGTTCGTCTTCGACCGTAACCGCAGGACGCTGTCTTACTACGCAGGTCAGAACAACGCACACCTCGGTTAGACGTATTTCCGTTTGTGATGAGTCTTGTCAAACCTGATGTCGTATTGTTGCCGTGGTAACAGATAAACACGAGGCGAAGCTGAAAGGAGTGATCTACTTCCAGGCCATAGAGGAGGTCTATTACGATCATTTAAAGAATGCACACAAGGTAGGAAACGAGATGATACCATGTTTATTTTTCTTCTCGTGAACAATTTCAACACCTAAAATGTCATTTCTTTCCATTTTAAGCTTTAATAATGTTGTTTTTTGCTAATTATTTTGATTACGGTTAATATTTCGGGCTGATGTATGAAACTGTGTAATGCACAGCACTAGGAGGATACCTGGCAGCCATATTGGAAGGCTGGATACGAACGTTAAACAAAAAACACAGACATTTTATTTGTTTGTTTTTTTAATCCACCAAATATGAGTGTGAAATATTTCCTGAGTAAAAGTTATGAGTCGTTGCTGTTAGCTTGTGGATGGATTGTTTCGCATTATAGAAATGATTATTAGCTTTATTAAGCTAGTTAATATGATTGGTGGCTATGATTAGCGTATAAGAGTAGATAAAGCGACTCAAACTGAACCAAACTTTGTGTTTCTTAGAATAATTTTAAAAAATAACAAGAATGCTAGATGCAGTCCTCTGATCTGATATGGTGGGTGTTTTTAATAAGGCATGGCCACCAGTTACTATTTTTTTTAAAAAAGCATTGACGAATTGACAGTTCAGTCCAAAATTTTATGTAATGTTTACGTGATATGTCCATGCATATGGGAATCCCTGTAAACCTGTATATATATATATATATATATATATATATATATATATATATATATATATATATATATATATATATATATATATATATAAGCAGACTGAAAACTTTTTCTTTGTTTTAGCTGTTGTGCAATATCAAAACTGCCATATTGTCCAGTGACATGTACTCTGATAATATTATATTATATTATATTATATTATATTATATTATATGAATAATTGTCCAGGTTTGACATTTAACTCATGACTTTACTCTTTTTAAACGATAACAATGCACAGCATATTACTCTCAATTTTTTTCCTTTTGTTAATTTTGCATTTACTTTTAACTAGCTTGTTAAAACACCTTCAAACAGACACCATGACCTGGTTATGATCCCATTGGTTGTAACTTGTGACCGTAATGGTCATGTCCAATATGGGCAATTCCTCCCCAGACCACTAAAGGCCACCCTCACTCATTTTTAAAAAAATTCTTCTTTTGTTGTCTGCTCCAGTTCCTTCCTTGATTGTGCACACCTGTTTTGAATTTCCCAGTTAGTCACCCTATTTAAGTTCTGTGTTTTTCCTCTTTAGTTGTAGAGCGTTGTGTGTATAGTTGGTACGGCTGCTGGTATTTTATAGTTTCCCGTTCCTTGTTTTAGTTTTTTCTAGTTTTTGGTTCCTTTGTTTATTGTTTATTATTTTTAGTTGTTGATAATAAAGACTTCTGAAATGTATTAAAACAACTAAAGAAATAAGAAATGAAGCAGGAAGAAAATGGTGAACACTGTGCCAAATAAAAACCTTGTCTTGTCGTACTCCAGTTTTTGGATTGAAACCCCGAAGAGTCTAGGACACAATTCGAAAGAAGTGAGGTGTAAAATCTGTAACGGACACGTCGGCACACAACATGGTAGAACAACGAATCTTCAGGATCACTTAAATAAAGGTTTATCATCTGTGATCAGGCTTGGGAGTAACGGTATACATGTAACAGCGTTACGTAATCAGGATACAAAAATCTGGTAACCGTAATCCGTTAGTTACGTCAAAAAACAAAGTAATCAGATTACAGGTATGTTTAGAAAAAAATGGGATTACTATCAGGATTAAAAACAATTTTCTTCATTTAAAATCAAATAAATTAATCGTTTGATATAACACAATATAGACAGCTGCTTGATTATAGTTCTGCTTCTCTCTCGCTAGTCGAGGCTCACATGAACACAAATTGTTCTCTGAAATGCTTTTGTTTGGGTGTCCATATGTCCTCTTTTCCCCGGACATGTCCTCTTTTTCGGACCATAAAAAAGCGTCCATTTCTAAATTTAAGAAAATGTCCGGGATTCGGCTTTAGTTTCATTATGATGTGCTTATGGTCTAATGCTGCATCATGTGTGCGCATGTTTGCATTGCTTTAACCCCTCTCTGTAATTCCCGCCTTCTCGCTCACCGATTGGTCGATTATAAAAGGCTTGCAGCAACTATTGGCCAAATTCCTGCCTCTCAACCATTAGCCTTCTCTCAGTGAACATGTGAAGGTGAAGCGCTGTTGTGTTCGGTGTCAAACAGTCGCTTGACAATAGCAGAAAATGACAGCTGTCCTGAGTCGAAACGACGCCCATGACCATATAAGGTCATTTTTAATTTCATGTTATCGCATTGCTTCGTATTACACGGCCATTCAAATGTGTAAATGATGGTAGAAGGTCCACTCGTGGCATCTAATATTTTATTCCATGGACATTCAAAATAATGTAGGAATTTATATATATATATATATATATATATATATATATATATATATATATATAAATCTGCCTTCATAGTAACACAGTTTTGAACGCTCTTAAGACACAAAAAAAGGTGAGATCTTTTTGGAAAACCAGAATATGGTCACCCTAACTTTTGTGATGTGATGTTACCTGCATCAAGGCTTCTTTTTCAAAGGCATTTATTCAATTATTTATTTATTTTCTTAAAACAAATCCAAACATTGAACATGTTTTAAGCTTAAAATAAGCTCTATATAAAAGTATTGTAGATCATATTGCTTTTCTCTTGACTTTATTTACATATGTGACCTTGAAGTAATCCAAAAATAATCAGATTACATTAATTACCATTTTTTAATTTTTTAATTAATTACCAATATTTCATATTGTGACACTTGGATTACGTTACTAATCACATTTTTATGAAGTAATTTGTAACTTTAATGGATTACATTTTTAAAGTAACCCTCCTAAACCTGTCCGTGATTGGGCGAGCCGTCCTACAGGAACTCGCTGCCGTGGTGATATCAGAGTAGTTTACATGTAAACATAATGATACTCAACAGCGTCTCTCATCAGTTATATTTTTTGTGTCTGTGTTTATGATTTAATCATTAAATGAGATTTTTATAAAATGGGAAATTACAATCTGTGAATAATCGATATCGAACAAGTCTAGTTTTCAGATGTTTATTTTCTGCACTACACTTTTAGACCACACGGTGGCAGTACTGGTGAGTTATTTCTCCATTTCTTCTCCTCAGAGCCCGAATCCTTCCTTAACGTTCAGCGTAAAGACTCACGATCGTGTGTACTACATGGTGGCGCCGTCTCCCGAGGCCATGCGGATCTGGATGGACGTCATCGTCACAGGAGCGGAGGGATACACGCAGTTCATGATTTAGACGTGCGTCGCGATTTCAGCCTGAGTGTGTGTGTGTGTGTGTGTGTGTGTGTTGTGTGTGCCTTAAAGACTGAAAACTTTATCGGCGTTCCCGTCATTTTCGCATGGACGGCATCGTCATGTGACCAGCATCGTCATCGTGTTACATCCTAGTGTGAACCGTGTGCGGTGTAACAGTTTCATACAGCTGTTTTGTTTTTGTTTTGTTTTTTTAGTTGGTTATCTAAAGTGCCTTCAGATTTCAAATGCTGTGCCTTGGTCAAATGTCACCCCGAAATGAAGGATTCTGATTGGTTGTGACATCATACGCACATGACTGAACATTTAAACACAGCGTCATCTTTCACATTGTATTTCATGAGGAAAGGATTACATTATAGTGTGTGTGTGTGTGTGTGTGTGTGTGTGTGTGTGTGTGTGTGTGTGTGTGTGTGTGTTGATCCTCAGGGATGCCCAGGTCAACAACAACATTAAAGGTCCAGTCTGTAATTTTCAAAAGTGTCTGAAACCCTGTGATCATTTCGAAGATATATAAGAAAAATTGTTTGTGCTGTTTCCACGACTACTGTCTTGATTCCAGCCTTGGAAATTAGCTCCGCCTACGAGTCAGAATAGACGTGCTTAGCCCCACCCCTTTTCCCTAAAAAGCAACACACAAGGTGTACATATTTAAAGGAACGGTTGTCGGTTGTTAGGGAATAAAACATTTGTTAATGCTTTCGCTGCAATTGTAATAAATTCAGACAGCAGGAGGCGCCAAATAAATTCCAGACTGCACCTTTAACGCTGTTTCTTTTAAATACCAAAGAATTCACATAAAATTACACACTGTATAGTGTGTGTACAGGTATACAGCCGGTGTGTACGTCAGAATCGAGACTATAGTTTTAGTTTTGTAATCTTTACGTTAACGAAAGGTGCTAAAAGATGTTTGCTTTCATATTTTGGTGTTTTGTTTTTTGTAATGCTGCCAAATGCCTTGGAAATTCAGCAGTAATTCATATTTTGAAAGTTGAAACTATTTTATCGTATCATTATTGGAATTACTGAGTTTGAAGTCATTTTGGTTAAAAACATTATATATATATATATATATATATATATATATATATATATATATATATATATATATATATATATATATATATATATGTTTTGTTTTGTTTTTTAATAGTATGGAGAATATATATCCCAGTTGCTCTAGTACAGTGTATATTATTTTCTCTGTGTATGTTTTATATATATTTGAAATATGAAATATATTCTATATAAAAGCTTTTAAAGCTCACTTTAAGGCTTACAGTTCAGCTTTCATCTGCCTCTCTGCTGGAAAAAAAAGAAACATGTGCTAATGGTTTCTATTAACCGTTAAAAAAAATAAATAAATTACATACTGATGGAGAAAATGTTTAATCGAAACACACACACACACACACACACACACACACACACACACACACACACACACACACACACACACACACACACACACACACACACACACACACACACACACATATCACCAGCAGGGGGCAGTAAGACTCTGAGACACTCCGATAATGGTTGAATAATAATAATAATAATAATAATAATAATAATAATAATAGTAAGCCTCTGAATGCTTTTCTCTGTTGTATATTTCACTAAACGGATTGAATTTTCTTATTTTTAATTGTTATTTATGATGTTACTCTGCATGCACCTGTATTTTTGCATCCAAAACAATAAAATCAGGACACAAAGACAAGCCTACAGAAGCCCGTGTGCTTATTTCTGTCTTTAGCCATTAGCCGTTTTCATGCATTGTGTGATATTTTGAGTGTGTACCAGTGAGAGATGCACAGTTAAGGAACGCAATATATTATTAACGTATATGTTTTATACACCTGATTGAACTTTAAAACATATTATATCATATATATATATATATATATATATATATATATATATATATATATATATATATATATATATATATATATATATATTTTTTTTTTTTTTTTTTTTTTTTAAATAATTATATAATATTTTTAACTCTTATGAAAAATAAAACAATCATGAAATTAGTTTATAATGTTTATAAATAAAGAATAAAACACTTGGTGTCAAGCTGTTACAGGAAACTAATCAACCACATCCCCGAGTGCTTTATTCTTCTTATACCTCAGCAATAACTGCCATTTTTAAAATGTATTTAACTTGTTAATTTACAGAGAAGCCGCAAAAAGTGGAAACTCCTATGTCCTGAAGATGTCGGAGTTACTGCTTCACCTCTGACTGTTATAAAGCGCTGACACTGGAGACTACTTCCATAAATAAGGAGTTAAACAAATGTCTCCTTACACCGTTCCTCATCCGTCTCATCCATCTTTCATTTCATTTTGAAACACGTTCAGGCGAGGCGAGGCGAGGCCGACTCTGACCTCTCATCCTGTGTGGTTCTGAGGCAGTGATGGAGGAGGAGCTTCTCATGAGGAGACATGTCTCTGAGGGATCACATGGGGATCTTGTCATTTATTTTACAGCTGATCCCTGGGGAACTCTGACCTACGGTTAGAGCAGCATCGTGACGTGAAGACGGACGGCTGGATGGATGGAATTTCTGCTCTGTGATGCGTGAATATTTCATCAGGATTTCTTTAACTAATGGGACATTATGACACATTTTAGGGGGGTTGGGGCTATAAATTAGAGGCTGTCATGTTAAAATGGGAACGATTTAACAGAGCCAGTAAAGAGCTGCCATGTGTGTGTGTGTGTGTGTGTGTGTGTGTGTGTGTATGTGTGTGTGTGTGTGTGTAGGGCTGCCAGTCATACAGCTTTTCTCTGCTTTGTGAAAAGACTTATATTATTCATTCGCTTTTTTTTGTTGTTGTTGTTGCATAAATCGTCATATTTTATTTTGTTTTTTAGGTATTTACCAAATAGAAAAATAATTAATTGATTAAAACTGATAATACTCATTATTAAGACTAATAATAATAATAAGTCCTCTTTTCAATAGATTTTTTTTAACTGCAAGAGAACGAGATGTTTATGTAACACTTACTGGAGGAGTCTCAAGTGTCAGCGCTTTGTAACAGTCAAGGGGTACAGCTGGAACTTTAAGTTTTCCGACGTCTTCAGGACAGAGGAGTTTACGCTTCTTTGCGGTTTCTCGGTAACACGTGCAAATGTACAAATGCACGTGTGTGTGTGCGTTTTTTGTAACACACACACACACACACACACACACACACACACACACACACACACACACACACACGTGTGTGTCCTTGTTCCCACCACTTAGTGTAAATGATTTATGGAATACGGCACATGAGATGGATGTGGATGAAATATTGATGAAGCATTGATGAAGCAAACATTTTAGTGTATCACAAGTGAAATACAGGAAGTGACATCATCATTCGATGCTCTACTCACTGCACAGTATAATATAGTTATACTATATTATGGGCTGATATAGTAGCAATGGTGTGGGGGTTTTTTCTCCAAAAAATGAAAATGCAGGTCAGGAAGCTTTTTTTGCACCGTGTGTGTGTGTGTGTGTGTGTGTGTGTGTGTGTGTGTGTGTGGGTGTGTGTGTGTGTGTGTGTGTGTGTGTGTGTGTGTGTGTGTTAATCTTGAAAAAAAAATTATGTTTTGGTCCTTGCGTACACTCGATGGGATGTGTACACGTGTGTGTGCAGCAGACACACACCAAACCACACGTCCGCTTCACGTTGTCAAACCCCACCTCCACTTCTGATTGGCTGACCTACTGAGGTTGCCATGGAGATTTGTGTAGTGGGACAAGCCTGTGAAAGAAGGGTGCATGTTTTCAATGCATTTTTCAGCTAAATCATCCTCTCCTCCAAACCTACAGACACAGAAAGTGACGGAAATTCTTTGATGGCAGTAATTTTCCCGTAATCAAAAATCTTGTGCGCTTTTTCAGAGCCTGAAGCAGTGAGCGAATGTTCAGGAACTAGTTCACGTTTTCCCTCAGAGACGTGTCAGAAAGTGCCGCTTTTTCGAAAAAAAACGAGATTCAGTTGAGATCATTAGAGCTTAATTTGAGCTCTCATTAATGAAAAATGTTCTATAAAAGGGGAAAATAGGACACGTTCTTTAATACGTCACGTGTAAAGACACTGTTTCACTCGAGATACGTATAAAGCCTTATTCGGACGGGGTTAGTTTTCCGTGTTGAGGTGTGTAATGTACTGTATGACCTGTCTTTAAACATAGCATTATATCCTGTGTGAAAAGACGTGTCACGCTTTTTCTTCCGTATAAAGACACTCCAGAGAGCGCTCGCTCTGTTCTATCTACTCTTTTTTTCTAAGTTAAAAATACAGAACAATAAAATATAGATTGACTTGTAAGAGACCCGACGCCTTCTGAGGTTTTAGGGACGTTATTGAGCTCCTATAATACATTATTCGGTCATGTGACCTACTCAAGATCGGGCATGGCCACGCCCCCTACAACAAATAATAATGAACGAAATAATCAGTTTGTATTAAAATGAGGTGTGTAGTGTACATGGAGCTTTTAGTACAAGCGTTATACCTACACCTTTTTAAAGACACGCCCATGTCTGTGATTTTTATTACAGAGATCGTTTATCACAATTACTACAGACGTCCTCCGGCAGCATTACATACTTAACAGATTGGAAAACTAATCACATCCGAATAGCTCTCTCTCTCTCTCTCTCTCTCTCTCTCTCTCTCTCTCTCTCTCTCTATGTATCGAGATCTACTTTTTATTTTTTTTTTTTGCTATTTTCTGAGCAGGCTCAATATTTCACCCTGCCCAAATCTCTCACAACACACACACACACACACACTCACACACACACACACACACACACACTCACTCACTCACTCACTCACTCACTCTCTCTCTCTCTCTCTCTCTCTCTCTCTCTCTCTCTCTCTCTCTCTCTCTCTCTCTCTCTCAGGCGAACACCAGATACAGTGTTTTTTATTAAAAGCACAGCGAGACGCCGGTCCCCTGACTGCTCATTTCTGGCCTCAGTACCGATTTTCTCCAGCAGGAGCTCATTAATTGGGCCTCCCCAAGAGCCAGGTGCTGAGTGGGAGCAGCTCGGGCCCCGAGGAACCCGTCTGGCACTCAGGTGGGGTCCGAGGCTAATGAGGACTCGAGCAACAGCTTCTCACCCGCTTCTGTGTCAGCTCGTCTCAGCTGTCAGGAATAATCACGTCACTTTATTGTCTATATGGGTCCTGAGGCTCTCTCTCTCACACACACACACACACACACACACACACACACACACACACACACACACACACACACACACCGACATGTGCTGGATAAACGGCATTATTTTTTAATTATTTTATTCATTTATTCATCCACAGATTAAATAATAATAATAATAATAATAATAATAATAATAATAATAATAATAATAATAATAATAAGTATGTTTATACTGAGCAGTTTGCAGTGGTTTTAATGATATCATCTGGTTCTTCTTCATTTAAAAAAATAAAATAAAAACCTTTATCATTGTTGACACCTTATTTGAGAATTTTTGTCCTGAAGTGTTTTATTTATTTTATACCACAGCAAATTTCCAACAATTACAATTTTTTAATCTATAAAAGAACGACACATTTTCTCTCTTTTGCTCGTCGTGTCACTCAGAAACCGCAAAAAAGTGTAAACTCCTCTGTCCTGAAGATGTGGTAGAACTTAAAGTTACAGCTTTACCTCTGACTTTTACAATGTTCTGACACTGGAGACTCCTTCCATAAATGTTAAATAAAATAAATGATTTAAGTAATCAGTTAATGTGCCACAGTCTGTATAGAATACTTTTTTTTTTTTTGGCTCTGTCTGTTTCAGTCTCTGTTCACAGAAAACTAGGGCACTTCACACTAGTCACACACGTACCCACCCACACACACACACACACACACACACACACACACACACACACACAAATGGCGGTTAATGAAAGACACAATTAATCTGGGTAACGCCTGGCAAGCTCTATATACAGCGACCCAATTAAAGATCAAGCACAGCTTTACACAACACTGAACTAACAAAGCAAGGTAGCGACAGAAGCAGCCACACACACACACACACGCACACACACACAGAGAGAGAGAGAGAGAGAGAGAGAGAGAGAGAGAGAGAGAGAGAGACGGGTCTGGCAGGTTTCCATGGATGGATGTTGTGGTATTGCATAAGCCCTTTAAAGCCGAGAGAGAGAAAGCGTGAAAGCATGACTGCACCATCACAGTGTGGACTGTACCAAATCACCAGACACACACACACACACACACACAAACACGTGCATCCACACATGCAACAAGCACCGCCCTACATTTAAAACCCCTCCATCTCATTTACATTCAGTGCACACACACACACACACTCTCTCTCTCTCTCTCTCTCTCTCTCTCTCTCTCTCTCTCTCTCTATCTATCTCTCTCTTCTCTTTATTAGTGCTGTGTTCAAGACCAGTGAAAACAAGTGAATTCCAGTTACAACTAAAAAACCAATCATTTTTTTTAAAATTCAGCTTAACTTTTAGAATTTTAAGAATTTCAGTAAATGATTTACAGTAAACGAAGATTTCTGGATTCTTATTCCAACATCTTCAGGACAGAGGAGTTTATGCTTCTTTTGCGGTTTCTAACACGGCAAGCTGCGTTTTATTTTGTCTTATTAACTTCAAAAGAGAGAGAAAAGAAGAAGCTGGTGAGATAACGACCGTTTATAGTTGCTATAAAGTAAGCGAGATCAGGAACTGACTCGTTTCGCAGATGTTCCGCAACATCACGTGTAACTAGAAATGGATAAAAAGTAACAACAAAATGTGTTGTTCTTTACTAAAGAAAAAAATTGCAATCGGCGAAAAATTGCTGTGGTGTAAGAGGAATAAAACACAAATAATCCGCCCAGACGGACGCGTGTGTGTGTGTGTGTGTGTGTGTGTAATGGACGATCGAAATTCACCTTCACATTCACAAGTCCGGAGCCGCTACAAGTCATCGTACTCACGGCGTGTTTTTTATTCATAAATTAGTGAAACAGAATAAGAAAAAGAAGGAACAAAAAAAACAACAACAGGAAAGTTTGTTACAACAAAAAACAAACGAGGCTTCAGTAGTGATTCTAAAAATAACAGTAGAAAAACATTCAGTATTGAAGGAAACGTTATTGTGCTAATGTTTAAAAAAAAAAAAAAAAATCCAGAAGGATGAGAGACTTCAGTGTCCCTGAGGATGGCAAGACGGTCGACCTTTGACCCCTCAGGTTTGTCCTTCTCTCTCTCTCTCTCTCTCTCTCTCTCTCTCTCTCTCTCTCTCTCATGAGCATGTAGAACCTATAGACATTTTCGTGATGATGTGCTACATTCAGATCTCCAGCGTAGTACTCGGGACCATTTTTTTTGTTTCGTTTTTGTTTGTTTGTTTTTTTTTTGTTTTAATATGTCCTACATTTTTTGCAAGTGTTTTAAAATCCCAGAATAATTAGCGTCCACAGTGAAGCTTTTTTTTTTTTTTTTTTTTTAAATAGAAAAAGAGTACAAAAGACGTCAGGAAGAGCTCAGTGTATAAAAGAAGACGTGTTTTTAGGAAGTCATTTCAATTGGTTTAAAAAAAAAAAGAAGAAAAAAAAGAGCATCTCAAGTAAAGATTGCGTTCCCTGATCCTGATTGAGGAGTTTGGTTTCCGGGTATCTGAAGTGACTATTTTCTTGTAATTCCAAGAGAGACTGTGTTTTGCAGTTGTGTTTCCACAAAGTTTAAAAAAAAAAAAAAATTTATGAAGTAGAGCCAAAGTCTCTTTGCTCTCATTTCTTGCTGGTTCAGGAAAGAAGAAGAAGAAGAAAAGTATCTCCAGCAGGACGGGTACAGATGAAAGATTTTTCTTATGAAACATTCTTAAATTCATCGCTTTTTTCACGTTAGGTAGTGAAGTTGTGTGATCTGCATTTTACATATCCTTTCTACACACGCACTAATTATGTTACGTGTAATATGTGGCATGTTACAATACATCAGTGCAGAAAAAGTTCAAGGTGCGACGTCC
The DNA here is from genome assembly GCA_023630585.1 of Cranoglanis bouderius. Classification (NCBI taxonomy): domain Eukaryota; kingdom Metazoa; phylum Chordata; class Actinopteri; order Siluriformes; family Cranoglanididae; genus Cranoglanis; species Cranoglanis bouderius. Next base: position 5,896,825 of record CM042539.1, read on the forward strand.
TCGGTGGACCGTGGGATTTATTAGTCGTATCAAAATACAGTCGTTTTGGTTTGAAACTTACGTTATGGTCAGTTCTACTTCCTGTTTTGTGCTACCTTTGCGTTTTTGTTGCCTGAGGAGCGGACCGGGACCTTGGAGACGGGAATACGAGTGCGAGGTGGCGTGTTAGTCTTCGAGGGAGGCTCGGAAGGGTTGCTCGAGGTCGGGCTGACTGGAGAGGACAACGCCCCTTGGCTGGAAGAGTGAGAAGGCGGCTTTTGCCTGACGCTGATGGGAATCTTGGACTCTCGTGGAAGACTTGTGCTGCCCTTTATGGAACGGAAGGAAGAACAAGACGGTTTCTGAGAAGGCGGGGTCATGTTCAGGTCGCCCGTAGAAGGCGTAGGTGAAATCGTGTCGTCGTCATCTGAGCCAACAGTGCCGGGACTGTCGAGGTCGTAGAGGTCATAAAGCGCATCTCCTGAGCAGCTATCCCTCGGTAAGCCGTCACGCTGCAGGAAGACGCTGTCCTCGTCCTCTGGTCCGGGTGTCGGAGAGTCCCAGTAGCCCTCGTCACTGGGTGGGACCTCCTGGAGATCTTTATCAAACGGTGGAGGAGAAGGGCGAGTCAGCTGCTGCTGTTGTTTACCTACTCTGCTGCTTCCACTCACAGGAATCTTACTAAGCCCCAGACTTTTTACCTGAGGAGGTCTTTTGTCCTGCCGAGTTGACAGGTGAGGTAGAGCTGGAGAATCCTCCCCTTTCCGAGGAAGCATGTGCCAAAGTCCTTGCATATCCGCATCATTCACACCTTCCGGACTGGCCATTTCCTCTCCACCACCCATGTAGGCCACGATCCCGCTGCCTTGCGGAGTTTTAGTTGGTGGGCAGACTCGATGACGGGACGGCGTGTACGTGGACATTGATATTAGACCAGTCACTTGTGGAGGAAGGGGAGGTTTGGCCGGGGAACATCTCTCAGCGCTTACATGGAGCACCCCGTTGCTGCTTCCCGTTCCACTGCTGGTGGCGCTGCCTCCGTTCCCGGAGTCCTCTTCTGGTTCAGCGATGATGTCTCCGCAACCGGTTAACGAATCGAAGCTCTTGAGCGAAGTGACGTCCGTGAACATGGAGCACAGGCGATCCTCAGATGGTGGGTCGACCGAGCTGTTATCCTGAGGAGGTGTCATGGAAGCAAGACGGGCTGGACTGCCATGTTTGTCTCTGACAGGTTCCTGTGTTTGAACAGTGATCAGAGACGGAGCTGGAGACTCCTCAGCAACTGGTTGCACCGGAGCAGATGAGCTCTTCACACATTCCTCATTAGTATCCTGCAAAGAGGGTTTCTTCCAGGTCGCAGCACTGTCTTGTAATATTTGTATCGGGGGCTCCAGCGTAAGTGTCGCGTTTTCTATGTCCACATTTTTGGAACTGCAGGACAAGATCAGATCGACTCCTTTAGTTTCTTTGACGATGTCCTGGATTTCGATTGAATCGTCACGCGATGGAGGTTTGCGGCGCCAGCGTATGCTGTTGAACAGCCCCTTCAGCCCACGTCCTCTTTGCCCCAGCGTAGCCGCCCTGTCAGTAATGCGAGAGCTATTGCGCCGTAGCAAGGAGAAGAAGCTGAAAGACTTGGTGATGGCAGTACACACAGGAGCGGCAGCTGCACTGTTCAGACGGTCACTGCTGGCTGACTCTTCTTTCCCGTGGCCCTCCAACTCGGACAGCTCATCTGTCGTCGTTAAGCCGTCGTGGGTTTTGCTTCTAACGAGCTCCTTGTCAGTTGCGTCCCCTTTGTTTCTGATGGAGAAGATGCTCGGCATACCGCTGCCGGACCTGCGCTTGCCGAACAGTTTGAAGGCAGCTTTGTTGATCTTTCCGGATGGCTGGGGGTCGCACGGAGGCGGTTCACTGCAACTGATCTGTATTTCCATTACGGTTGCTTCACTATTCTCTCTAACTCCTTTTATTGTCTTTTACTCCGTCACTCCGACTCTCTCTCTCTCTGTGGTTCTGCCTCCTGCTTTCGCCTGTTGGTGTTCTTTTCTCTCGCTCTCTCTTTCTCTGGCAGCTGCTCATGACGGTCTCTATGGTAACTGGGAGGGCTAAGCCGCTTTCGTCAGCGTTAGAGGCAAGCCGGGGCTCTTTTCCCTCCGCCTCCACCGTTCCCACCTCCCCCTTTTCTTCACCCTGTCAGCGTCGCAGATCACAGATCCTTCTCCTCATTATTCATTTCCCTGTCCAATATATATATCCATATACAGTATATCCTTCTGTCCCACAGTGAGGTGCTCATGCACCGTCTTTGTCACCAAATGTGGAGGAAACATGAGATGTGTTTCCTTGTGATTATAGAAAAACAAAGAGCTTTTCTTTCATTCGTTTTTAACCCATATCTGGCCATCAGTACTAGAGAAAATCCCATTGAAACCAAAAGCTTCAGCGCAGTGTAACATGGAGCTGCTCCGGTTGCATGGGATTTGAATAAAACAAATAACTGGAGAATTTATAAGGCTAGAGTAGCAGGGCTTATTTAGAAAAGTAGTTTTTGTTGTTTTTTCCTAGCACACACACACACACACACACACACACACACACTTGAAATGGCTCTCAGTGTTGCCTAATGAAATTTAAATGAGATCAAGATGCTGTTGTTGTTGACGATCCGGACCTCGCCCCGGACTGCTTGATCATCTTCCATGTGGTCATCTCATCGCTTAAATCTCAGGCCATCTGCCTTCAGCATATGGGCACAGGGTGACTTCGGTTACACTCAACTCTGGTCGAGGATTAAAATCGTGTTATAGATTAAAGGTTTTGGAGTTCGGTGTCCATTTCTGTAAGCGTCCATGATTAAGCTTCTCCGTTACCGATTAAACGAGTCACTGAAGTGGACATTCCTGTGAACTCCTGATTGATTTTTAATAATAAGTTACTTTCCAACAACCTAAGAAATTGCAGTCTGCTAGCTTTATATCTTCTTTGTGTGTGTGTGTGTGTGTGTTTGTTTTTCCTCTTTGTCCTACTGAGTACCTTGGCTGAACCCTTCAGCTCTTTAACCCCTTGTTGCCTTTTCACTCCCTCTTCCATCTCCAGGCTTTTAAAGATGGACTCCCATCTTCCATCTCACTGAAACAACGGCTGCAGTTAATAAACCCTGAACAGAGAGGGTTTCTCCCCGTCTTTACTGTCCAAATCATGCAGGCTGAATCTTTATTTATTCATCCGTTCATTCATTTGAAAGCATTTTGGTCTCCAGATCAGTGGGTGGTCCTGTGCAAATGACAAATAACAAATGACGTTTCTGTCACTGTGGAAGGAGTGTCCTGTGCCCTTATCAACAGGTCCTTAACCCTAATAAATATCACTTTGTGTAAGTCTCTTCAATCTCTGTTTTTTTGTTTTGTTTTTTTTTGTGCAGGTACCCAGAACCACTGTTTGTGTTTTTTAACAACCTCCCATGGATTCAGGAATCGATGAATGTGTACAATTTTTTTTTTTTTATTTGATGAGCAGGAATTCAGTATCAAAGTCTCGATTTTATATAATTTTTCTTACATTTATTTACAACAGGCAAACCTGTGCAACTATAACGTTACCATAACAACCACAATTTGTTGATCTGTAACTCTAGCTATCTGTAACATTAGCTATAGGTTTCCAGCTACCACAAAGTACCAAACCTCTAATAATTTGCATATCAGACCTGATTGGTCCACTTACTTTATGACATCGCATACTAAGCTGATATGTAGCTCCTCGTCTAAATCGGTGTAATACAGAATTACTCAGAAAGCCTGTTTTGGATAACTTTAGTCTGACCGAAAACATCTGTGTATACAGAATCTCAGAATTATATCAACAGTATATCAGAATCAACTCTACAGGATGAAGTAACAATGCATTTGAGGCTTGCTTCATCTCAGTGGTAGAACATCTGTCTCTGTCAGAGGGCTCCATAAAGTGCTCCATAAAGGCTGAATGGAAAAACAGAATAATAGAGCAGGAGGTACCATTTGTGTGCGAGTTAATAGCACTGCTCTATGTGTACACTCTAAATTCTAAAGATTATTCAGTGACTCGTCCTGTTGTGCTCTCAGCTTTCAAACGACATCAGTGTTCAACATAAAGCCTACTGACGGACAGACACAAAGAAGAGTGTTCAGAAGGGAGAGAATAAACGGGTTATAAATGGTATGCATGCATCAGTTAGCCTCCGTTAGCCTCTTTTCTGTCAAACACACACTGCTTATGTATATTGTGTACCTGCTGAATCTTAATATTACTTCCTTTGAAATCATTTTGCAACCTGTTGCTGTTTTAAACCTGATTAGGAATTTGCTGATTCATTATACAATGTGCTGAAACGGTGAGATAAATCAGCCGGGTACAAGAGCGATGAGTCATTCGGTGGACGAGTCGGCTGTTTGACTCGACTCCGAGCGTTTAGCTGAATGTTGAAAGCATGAGTGTCTTCTGTGCTCAGATATCCTGCAGCTTGGAATGTGACACGTGACACACGTCCCCATACGTCGTTGCTTATTTGCAGAAACATTCTCGTTACAAACTTTGACAAAATGTCAATGAGTCGTTTGGGAGCTGAAAGAGTCGACTCCTGTTGTTGAGCTTAATCAAATGATCTCACTCACTGAAAACAACCAGAATTCTATAGTGAGAGATGAGATGTTCCACCAGAAATAAACGATAACACCTAGGCGATGAGAAGTTGTGTGTTTTTGGTGTTCTTGGGTACGTGATGGAGACGAGTTCGAGCGTCAGCGGCGGCGCAGAAAACATCTGAAGCGTCTGGGCGGTATATAAAATGACATTACTGACCCTTACTCATGGGGACGGTGTATACGGCGGAATTCTCCGTCAGTCCGAGGTAGCGACATTCCTGCACCAAGTTACTCACCAACTCACACAAACTCCACCCTCTTAAATGTATAATCTCAAATCGTTTATTTCTGTTAGAAAAGGAAATAGCGTGCAGGAAGACAAACATCCAAAATCACACCAACGAACCATGTTTACTCCCGAACCGTGTATAAGTCCCGGGGGCGGGACTTATACACTCTAGAGAGCATTTAATTGGACGAAAACAAGACAAGTACGGGATGAGTCATCGAAAAATTTTAATCATACTATTAAACTAAACTAAGAATATACTGTATATCCAAAACAATTTTTTGTTCTTAGATATTCTATCATATTGGTGTCCAGAACACAATGGACAGGCACAAAAAGCTCTGAAACAACTAATTTGATGTGTAATTATAACACAGTGCATTGTGGGACTGTATGAGCCTCTTTTACATTTGAACATCACTGGGGGAGTGCTTTATTGTGCGAGGTCTTTATCCTTACATTAATCTAATCCACTGTGGGTTTCAGGAGGCGGAGTTTAGAGATTACTGCCCAACACGCCTGTGCTCCTGTAATCAGTAGATTTATGTCTTTTTAACAAGGTTACACACAGACACGCAATTGTTCATTATGCTAATCAGGTCCTAATTCCTACATTAACATTAACACAGTCACATGATGAAGCTGTATGATGTAACACACAGCGTTAAAGCATTAAAGATTCAAGCTTTTTTTATTTATATAGAATTCATCCATGTTGTTTTGATTAGCTAAAAATGAAAATACTGAACTTAATGTGTCTTTTGCATCAAATCGACAGAATGTCCTCTCTGGACATTTAAAGTCCCCGTGAAGTGCCTTGAAACGCGCAGCGTTATTCGATGGGTTGACGTAATTTCCACTGAAACAGGAAGTCAGGGCGGGACATCTCGAGTGGCTCCGCCCCCTTTTTTAAATAGCCAATCGTTCGACAACTGCAACTTCGGCAAGGGGATTTTTATAATGTTGGGGGTGGGACACTTCAGATTCTAAAGAGCATTTGATTGGAAAAAAAATCTGATTACACACCAATAGAAATCTGATGAGATGCTGAAGTGCAGAATGATGTCATCAAAATTGTTGATCCGTATCGGTGGTAGAGAGAGACTGTAAATTTTGAATGCGTATATCTTCTAAATGTGAATTTTGTCATTGTTTTGGAGCTCACTAGCTTACAGATAACCTCAAGGCTTAACGTAAGGAATAAACTACTGTGTGTGGTGCTGTTATAGGAAAATTATCAACAGTTGGTTGGTGAGGTGAGGCGAAGTTATTATTACCGCCCTGAAGTTGATTATTATCCTATAACATCTCAGCAAAAAGTGTTTTATTCCTTTTATACTACAACAATTTGACAATGATTAGTTTTTACTTCTTAAAGAACGTCGTACTTTTTTAAAATCTGTTTAGTAACATTTAAAGCATTAACTCCTCTGTCCTGAAGATGTCAGAAAACAAAGTTACAGCTTTACCTTTGACTGTTACAAAGCGCTGACACTGGAGACTCCTTCCATAAACGTTACAGAGAAGCCGAGAAACTGGAGAAAAGTCCATAAGAACAGTTTGAAGACTCTTTCTCTCACAGTGTTTCCTGTGAAACAGCTGGAGGGTTGAATATGTATTTTATACTTAAGCGTTTTATTTATTGACCGAGTATAACATCTTCCCTTAGACTTCCATTGTAAGTGAGTTTGGAGAAACAGGTTAATTTCTCAGCATGGAAAAATGTGTAAACACACCCACACACACACTACATACTCATTTTATAGAGATTAGTTTGAAAAACCCTGGAGGTTTCCTTTAAAATGCTGCACAATGCCTTAATCTTCTCTATAATCCTATTGCAGTCTGAGACAAAAGTCTCCAGGGTTCAGGAGCGATAATCACTCCCAGGACTTTTAGAAGTAAATTCCCCGTCTGGATTCGGAGTCTGCGCTCTCCTTAGAGACCCTTAACCATGTTGGGGTTGATGGTGATGGATGTGACTCATTTGTGGTCAATACTGATGGGTCTGTGATTTATTGCAAATGTAGATGATCACCGATAAATATGACCCTGAACAGTGAACTCTGTGAACTTCGCTAATGATGCATGACTGTCGAGGCTCAAAGTTCAGCAGGCAGAACAATGCTGAAGGCATTTTGTGGGGTTTATAGACATCAATCTTCAGCTTTTCCCCATCTGATGGTTAAGGGGCCAAAAATGCAAATACAGTACAGTACACGAAAGTACTATTGTTAAAAATGTAATCATTAATATCACAAAATAATTTACTATTTTGTTTTTATATTTATTACAAGCTCTACATTGATTTCTATGTTCTCTTTCTGGCTCCGCCCCCTTCGCACACACCCCTCAGCTAAAGTACGTTTCCATGCTCACCACTGAGCAGACTCTGCTCAGCTAAAGATTTTTTTTTTTTTGCGACTATGTTTTCAGCCCCGCCCCTTTGCACATGCTCCTTGATGAAATATTTTCACCAGTACATTTACAGCCCCACCCCTTTCCACACACCCCTTAGCTTAAAAAGGGGATTGCTTTTTGCTATACACTGAAGACAATTGGGTTTGAGATCAAAAGATGAATATGAGACCATAGATCAGAATTTCAGTTTTCATTTCCTGATATTTACATCTAGACGTGTTAAACAACTTAGAACATGGAACCTTTTGTTTGAACCCAACCATTTTTCGAGTGAACAAAAATACTGGAACATGTGACTGACAGGTGTTTCTTGTTACCCAGGTGTGTCCTGTTAGATTGAATGTTTAAACAATTAATAGCTCTGAACATCTGCTCTTGGTTTAAGCCCTGGGTTTCACCTGTGAAGACTGCATTTGTTGTCAAGAAGGATAAACCAACATGAAGATCAGAGAGCTGTCTATGGGAGAAAAGCAAGTCATTTTGAAGCTGAGAAAAAAGGGACAAACATTGGGTATAGCCAATACAATTTGGAATGTCCTGAAAAAGAAACAAACCACTGGTGTACTGAGCAACCAGACATGGAACGGGTCGGCCAAGGAAACCAACAGCAGCTGATGACAGAAACATTGTGAAAGCTGTAAAGAAAAACCCAAAAAAAACCCAGTCAGTGACATCACCAACAACCTCCACAGGGCAGGGGTGAAGGTATCACAATCCACCGTTCGATCAAGACTTTGAGAGCAGAAACATAGGAGGCCGTACCACAAGATGCAAACCACTCATCAGCAGTAGGAATCAGAAAGCCAGATTGGAATTCGCAAAGAAATACAGAGACCAGCCACAAAAGTTCTGGAACCAAAGATGAACCTCTACCAAAGTGATGGAAAGGCCAAAGTGTGGAGAAAGAAAGGATCTGCTCATGATCCAAAACATACAAGCTCATCTGTGAAACATGGTGGAGGTAGTGTCCTGGCTTGGGCTAACATGGCTGCTTCTGGAACAAGCTCACTAATCTTTATTGATGATGGAACTCATAATGGTAGCAGCAGAATGAATTCAGATGTTTACAGGAACATTCTGTCTGACAGTTTACAGAGAAATGCTGTAGAGGAGACTCCCGGACCCACCCCTTTGCACACTTTGATATGGGAGTATGTTTACAGGCCCATCCCTTTGCACACAAAGAGTCCACTTAAATTTGTGTGGTGAAATTTTCATTATGATTCAGACTTGGCAAACAGAGTAATCTGTGAGAAAGCAAATAAAAGCTGATGATTTCCATCCTCTCTTTGTTTAAACATTTAATTTTCTTCTTTTAGTTCTATTGACATTCTTTAAAAAACTCCTCTCCTCTCATTTTGGACTATGAAACACAGCTCAACTATACTGGATTTGCATTAGAGAACACATCCTTCTATTTATTATTATTATTATTATTATTATTATTATTATTATTATTATTATTATTATTTTATTTAATTTTTTTTACACTTGGTGGCCTCGCTGATGCCAAATATTCAGACACACACTCATACACACACTCACACGCTCGCACATATGTTCTTCATCTATCTCTCATTACTGATCCTGACCAATATACACATCTCAGTCCTCCCGTGAGCCTCAGCAGGTCATTCGGGCCACTCCGAACTCCAGACTGACGACAGACGGCTCGCTCTTTGAGCCGAACGAGCCTTGGAGCTCCGTGTAGCCGTTCTCTGAGGCGCTGCTGCCCTCTACAGTCCGTTCTCCGCTGCTGCTCTGTGGGACGTCGTCCTCTTCCTCCAGCGCCTCTTCTCCATAAACCTCCACCTCCTCGTCTTCATCCTGCTGCGCCTCCTTCCGGCTGACCGGAGCTCCGAGGATGAGAGACCGTGGTCGAGGAGGAATACTGCGCTCGTTCTGATGGTTCAGAGGAGACGTGCTCACTCCGAACTTCTGCAGCTTCTGCAAAGAGAAAGCAGAAAAGCTGGTAAGACGTCCATCACAGACTAGTAAGCGAGGTCAGGAGATATCTCACTCACCTCTTGCAGGCCTCGCACCGTGTTCTCAAGTTCCTTGTTGGTTTCTTTAAGCGCGAGAGTGTGTTTGAGGATCGACTGGCGCGGATGCATGGAGCGGTCAAACTGGTGGTACATGTTTCTCCAAAACCTGGGGCATAAAATCACTTTATATGTTAATTTATAACTTTAAATTCGACATAATCCTACGTTCTGCAAATTTAATACCTGCCCTTCAGTTGTGTTCATTTACACACAATTTCTTTCAGGCTGCAATAAGTTACACCACAGTGCTAAATTAATCTATTTGCATCGACTCCACCCTCTATTTTATACTTTAGGTAGAAACGCCCCAATTTGCATATTCATCAAAGCAAAATACGTGCTATTTCACTAACGTGAAAGATGCGATCCTCTGTACGACCTGTTAGTTTTGCAGGTGTCATCGAGTCTGCATGTATTTTTACACACAAACCAATAAAATTCAGAACACACACTGAGCTGTTAAGTGACTCCAGACTCCAGAAGCATAATTTACATTTTTGTGAAATGAAATTATGATGCAGGGAGCATACTTAAAGTTCCAGGGCTGAGTGGAAGGTTCCAGAACCGGGTATGATTCTGCGAAACTCGGGCTGTACACGGGGTTGAGGAAATTCTGTTGCTCGCTTAACAGATGAGCCCACAAGGAGTACGTCCTCTCTTTTAACCTGCAAACACACACACACACACACACACACACACACACACACACACACACACACACACAGTAGGTATGTAATCGCCTAAAAAGCACCTTCAGCAACTTTTTAAAGCCGGTTGAACACCATAAGGCTTCCTATTCACTATAGACGCTCACTAGATGTCGAACAGAACAGCCTTTAAAAAAAGCGCAGCAGACGAGTATTCGTTCGTTATTTGTTTCTCATGTCCTTCCACACACTCACTGCAGCTCCTCTCTCTGCCGCTGGTTGTTCCCCAGGAAGTTTCCGAACTGACACGAGTGCACGTGCTCGTGGATCTGGATGAGGAACCACTCGCTGAACTGGAAGGCCTGGGGGAACTGCTCCGTCAGCTGCCACACGCTCTCCAGGAACTGCGTGAAGATTGGAGATACCTCCTTCGGGTCGCCGTCCAACTGGTCGCACCTGAGGAGGTCATGAAGAGACGTCCGTGAGAGAAAGAGAGGACCGTATGGAGGATCTCTCACACACACACACACACACACACACCCACCCACACACACACTTGTGCTTATACACACCTGTCTGCAAACTTGTGTCCGAAGGAAATCCAGTCTTTCTCGATCAGCACCTTGGAGAACAGGAGAAGAGGAAAATTTGCTGCTGAGAAGAAAAACCGAGCTGAATATCAAACACAGAATCTCAGCTACCTGTTTATTTAACTTTTTTTGTTTTTGGTAAAAGAAAAAAAAGGGTAATTTAAAAAAAATTAAACCCATCACTTATACTATTGCACATAAGTGTTTTAAAGGTACCATCAGTGATTTTAGAGGAAGGTTAGAATGAATTGAAACATAAACCTCCAACAAATCTAGCCACGCCCATAAGTGTTCCCTCTGAAGCCCCACCCCCCAAAAACATGTCATGCCAAGGTTAGAATTCCTGAATGCTTAGTGCAGGATGTTGAGCTTGATATTAAAACGATAAAGAGTGTTTTAGAGCGTGGTCGGATGTTGATGGTCCACATCGTGTTGCTGGTGTAATTTTATTTCCATTAAATATTTTTTAAAAACCTAACAAATTATGTAACTACATAATAATGAAATAATTATTATAAATAATGAAAAAAGTACACTCAATAAATCGGTGTTTAGCAAATTAAAGGTACAGTCAGTGATTCTGAATGGTTTGAAACATAACATTCAAACAAATATAAACATTCCCTCTAAAGCCACACCCCCTAAACATGTGATGCCTTGTCCTGATTGGTTGGATGTTATTGGTCCATATGATATGCTGTTTCTCCTAGGTCACCTAAGAGACCAGAGTTTCTCCTCTGAGCAGATAGTTTCATTAAATTTCTATTAAATCTGAGGAGAAGCTTACAAATTATTACACACACTTGTACTTGTTCATGACTTAGAAAAATCACTGACCGCACCTTTAATCTGTCAACCTGAACACAGTCTTATAGCTGGGATTCTCCACATCCTGAATATTTCTATAGAGTAGAGTTGAGCTCGTACCATGAAGCCTTTGATGGTGCGGTAGTACGGGTCCATGAGGAGCGCGCCCAGTGAGCAGACCTGAGCCGTACGATCCCAACCATCTGAGCAGTGAATCAACACACTGGTGCCCTCTACTGTCACCGCCTACAATATAAATTACATAAATACAATCAACGGTCCTGGGGTCTGAAGAGTTAAAAAAAATAATAAATAAACATTTGAACTGAATGTAAATATGGTTGATGTATTATTCATTAATATTCAAATGTATGTAAATATTATTATTAATCCTGGAGTGTGTTATCTGACCTTTGTGAGGAAGATGGCAGCGTCAACAATCGCTTTGATGTGACGCAACCAGCCGCTGTTTTCAAGTCCTACCAGGAACTCGCTCACAGAGAGACCACGAGTACCCACCACTGAGAGAGAGAGAGAGAGAGAGAGAGAGAGAGAGAGAGAGAGAGAGAGAGAGAGAGAGAGAGAGAGCTGATATAAGACAATGCAACATATTTTATTTCTTTATTTTTTAAAAATCTTTCTTTTCTTTCTCGAGACCTTCCAGAAGTTTCTGTAGGCTGGCTCTCATCACATGGATGTTCTCGATGCCCACGAACTGGAAGCGGATGTTGGAGTAGTTGTCCTCGTTCTCATAGCCTTTCCCCGCCGCCCGATTGGCCAGCGCGTTTAACTGAAACACATCCAGAGTACAGCTTTAAAGATTTACTGTTGTTTTGGGGTTGTTTTTGTTGTTTTTTTAAACAGTGAGATGACCTGGTCTAAAATTTCATGCTTTTGCAGTCTCACAGAATCATGAAGAACATTGAAAAACATTCCGGATCTCATTCCGAAACACTTTCAAGCTCCTTTATGTTTAAGAGTGTTTACCACTAAATATTCGTTTAAGAAAATTCTAGAAAAATGATGTAGATGATATTAATAATCAGTATTTTGAAAGTTTTGAAACCGTTATAATTATTAAAGAAAGAAAGAAAATATATTTAAATTAATATATAACAACTTTATTACAAACAGAATACTTCTCAGGCTGTATGCTGTAGACGAAGTGGTTGTTGTTGCCTGTGTGTGTGTGTGTGTGTGTGTGTGTGTGTGTGTGTGTGTGTGTGTGTGTGTGTGTGTGTATACCTTAGGCCTGGTGTCCATGACGTAGACGAAGCGGTTGTTGTGGTTGGCTTTGCTGATGGACTGCAGCATGTGTTCATCCTCCAGACAGCGAGCGCTGAAGCCTGAGAGAGGCTGACTGCACCGACACACTGCGGCCTAACACACACACACACACACACACACATACACATACACACACACATACACACACACATACACACACACATACACACACACATACACACACACACACATACACACACATACACACACACACACACACACACATACATACACACACACACACACACACACACACATACACACACACATACACACACACATACACACACACCCTTTACACCTCTGGCTGGTTATATAAGGCTCTTAAGCTGCTGTGAACATGGCTCAGTTCCTGAAAAGCTGTGAAAACATTTTGTGCAAGTTTTATCTAACACACACACACACACACACACACACATAAAGACAAACAAGCCACTGTTATCAATGACCTCAATGATATAAAGCCATAAAGTCCAACAGGTTCACCAACAGGAAGTAAACAAACACATAGACATTAAACACATCCATCTTTATCTCTCTCTCTCTCTCTCTCTCTCTCTCTCTCTCTCTCTCTCTCTCTCTCACACACACACACACACACACACACACACACACACAGAGATGTTTTGTTCTTACCTTCTTTTCCTGGTAAAAGTAGGTCAGGACGGGGAAGCGGCCTTTACTCCTGAACTTGGAGCTTCCCACGATGATGGGTTTACTGGCCGTGATGGGAACGTACAAGTCTCTGGGGTACGTCTCACACACCTGCACACACACCACACCATACAGCTTACAGTCCAGCATTAAAGTACGAAAGAATAACAGACAGGAAGAAGGAAGGAAGACAGAAAAAAAACACACAGGCAGAAATAAGTAAAAAAGAGAATAGAAAAAGAAAGGAAAGGAAAAAGACAGAAAGAGAGACAGACAGACACAATATGAAAAACAGAAAGAAATACAGAATGAAAGAAAGAAAGGGACGGGGAACACCGCACTGAACGTGTGACCTTTACACCTTTCATGTATTTTTACAATTACAGTGATTTTAAAACTTGTGAACTGGGGGCAGCCTGAGGGACGAGTGCACACTCGTTTATCTGAATAAACCTAATAATAATAATCCTCTCATTTCACCTTGTAGTCTCTGTTAACGTCCGTCAGCTGCCACTGGTCACATGGTACACCCATACGCTCAAACTCTGCCCCCAGGTCAATCAGCTGCCAGCCCTCCTCCCTCTGCTGCTCGTTCTGCTTCGGGTTGTAGGAGAACGCGTAGAGCTCGTCGTACAACACTACACACACACACACACACATATATATATATATATATACACACACACACAAATAAGTACACTGTTACAAAGGCAAACAGAAGAAATCACCACCTGATTTCAAAGATCACCATCTGGAAGTCTCACACACACACTTTCGCATACGCACTCGCAGACACGCACTCGCAGACACGCACACGTGCTCTCACGCACACACGCTCTCACGCACACACGCTCTTACGCACACGCGTGCAGACATGCACTCTCACAGATGCGCACTCACGCACACGCACTCTCACGCACACGCGCACGCGTGCAGACATGCACTCTCACAGATGCACACTCTCACGCACACGCACTCTCACGCACACGCGCACGCGTGCAGACATGCACTCTCACAGATGCGCGCTCTCACGCACACGCGCTCTCACGCACACGCGTGCAGACATGCACTCTCACAGATGCGCACTCTCACGCACACGCACTCTCACGCACACGCACTCTCACGCACACGCGCACACGCGTGCAGACATGCACTCTCACAGATGCACACTCTCACGCACACGCGCTCTCACGCACACGCGCGCAGACATGCACTCTCACAGATGCGCACTCTCACGCACACGCACTCTCACGCACCCGCACTCTCACGCACCCGCACTCTCACGCACCCGCACTCTCACGTACACGCGCTCTCATGCACACGCACACCCGCGCGCAGACATGCACTCTCACAGATGCGCACTCTCACGCACACGCACTCTCACGCACCCGCACTCTCACGTACACGCGCTCTCATGCACACGCACACCCGCGTGCAGACATGCACTCTCACAGATGCGCACTCTCACGCACACACACTCTCACGCACCCGCGCTCTCACGCACACGCACGCACCCTCACGCACCCTCACGCACCTGTGCTCTCACGCACACGCGCACCCGCGTGCAGACATGCACTCTCACAGATGCGCACTCTCACGCACCCGCACTCTCACGCACCCGCACTCTCACGCACCCGCACTCTCACGCACACGCACTCTCACGCACACGCACTCTCACGCACACGCACTCTCACGCACACGCACGCACTCTCATGCACCCTCACTCTCACACACCCGCACGCACTCTCACGCACCCGCACTCTCACGCACTCTCATGCACACGCACGCACTCTCATGCACCCTCACTCTCACACACCCGCACGCACTCTCACGCACCCGCACTCTCACGCACCCGCACTCTCACGCACACGCACTCTCACGCACACGCACGCACTCTCATGCACCCTCACTCTCACACACCCGCACGCACTCTCACGCACCCGCGCTCTCACGCACCCGCGCTCTCACGCACACGCACGCACCCTCACGCACCTGCGCTCTCACACACACGCGCACCCGCGTGCAGACATGCACTCTCACAGATGCGCACTCTCACGCACCCGCACTCTCACGCACCCGCACTCTCACGCACCCCCACTCTCACGCACGCACTCTAATGCACCCTCACTCTCACGCACCCGCACGCATGCTCACGCACCCGCGCTCTCACGCACCCGCGCTCTCACGCACCCGCGCTCTCACGCACACGCATGCACTCTCACGCACACGCACGCACTCTCACGCACACGCACGCACTCTCACGCACCCGCGCTCTCACGCACACGCACGCACCCTCACGCACATGCACTCTCACAGATGCACACTCTCACGCACTCTCACGCACTCGTGCACACGCACTCTCGCACACGCACACGCACGCACTCTCACGCACATGCACTCTCACAGATGCGCACTCTCACGCACGCACTCTCACGCACACGCACTCTCGCACACGCACTCTCGCACACGCACTCTCGCACACGCACTCTCGCACACGCACTCTCGCGCACGCACTCTCGCGCACACACGCACGCACTCTCGCGCACACACGCACGCACTCTCACGCGCACGCACTCTCACGCGCACGCACTCTCACGCGCACGCACTCTCACGCGCACGCACTCTCACGTGCACGCACTCCTCTGTCCCTCCCAGGAAAGTTCCTGACCTGGCCGGAGCAGACGGAGCAGCGAGCTGTAGATGTCGTGGCAGTCTCTCTCACGCGGGATCACAAAGTGAACGACCCGGAAATTTCGGCACTGTATGAGGAGCGGGCAGCCGCTGGCAGTGAGAGGGAGTTTCTCTACAGACGCGATGTGGTGGTGAAGAATCTGCAGGAAGAACGCAAACGGCATCAGAGTCACATCTGGGGCGAGCTGTTAAAAGTTTTCCAACAAGCCGATAACAGAAAGCTGCGTAGTCGGCTTAAAACCACAAAAGGTCCGTTTGTTTATTTATGTATGTATTTATCATGATATTTATGATTTATATTGCGCCTTTCTCACAAAAATATTTTTTTTAAATGGCAGAATTTGCATAATGTTTCCTATGTATGAGGTATAGCTTGCCTCCTACACCTGTACACGTCTTCTTTAGTTCACATTTGGAAAAAAATAATAAACATTACATTTAATTAAATAAACAAATAAATAGATCTGACTAGCTTTAAGATACAGATCAGGTCTGACTGAATCTCACATCCATTTTTCTTTTTATTTAAACTATTTTTCCATGAATTTTGCCTTTTACTTTGGATTGTCGTCTTGTTGCAGGATGCACCCACAATTCATTTTTTTTTTAATTTAATAATTTTATTTTAATGTAAATAATATAAAACAATGAAAAATATGTACAGTGGATATAAAAAGTCTACACACCCCTGTTAAAATCGTAGGCTATTGTACATTTTTAATTTTTAATTTTTTTCCCCTAAAGTGATTCTTATTGTTTTTCACTTTAATTAAATGGGTTAAAATTCCACAATAAAGGTAGAAAATATGATTTATTTTCTGATATGATTTTTTACATCATAAAAACCTGCCATTTTAACAGGGGTGTGTAACAGGGGTGTGTAGACTTTTTACATCCACGTTTACATGTGGTAGAGTGCCATCTGCTCATGTTACGTGTTCTATTTTGTTAAATGCATTATTTGATCATGTGATCAATTAATTGATTAATTGACCGAGGAGCTAATTCTCAACAACGTCTCCCTTCTCTTTAAATATGTACATATTAATGAGGTAAATTTGCATAACATCCAAAGGACGCACAATCAGACACATGTTCCAGGAAGCCACTCTGCATCGTTCGTGAATAATTTCATTATAAATAAATTCACAAATTTAATTAATTAATATCAGCATTTTGAAAATCAGGCCCTGGGGTGCCATTAAAAATGCACATTTATTTGCACGCAGTGACCCGTTCGACCTTGAATATAAAAATCTGCAGACGACACAAAAGGAAGCACCAAAAGTTAAAAGACATGGTTTAGATGCACCGCATGAGTGATGGGTGCAAAAATAATGGCACCCAACTAAACCCGGAGCTCAGCGGCCCAGCCTGCGTTGTGAATTTTTACACCGATGTGATGAGTCACTCGGTATAGCCACTGGAGCTCGGTTCAATCACGCAAATCTTACAAAATCAGCCTGGGGCATTAACCAGGAGCACCGAGCCAATGGGCGTGTACCTCTGCACAAATAGAAGGCGTTTTATAACCGGTCATAAAACGTCTCTATAATCTTATTGTGCTTTATTCTTTCAGCTCAAGTCGGATTTTCTGGAGTGTTCGGTTTGTGCAGGACAGATTCACTGCAGCGTGAAAAAAAGTGTTACCCATATCTCCTGAGCGCTGGCCGTGTTACTCTCCATGAAGATGAGGTGTGAGGCGGTCAGGTACAGTGTTCCTGTCGTCAACTTGTTGCTGAAGCGATCCAGAAGCTTCACCTGCTCCACCTGAGGACGCACACACACACACACACACACACACGTCATTCCTTACCACTTTTAACCGCTTTTCCACCACATGGCTCGGTTCGGTTCGTTACCCATGATCCTCCACTCTACTTCCACCTCAGCTAGTTTTAACTTCCATTTTGTTTCCTTATAATCCAAATAAAATCCGACATTTTGTATTTTTTCCCCAAATGGTTCCCTGTTCACTGACATAATGGAGCTCAGTGCCCTACCCAGTGCCCTACTTAGTGCCCTTGTGCATAGTGAAGAGTGACATTTGGGATTCAGCCGCAGGAAACACTCCACTGCATCCAGTGAAGTCTCCGCTCAAATGTCCCTGTATTGTAGCTAAAGTATTGGCACCCTGGGGTGTGTTTTTCTTTCAGGGTTAAAGTACTGGTGCCCCCTCTGCTTTTGGGTGAAAGTATTGGCACCCCGGCTGTGTTTGTGCCGTGAAACTTCACTTCTCTGTACCCCCTCGTTGTTTGGGTGCTCGGCCATCCATGAAAGTATTGGAGCCCTTGGCCGTATTTGGATGATGATAGTTTGCTCCTGTTTGTTTATTCCTTTAATTATTTTCCCCCTCTTTTTTGGGGGGGTTAAAGTATTGATACCCCAGTTGTATTAGGATGTATGGGCCACCATTATGTGAAACTATGCTCCTCTGTATTTACTTTATGCCGCCCCCCCCCCTTCCCCTCCTTTAAAAATTAAAGTATTGGCACCCCCGACTGCGTTTGGGTGCATGGCTAACCATTAAGTGAAAGTTTGCTCCTGTATCTGTGTGTATCTGTTTTTAAATTAAATATTAAAGATTAAAGCATTGATGACTCTTGGCTGCATTTAGGTGTACGGGCTGCAATTAAATTAAAGCTTGCGTTGAAACTTAAATGAGCAAGAATACATTAAAACATTGGCACCCCTGGCTGTGTTTGAGTTTGCATGCAGTCATGAGGGGAAAGTAAAATGTCTAGCAAAGTAACAAAGACTATCCTAACTTTTTCTATTTATTATAAACGGCAGGTGGCCTATGGCACAGGTTTTCCTGCACCTGGCTCTCATTTAAAGAAAAGAAAACGCTGCACCACACCCTGCCGTACTGTAACGCAGCTCCAGGTTGCACAGTGCTTATGATATTTGTGTATTTATAGATGAAAGACATGACAGGTGTAATTAAAACTACTATTTATTCCTAGCTGCGTTTCCCAGCGACTGACCTGCAGCTCAGCAACACACGAGTCTCAAATGAATCTCAGCTGTCACTGTATATATACACAGCAGCTGATTAAGAGGTAAAGGGGATTTTATAACATACTTTTTGCACTTTGTTTACTCTCTGTAGTTTATACCTGCTTTACACCATGTTTCCACTACAGCATTAATCTGTTCTTCAGAAATAATCTCAAAGACACATTTTAACTACAGTTAAATTAATGCACGGTTGCAGCAAAGATGCAGGAAGTTTGAGACACATTTTAGCCACGTTGCACAAATGTAAACACACCCGCATCTCTAAACCAGAGCTTTGCAACATATTACATCACAACAGGGGCACGGTCCGTAAACAACCTACACGCTAATAAACTTCTTCTTCTTTTCCTTTCGGCTGTTCCCTTCAGGGGTCGCCACAGCGAATCATCTGCCTCCATCTAGCCCTATACCCTGCATCCTCTTCTCTCAGACCGACTACCTTCGTGTCCTCCTTCACTACATCCATAAACCTCCTCTTTGGTCTTCCTCTCGGCCTCCTGCCTGGCAGCTCTAACCTCGGCATCCTTTTACCGATATATTCACTCTCCCTCCTCTGAACATGTCCAAACCATCTCAACCTGGCCTCTCTAACTTTGTCTCCAAAACATCTCACATGTGCTGTCCCCCTGATGTACTCATTCCTGATCCTATCCATCCTCGTCACTCCCAAAGAGAACCTCAACATCTTCAGCTCTGCTACCTCTAACTCTTCCTCCTGTCTTTTCCTCAGTGCAACTGTCTCCAAACCATCTACACGGCTAATAAACAATGTTGTAAAAAGGGAAAAAAAGATGCAAAATCTGTAACCAGAGCCGCCGTCACTTTTCGTTCATCTCCACAAAAGGTTTTTTTTCCCCAAAAAAAAATAACAAGCAGCATTAGGAAAACCGAGTCCATCTTTTATGCAGGATTTAGCAGTTTTAAATGTAGGTTTTCTTTTTTTAAAAAAAGTGTTTAATATATTTACAGTATTTACTGATTTTAAGGCAGCATTCAGACAGAATTAAAGAACACAAAAACTTGATTAAAGTTAAACCAGACAGGAAAATGTAAAAAGATATCTCGTTATATGTTTGTCATCATGCAAATGAGTACGCTAATTTAATATGCAGCATCTCGATATGATCACAGATCGTGATAAAATGTTAGGCGATTATCTGAGTACTGAAATTTAAAGATCAACACATATCAATCCATCCAGCCATCCAAGTGCATACAGGACTGAGTTTCTACCCAATCCAAAATCTAGTGGACTATGCAGTGTGTAAAATCCCTGTTGTTTAGTCTATATAGTGAACTTTATATAGGGAGTAGAGATTGATTTGGGACGCAACCTGAATTTTCGGCCTCTGATATGTTTTTCGGTATGAGAACAGCAGACAGCAAGCTAGAGTAAGAAAAAGAAAACGGAAAAGTGATAAAAAGAAGGTCGGTTGTTGAGAAAGAAAAAAAAAAAAGAGAGAGACACATTAAAAGTTGAAGTTAAGTACATTATGCTAACAGCTAACAACAATATTAGCTAGCTACAGCTAGCCGCCGAGTTGAATGTTGTGAAGTGTGTGCAGTGACATTTCTGCATCATCTCTTCCAGGGAAATCGTTTCAATGAATACGATCTAACGATGAATTTATTTAGATCATAATTCATTTAACCCCAGACTGACACTGTTGTTAAAGTTAACTAAACAGCAGATTAGCGACATTTTCTCATTTAACTCATTTAACGTGTATTTTTCAGCTCGTTACCTTCGGGGTCCGTATGTGCTCCATCAGCCCACTGTGGTGGTGTTGTATTTGTTTATTTTTATCACGTATTAAGCGATAAAATCAGACAGGAAAGATGCTGTAAACAGATAAGATCGTACATGGAAGAGAAAAAGCAATGAAATTTCAGCTGCCTCTCTAAAAAGCAACACCCAATGAATAATCACTGTTTCTGATGTTGCTCAACCGCTGTATGGGTTTTTTTTTTTTATTCCCCAACTGTATTCCGGTGTTTGTCCTATGATTGGATAAAGACTCGATCATTAAAAGCATATCGTACAATCCGAGCTTTGGATGCGTGCGCGTGTCATCTCGCAGGAGGCGGGGTTTGCGTAGAAATACGGGTGGGGAAAAAAAAGGTACATCAAATTTAGCTTCCGGTTTACTTAGGCGGGGCTTGCAAGACAAAACAATTATTGGCTGAATTGATGACGAACTTATACGGTTTTAATTGGAAATAAATATTTGAAAGTGAGATATTCGAGAACGGTTTCAGTTTGTATTAAAAAAAATATATATATATTTGTTTAAAAAGAAAACACACAAATTTGATGCGAAACCGGAAATATATGTATAGTTTTATTATATCTTCCAGGACAGTAGGGGGCTACGAACTGCAAAAGAAAATCGGCGAAAAAGAAACGTTGAGCGCGGAAACAAATTCGAGATGATTTTATTAATTTTTTAAAAAAAATAAATAAATACGCGTTCTTTCCACTTCTTTTATTGTAGTATTTAATCGTCGGTGTTTGTAGTTTCAATCTTTTTTTTTCCGGAGCTTTAACAGGTCTAATGGTGCCGTATTTTTAGGTTTTTGGGCCTGCACGAGGACGGAATGATGGAATGGAAGGCTAGCATTGTTAGCTAGCTCTTTGCTCGTGCTGCTTTTATACCCAGCTCGCGCCTTAGTCTGAAACACAAACAAACTAATAATAATAATGTCGGGGTTTAATTTTGGAACGAGTACCCTGGGTTCCACTAACCCCGCAGGGGGCTTTTCTTTTGGAGGAGTGGCCAGGTATGAGGATCTAGAACTTTAATTTAGAACTGTGTAACCTGTTAACTAAGCAGTGTTGGTCTCTAAGGTCATCTAACACACCTTAAGGACTTTTTTTTTCCCCTTTGCAGATATCAGAATGTTCGAAGAAAAGTTTTAACATGTATTTCAGTATGAAAATGACCAGATAGCTCATGCTCTTATTGCATATTAAATGCTTCTTTTAACGTAATGAAATAATAATAATAATAATAATAGTAATAATAAAAGTAGTTAATCCTATAATGTATCTTTTTTTAATAATAAGTTTATATTTACACACGCTGAGGAGGAAAGACAGCGCTGTCTGCCCTCTTCCACATACACCAGCTGACACGATTGGCTAGTGTCGCTGTGATTGACAGGCAGAGAGAGCATATGCCCCTCCCACCCAGAGAGCATGGTCAGTTTTGCTCTCTCGGACTCTGGGTCATTTTTCTTCTGCGTCTTCTATTTTGTTTTTTGTTCTAAAGGGACTTGTTTTTTTTTTTTTTTTAAATGCAAAAATGGGGAAATCACTTTTTGCGTGTTGTGTCTGCCTTCGTCAGAAAGCTATAACTCGCCCCATATGAGCAAACTGAAACAATCTCTGCTGTCTGGCACTTGACTGCTTTCACATCCATTAACCTGAAATCATTTCCTCTTCCTCCAGCACTCCTGCTTCAGCACCCGGTGGCTTCAGCTTCGGCGGTCTGGGGACAGCGACCTCCAACACCACCGCCGCCACAACCACCACCACCTCGTCTCTGGGCCTCAGCGGCGGACTGTTCGCCCAGAAACCGGCCGCTGGCTTCTCTTTTAACACACCTGCCTCAGGTACGAGCGCCGTTCACACCGCTACCCACAGATTAATGATCACTATGATTGTTTTTATTAAATATTGTTTTATTTTTAAAAATTCTGATTATTATTTCTGTTTGTTGTAGGAGCTGCTGCACCATCGACCGGCCTCACCTTGGGTAAGCTGTAATTTATAAGAAAAACCCACTGACTTCCTGCTTCTGCAGCGATATTTCATTTCAGAATGAGTCACTGGATGTGAGTCAACACCGAGTCACATTGATTCAAAAGTGATTCAAAAACAGTGATTTGATTCAGCAGTTCAAAGCTGACGCCTTGTATTTCACGCCCTGTGACTCAGCTTATAACTTTGGGTTCTTACGGGAATGTGATCTTAATAAGCACAAGTATATTAGTCGTTTAGATTATTTTATAAAGCGCATATATGATCGGTCTGCCTTAAAGAGTGTTGTTTAAAAGGAATGGTCTGGTTTCTCAGGAACTCCCGCCGCCTCCACCGCCCCCGCCGCCACGTCCTCCACGGGCTTCGGCTTCGGTTTCGGGAAACCGGCGGCTTCGGCGAGTCCATTTTCTCTGAGCAACACCGCCACCAGCACCACCTCGGCCCCGGCAGCCACCGGTCTGAGTCTGGGCTCCGTCATCACCTCGTCGGCACCTCAGAGCGGATCATCCACAGGGTTCTCCCTCAACCTGGGAGGAGGAGGAGGAGCCGCCTCCTCAGCGCCGGCCACCGGGCTCAGCCTCGGCTCCTCGCTCTTCTCCAGCTCGGGCTCGACAGGTGAGAACGCGCTCTTGACGTAACGCACACTGCGTTTAGTCGGTTTGAACAGACCGACTCTGTGTGTTCTCCTCCTCAGTGCGGTTCTTTAGGAAGGTGAGAACTCTTCCAAAGCAATCAGACTTCCAAGTGAACTGAAAGCAGTTCGACTCTGAATCGACTCACTTGCAGAGAGTGAATCAAACATGCCCAGTGTTTTGGGTTGTAGTATTTTATGTTTTTTGAGATTGAAATCGCGAGCTAAGCTGAGTGACGGAGCCGTAGCGCTGCAGAAATGCTGCATGTTCTGCAGATTTGGTAAAACAAACACAAAGATTTAATTATTTATATAATCATTGAATCATTTCTTTTCTTTTTAAGCCCCTCCTCCATGTTATCCATGCTCGGGTGATTGATTGATTTATTTATTTATTTTAAATATATATATTTTTCTGTGGTAAAGCTTTGTTTAACTATTTGTCCTTCGCTGCATTGCTGCATTTTTTGTAGTAGATATTGCTTAATTTCTGAACCAAGACTTCTCCTCTCTTCACTTCGCCCGCCGCAGCTCCTGTAGGTTTACGCCGTGTCGTGTTTGTTGCGTTTCAGGTCTCGGACAGTCGACTCTCGGCGGAGGTCTGACTTTAGGAGGCTTGCTCTCGTCCTCTACAGCGGCCACGGCTCCTGTCGCCCCTACGCCCAGCGTAGGTTTGGGCGGAGTCGACTTCAGCACCTTGTCCGAGAAGAAAAGCGATAAATCCTCTGGCGCACGACCCGAGTGAGTTTAAAAAAACGCACCCTGCACGCTTTTATTTTTCTCTACTCTGATTGGTCATAATCATCGTGGTGTTGTTTTGTTTTTTTTTAATTTCCTGTAGAGACAGTAAAGCACTGAAGGATGAAAACCTGCCTGCTCCTATCTGCCAAGATGTGAACAACTTCCAGTACGTTCTGTCTGTCTTTTGTTTTCAGGTTCAACTTTGATTAAAAAAAAAAGTCAGAAAAGTTAAGTAATTGTAATTTAGGCATTTTCACATCTCAAATACTCAACAGAAAAAAACCAGCGCCGTTTCTACCGCCACAAAAAAAGTAGTTCCACCTTAAGTGTCTTGTTGCTATGCAACAAGATGACAGTACTGGGCCTCATTTATCAATCTTTTAGTAAAAAGTTTCAGAAACGCTGCTTTGCTTCGTTCTCATGTGTATACGGTCGATTACGTGTAAAGTGCAAAGCGCATCCCTGACACAGCTCATTTACATGTAGCGACGCCCACTAAACTCCATAAAAGGTAAAGTGCACAGACAGCTGAGAGCATGAAATGAACCATCAGGGTAAAGGCTGAAAATTGAATGATTAGATTTATTTGTCTTAATTTATGGGTGTGTGTTGGCTTGCTTTCTTTAAAAAATAAATAAATAAAACGTCTGGTTTTCACTTAATGTTCTGGATGGTGCTCTTGGTTCCTGACCGAGTGATCTTTAAAGCTCTTCTGTAAGTCGCTCAGCGTCTGTAAACGCTGTAAATGTTAATAAAAATTAGCAGTTTAA
The DNA here is from genome assembly GCA_023630585.1 of Cranoglanis bouderius. Lineage (NCBI taxonomy): Eukaryota > Metazoa > Chordata > Actinopteri > Siluriformes > Cranoglanididae > Cranoglanis > Cranoglanis bouderius. The sequence continues at coordinate 5,921,783 of CM042539.1, forward strand.
TTTCGACAGTATATTTCAGATATAAAAGTGCAGAAATCCATGCAGGTTATGTGATCTGAAGTCGAGAGTTTAAGGGATTTTCATGAATACCAAAACACATAAATCCGTTCGTATCCAGCTTGATAAATGGGGTCCAGCGTTAATTGGTGACCTAAATATAATTTGTCAAGTCTTTAAACTGTAAACGAAGATAACATTTCATTTCATTTTTGTTGGTTTGATGTTAAAGTGTGTTCGTTTTTTAATTAAACTAGGAAATCGTTTTTGTTAAATATCCTATTAACAGAAAATATCTTGGATACGATTGAAATAAGAAAGTTCGGTTTTTCATGAACTTCTCACCGTGTGCGTGTAGGAAGTTTGTGAAGGAGCAGAAGCAGGTTCAGGAGGAGATCAGCCGCATGTCCTCTAAAGCCATGCTGAAGGTGCAGGACGACATCAAGAGCCTAAAGCAGCTGCTGTCGGTGAGCGCCAGTGGACTGCAGAGGAACGCCCTGTCTATAGACAAGCTCAAGATGGAGACGGCGCAGGTACGGAGACGGGACGCCCGTGTCTACTCGTCAACTCTTATAAAATAAAGAGATACGGACGTTTAACGTCGGACCCTCGTTCTCCTGAGATGTACCCGAAGCTGACGTGAATCGCGTCTCTGTTTATCAGGACTGCAGTCCGATTTACCGTGTCCCACAGAATATACAAGACGGCTTATAATACTTGAAATTTTACAAGTCTTATTGCTGTTAATATTAATATTAATTAATATTCTAATAAATAAATCAAGAATCGTAATCAACAAACGTAGATGCAACGTATAAAACGACATATGACCTTGTGTGATGCTAACATCAGGGGGGGGGAAATCCCAGAGGAGGCGTGTAAACACTTTATTACAGACGGAACCTAACGCGTCCAATCTAACACCGTCCGAATATCGCTACAGAGCTCTAGATTAGAATCTTCAGATTAAGTGCCGGACTTCTTCACTCACCAGACAAATGAAACGAACGAAAGTCTCAATAAAAATATAAATAACTTTTAAGTTCTCACGGTTCTGGGTGGTGGAAACAATAATAATAATAATAATAATAATAATAATAATAAATCTTGAAAGCATATATTTAGACAAAGTGGAAAGCCGTGAGAAACGTGAACATGGTTCTTCACGGCTGCGTTTTCACACTGTGCTGAGATTCAGAGAGAAGTGACGGGTGTTAAAATAACACGTACAGGTAGCTCCATCTGTTAAGAAATGGAACAAAAACTGATATGAAACTTGATCTAACTTTATTTTCACCATGTCTCAGTTGTAGTATGTTAGTTCTAATCTACTTTAACCTCAGACATCGGTGTGTGACGTTTATCTGTCCCATGCCTTTCTACTGAAGTCCGTCAGTTAATGTTCAATCTACTTTTCTCCCCTGCAGGAGTTAAAGAATGCTGACATCGCTCTGAGGACCCAGAAAACTCCTCCTGGACTTCAGCATGAGAACACGGCTCCCTCTGAGTGAGTTACCATCTCTAACGATAATAACTATCCATAAAAAGATCGTAAAATATCCATAAAGTACTGGCGTATGCGCATAACTGATCATTTAAACTCTGTTAGAGATGCAGCTCATGACAACAATCACGACGACAGCAGAGACAAAGATTATCTAATATGGCTCAACTGTGTGTGTGTGTGTGTGTGTGTGTGTGTGTGTGTGTGTGTGTGTGTGTGTGTGTGTGTGTGTGTGTGTGTGTGTGTGTGTGTGTAGTTATTTCAGGGCTCTGGTGGAGCAGTTTGAGGTGCAGTTACAGCAGTACCGCCAGCAGATCGAGGAACTGGAGAACCATCTGACCACCCAGAGCAGCGGTACTCACATCACTCCTCAAGGTAATACAGTTCTAAAAGTTGGCGCACCCCTCCCTTTAAACCTTTACACCATTTTAATCAATCTGTATTTCTAACGTTAATCAGAGTCTGATTTACTGAACGGTATACTCTGTGTGTACAGATCTGTCTCTGGCCATGCAGAAGCTCTACCAGACGTTCGTGGCTCTGGCTGCACAACTGCAAGCCGTTCATGAGAACGTAAAGGTACGTGTGTAGTCGAAATCACCTAAAGCTCCACGACTGATGCAAAAATCTGATGCGTTATTTAAACTGGTGACAAAAATCCCATTGTCTGAGAAATTCCAGCAATATGGACAGTTCTACTAAATTATCCGTGCACAGATGCTAGGGGGCGCTAATGCAACAAATTTGATTGTTGCGTGAATTTTTTTTTTTTTTGCGTTAAATCAGATCATAATTGATTTTTTTCCAACACGTGAATGAATTTCAGATTTTATTTTTATTTTTTTATTTTTTTATTTTTTGACTAATGGTCGCAGCTCTTAGGTTACGTCCCTTTTTTTTTTTTTTTTTTTTTTTTTTTTTTTTTTAAAACCCCTCCCTCACTGTGCCCGACTCTCTTCTGCCCCCTGCAGACGTTAAAGTACCAGTACCTGAGCTACAGGCGAGCTTTCCTGGACGACTCGACGGACGTGTTCGAGTCGAAGCGAATCGCCAGCCGGAAACTGCAGGGCGCCCCGAGAGTCACCACTGGCCCTACGCCCTTCGGCTCTGTCCCAAACGCCGCCGCCGTGGCCATGGCTGCCACGCTCACGCAGCAGCAGCAGCCCGCTCCAGGTCTGACCGCCTTCAAGTTCTAAGACCTCTAACTGACCTCTAGGCTGTGAGCGAGACAGAGAGGGAGAGAGAGAGAGTTAAATAAAGTCAGAGCAAAAATGATAGAGGTGTAAGCCAGCGTTGTGTCTCTGGCATATAGTTTCCTTTACCATATTCTGACTTTTTTTCTTTCTTTCTTTCTTTCTTTTTTTCCCTTTTTCTGAAGAAACAGAGCACTTATGATGGAACGAACACAGCTCTACGTTTTGTTTCTTCATTTCACATTTTAAATGTAGGCAGAAGAGATTATACTGCACTGTCTTTGTATTTATTTATTATTTTTATTGTTATTATTATTATTATTATTATTATTATTATTAAACTAATCCTGTAACCATGAATAAAATAGCAATCGATAACAGGGTACTTCAAAGGTGCTCGCTTGGCACTGGTGCATAAACTAATCCCAAATTAATGCAGATGTTGCCTTTCACAAGCTTTATATTCTCAATCAAATATCACTGTTTTTTTTTGTTTGTTTGTTTGTTTTTTTCCTCTTTATAATCATAAAGTTTTAATAAATAAATAAAAGTTTTGGTGTTTAGATATTGAGCGTTGTTAACAGCACTTATGTAGCGATCGTTGCACGATTCTTATACTCGTAAACACGTCGTCCTTCATCCGAAAATTGTTTACGTTGGCGATCGAGAGGCCGAGGCGTTTCGGAGAGTCGAATAAACACCACGTGGTTCCGTGTTAATTAGACGGCTGCGCTACATGGTCCTAGAACACGCGAAATAATATTCGGATTATTCACAATGTGCAGGTTTGTTAATGCCAGTGCCACTTAAAAAAATAATAAATTAAAAAACTAAAAAAAAAAAAAAAAACTAAAAACTTTTTAACATGGAAAAAGAAGGAAAAAAGAAATGTCTGGTGTATATAATTTTTATTTTTTTTTATTTTATTTTTTTTTTCCAAATTAAATAAATAACTAAAAATAGGTAGACTGTGTATTTACTAAATATTTTAGTAGTAAATATGTTAGGGAGACTCAATTTTTTTTTTTTTTAAAACCCAGAACAATCTTAGGAAAAAGTTATGTAATTTATTGCAAGTCATACAGTATTTAGTCAAATTTAACCGTCCTCATCACTACTGTGACGTCATCAGTGTGCGACGACTGAACAGTTCTCTCGTCATTTTTGACGGTACATGACAATACTGAAGCCGCGTTCACGTTGCGCTCGTCAATCCGTTTAACAGCAGCAGCAGCAGCAGTAGTTGCACACTGATGATGTCAGAAGGCAGTGATTGGTTAAAAGTGACGTCGTCGACCTACAGCTCATGATGATCACATGACTTGTCGACTTATTTCAAGACCTTTTTCTTTTTTTTTTTTTTTTCTCTTTTTTTTTTTAAACGTGTTAGAGCCGGAAATACAATTAAATATTAATTTTGTATTTTTCTTTGCGTGCTGATCCTAATGTTCTGATCTTCACCAGGATTAGCATTATGGATATTTATAAATCATTTTAATACAAATCGTTAAAATTTTAGACGTGTCCAGAGCTTTCTGGTTAATTGGTCTCTTTAAATAATATCGATTTTATAATTTGTCTCTTTTGCCTTTTTAAATGAATACAATTGAATTAAAATAGTCATTTTTAAAACGTTTAAGCACCATAAATAAGCATAAATAATAAATGCTTTTTTTTATATATATATATATATATATAAAAACAGCCAAATTCTGTTCTGTTTACTCATTGCTAATTCTTTTTTTTTGTTTGTTTTTGTTTACACTTTTTATTTTTTTCGACTTATAAACATGATTCCAATATGTTGTGCATTATTTTGGACAAAATCAATGTGATGAACCTATCGGGATGTTTCTCACACACACACACACAGCTTTTATCAGTACTAACATTTTTAGATGTGTGAATTATTTTATATATGAATATTTTGCCTATGCATTTTTCTACTGATTTACAGGATGTTAGTGTTTTAAATACAGTATCCTGTTTAAACAGACACACACACACAAACGCGCATATGTTCCTGGTTGCGTTTTGTTTTTTTTTACATCATGCTCGTCTGGTCTTGGTAACCATGGTAACGATAATGGTGTCCTCCTAACGATGATAACCGTTTACAGATGCGAGGAATGATTTGATCGTCAGGGATAATTGCGGCTCTCTGTAATCACAGCTTTTGGAGTATTTAATTTTCTGACTAGGGCTGGAAAAACAAACGTGTGTGTGTGTGTGTGTACTCACACTGCTAATTGAATCTTGGCTCAATACTCGTGCGTCGTCTTAAACAGAGCCGTGGTGTGGGAGATGAAGCGAATGTTTTCGAGTGGATGTTTGGGCCACTCTGATCGCTATTTCCTGTTTTCCCGTTTTCCTGTTAACGGCTAAACAGTACCACATTCAGCCGTGTGTGTGTGTGTGTGTGTGTGTGTGTGTGTGTGTGTGTGTGTGTGTGTGTGTGTGTGTGTGTGTGTGTGTGTGTGTGCTAACGCTAATCTGCATGAGAGCCAGATGGGCTGAAAGTTTTCACTCGGCTGGATGAGTGCCTGCATGTCCGACGCTCTGTTTCTACTTGATTAGACTGCACTTTTTCTTGTCTTCCGTATTTATTTATTAGTTACAAAACAATCGCCTTGAAGTGTGAGCATTAAGAAAAAAACAGAAAAATAGCTGCAGTATTTAAGTGTGTGTGTTAGGAATTCAGTAAGGGCTGTAGTTTTCTTTTACAAAATATTCTACTGTTTTAAGGGATGCATCAATACTGAAATGAGTAACGTACTAATTATTAGTGTTATTATTAATTAGTCAACGTCACGGAGCATTCCGTTGAATTGGTTTCTGCCTTGTGCTGCGTTTCATGTTTAAATCAGATTTTTACTTCCTGTTAAGTAGGAATACACAAGATGGCCACCACGTGTATCCTGCGGTCATTTGGTGCGTCGCTTGTGCACATCATCTTCAGAAAATTATGAGACACTTCCGTGTGTATAGCAGCTACAACTGAACAAAGTAACATTGTGTCTCGAACAAATCGCACAGATTAATGTCCTATTATAGACCTTTATTGAGTACTAACACTAACCGATTTTCCTATTACAATTAGCATTTGAATTTTAAAAACCTCTCAAACCTAACGAAATGTCTGTTCTGAGTACCAGTCGTCTTGGTTTTTTGTAGATTAGTAAATATTTTTGAATGTACGGTGAGGGTTTTTGATTTGAGGCACAGATCATGACAACAATCACAACGACAGCTGTAAGTTTTGAAGAGAGAGAGAGAGCGAGAGAGACGGAGCTCATCAGTCTGTTTAACATCATTGTGCGTGAAATCGCTAAACATTACAGTTCAACATTGAAACCAGATGGGAAGAGATGTTTTGACAGATGTTCCGTCGTGCCATTTAGTGGACCTTTTTGATTATCTTCTGGATGTACGTAAGATACGTAAGCAGTTGCTGGCGAACGTGAAGTACATTTGCACTCTCGGATGTTACAGCCTTGGATGGCGATCTGACCTGAGCGCACAGAGCATTAAAAATGAGCGTAAGATGCTTTGAATTGCACATCGCTGAACTGAACTGAACTCTTTATGTGACAGATTTGATATTCGAAGATACCTGAATCTGCTACAATTCGATTCGTTTTAGTCTCCTCCAATAAACGTGTGACCTGCTTTGTTTGGAATCTGGAGTAACGTAAACTCATGAATGATGACAACATAGAGAAGGAATATTTTAAGAGTATCAGACTTGCGGGTAAATCATTATTTCTTTTACACACCAGTCGTCTGTCCTTTTTTGAATCGATTTGATTGTTGCGTTGATTTCTTAGTTCGGCAGTTGCCTTTTAAACCGATCCGTCGACCCAAATAGTCTGTTCAGTGTTAAATGTACAGTGGTTTAGGAAGATCCTGTAGTTCCTCCTCTTGATATTTTCACTAAAGGTCAACCGATGGTGGATTTTCCTGATACGGATGACTAAGTTGGGCAGCACCTGCCTGCCTATAAACGATTAATCACCCGATTCGTTTTTAAAATTGATACTGAATAACAACATAACACTCAAAGTAAAATATTGCTGAACTTTGTTACAAAAGTACTGACTGTACCATGAAATTGTACTGTTCTTCTTTTTTTAAATGAAATAAATATATAAACATTTAATGTATATTAACTATTGATAAATATTAAAGTCAATAAAAGAAATGTATGAACCAATAAGTAACACTCCAAATAACTAAAAATAGGGAGAGGTCCAAAATGAATCAAAAAACACTTCAAATAACACAACAAAATTTGTTAGCGATCGTTTTTATTTCGCCTCTAGAGGCCGCCCTCGTACTGTATGATAACCCTTCTCAGCCGCTCCCGCAACGGCCCTTCTCAGCCGCTCCCGCAACGGCCCTTCTCAGCCGCTCCCGCAACGGCCCTTCTCAGCCGCTCCCGCAGTTTTGACCTCTAATTTCCAGAGGTTCCACTCTCCTTTGCTTTGATTGATCATTAATCGTGGAAAAAATATCGCTGTAATTCCATGTCGTACCGTTCTTTTTGCGACACTAGGATTACGTCACACTCACCTTTTTTTTTTTTTTAAAATAAAATAAGCCCCGTGTCTGACCCATTCCCCGTATCAGTATCGATGCATCCCTGTTTCTGTTTAGTTAGATAGTCAGTGCTTGAAGTTTAAAGTGCTTGGATCCTTTTTTTAATTTGTGCCTTTAAACCTCAGAGATCAAGTTTCATCCTAAACTAGAAGGAGACCCGCCTTTGCCTCCACACACTACCACATCAGTGTAAACGACAGGGCGTGTGTGTGGTGTTTGAGGTTTTTGTAGAAACCTATGGTTGGCATTTAGTTGTGTCTTTAAGGGCTACGATGTTCTCGCTCACCAGACGAAGGGCGAGGATTTTAAAAATAAGACTGCTCCGTGTGGCCATGAAGGACACCATGTGAATTTTTGTGCCAAGATATTCAGTGTTTAGCGATGCAGCATTGAAACGTTGGCCTTGTTGTCATGAAACAGCTGCTAATCTGGACATCAGTCCAACATCCATCTCTCTCTCTCTTTTTATTTCTCATTCTTTGTGTCTTGACTGCTGAGGAAGGATTATTAAAGGAATAGGTCAGTTTTTTGTTTTTTTTAAACCTGAACTTTATCCACTGTATGTGTAGCGTGTGTATGATTAGCACAGATGAGAATTTCAACATATTTCCCTGCACTGAAAAAAAAGAACAATGAGTTTACAAAAAAATGAATTCATAATAAAAGTCTAAGGGCAGATGTTGAATTTTGTCCATTAAAGGTGTTTGTAATGTAAATGAAGATCTAACCCTGTAAAATAGCTCATTTATTCGAAAGGAAGAATTTGTGCTTGACTTTCTCTCGAAGTTTTGAATTTGTGTTTTATGGTTTAACTCTTCTTTAATAATAACAGAATTCAACATCTGCCCTTAGACTTCCATTACAAGTCAATTTGGCAGAAAAATCATTTTAGGGTTTTGCGTGCTTTTTTTATATTTTTTTTATTTAAAATTTTTTTTTTCAGTGCTGGGAAACGTATCAACGTTCTCATTTGTCGCCCAGATACAGTTTATAGAGTTCACATTGAAAATGTTTGGAGTTCTCCTTTAATACGAGGTGCTCTTAGAGTGATGTATGGGTTTTTAAAAGGCTGTAGTTTTGATATAACTCTTAGGGTTTGCAAAAATAAAAATTCAGAACACATGATCGTAAACATACAACGTTACATTCACGCTAACATGTGATAAAGCGACTTTAACGAGGGGAAAAAATAGAGCTTGGAAGGAAGTAGCAAGTATCGTTGGTGCCTCAGGTGAGTGTACGTAGCTAGTAGAGTTAGCTTGATTTGCTAATCTGATCCGAGAACGAAGCTAGTACGAAGCCGGGCACGTAAATCAAACAAGCATGTTTTTAGTGCTTAGTAGCTATATATATATATATATATATATATATATATATATTATATATAGAGCTAGCTACCGGACAGGGCACGCCCACGAGCAAGATATACGAGTGACGCGGCGCTTGTTAGAGTGAACGTAGGGTTAGTGTCGTAATGCGTGGTGTAGAAACACTGAACGCTAATTCTGTTACGATGCAAGCGAAGTCTTTACACCCCTCAGACGTAACTCTTTAATAACCCCGCATGCCGTTTATGTACAGATTTTACTTTAACGTGCTACTGTGGAACTCCGTATCGGGAGTTCAAAGGCTTGTGATTTTGATTGTTTACACAGTAACATGTTCAGCTCTAATCTTATTTATCACGTGTGTGTGTGTTTTTAAGTGTGCGTTGAGGCTTTATTTAAACCTTGGCATATTATTAGTGCATATGATGATTTTTATGGTGTGCCTTTCGCACTACATACAGAATAAACAGTATAAATGAATCTGGACTCGTCACTGTTTGAACTGGATTTCATTTTTAAAAGATTAACTTCAGTCGAACCGTGTTCATGCAGATAGCCAGTAGGAATCCGTTTGTCCTGAAACTGTTTGTCATGTTTTATGTAAGTGCTTTACAATAAATTCACAATAAATCAGTTTGTTTTTTTTTAAAAAAAGAAAAGCCCTTGTCTTTGTTTCTTTTTGACTGACTAATCATTTATTCACATTAATTGGATAACCAGTGAGATGCTGATTTTGTTTTTAATGCATCTCTTTCTTTAATTAAAAAAAAAAAAAAAGTAAAAACATTTATTAAAAGAAATGAGCCAGCTAAAAGGAAACGAGACAGGAGCACAAAATAGTCTGTAATGATTTAGTAATAAACTACAATTCAAACGATTGTATGTTTATTAAAATGTAATAAACTGCTGAGGCTGTAACGCAGTCATAAGCTAATAATTTAATAACGATGCTGCACATCTTGTTGTAAGGTATAACAAAAACCGTGAATGCAGTTTGCACCTGGAAATGTTTAATACCTTATTACAGTATGTATAACAATGTTATTACATAATTGGAGATTTACTAATTATCAACATTCCCTTTTTCCTCCCGTCAGCCAGTAATGTGATGTTATTGCACGTAATGTATTAAGGCATAATGTAAATGCACTGTAAGTGAAATATTTAGTGCCGTATCACAGTGTGTATAACAGTTATTACATATTTGGATACGACTTGGCTACATTATCAGCAGTTTATTACATTACGTTTTTATCAGCCAATATAATATAAAGTAATATATAATGTTGCATGTAATGTAATAAGTTATAATGTGATTTCAGTTTAAACAAAACATTTGTAATACCTTATTACAGTATGTATAACATTATTACAAATTTCTGCAGGAGTCTAACTACATTATCGGCAGTTTATAACAATCCTTCTTTTCATCAGACAATAATATAATAACTAAAGTATGACGATTCAAAAACAGGAAAAGTTTAATAAATAATTATACATAATTACATATAACAATATTATTAGATAATCGGTTAAATTTACTACGTCATCGGCAGTTTATTACTTTCTTTTCTTTTTCGTCAACCGTAATATATCGGTTTAAATCGTACATAAATAATGTATTTCACGAATGTCGATTAAGCGAAACTTTTCTAATACCCTGTTACAGCATGTATAACAGATTTATTACATATTTGGATACGAGATTTACTACGTCAGCAGTTTGTTACTTTTTTTTTATCAGGCAATAACTTAATATTATTTCACATTATATAAGGAGTAATGAATGAATTGTAAGTTTACAACAGGAAGCATTTGTAATGTGTTATTACAATATGTATAACATATATAACCATGTAATTACATATTTGGATAGTTTTGCTAAATTAATGACAGTTTATTACATTACTGGTTGACTGGTGGAAAAAAATTAATGTAATATAATGTTGTTGCACATAATGTAATGTAATGAGGAATAACATGAATCGTGAATACAGTTTACAGTACAAAACATTTGTTATAGTTTATAACAACTTTATTACGTAGTTGGAACAGGTTTAATATATTATCGGCAGTTATATTATCATGACATTTAGCCAATAATAATAATAATAACAATAATAATAATTACAGCATGTATAACAATATTATTACAAAAGTGTGTAGGCGTTTTAATACATTGTTAGCAGTTTATTACATTTAATTTTTTTTTGCCATTTTTAGATGTTAATTTGTTAAGCATGTAGCCCTAATTAACAATGTTTTGATGTAAAAGTTCATATATAGATATATGTAAATGTTCATTAAATGTGTTAATTTCAATTTAAATCAACAAATGTTTGACAGAAAAGAAAAACTGAACCTTATAATTCCCAGCTGGTGGTTTGTATTACATTATAATTATTGCACTTATTACATATTAAGTTTGTACGTGTATTGAGGTAAGTAAGATGATGCACCGTGGAGGAGGAGTCTAGCAATGCTAATTAACCCAACAGACAGAAAAATACCATGCAACTGATCACTCAGAGTAAAAATGTACATCCAAAGCGCGCGCGCACACACACACACACACACACACACGAGTCGTCCGTCTCAGATAAAATTTTACACAGAAAGAGAATTGATTTATTTTTTTCTCCCCCGGAGTGAGACGCAGCTCTGAGAGTTAAAGCTCTTCTGCTCTCTTTCTCTGTCCCAGGATCTCAGGCGGGTTTTGGCACTCCCTTTGCCTCGGGCATGGGCACTAGTATGGGCTCCAGCAGCCTCGGAGGTACCCGCTGTTTAACACACACACACACACACACACACACACTTTTCCCTGTCCGCTTCCAGCATCCAACTGCACGACGCTTGCAGAAATAACGTTACGGATTTAGATCTCCGTAGACAGACTGACAACCTGCTTTGATCTTCTTCTCCTCCTTCTTTTTTCCCTCCTCATTTATGATTTATGAGCTGTTTTATTTTATAAGCTTGATGTGAATAAATGTGAGACATCTGAGCCCTCGTTAATAAGCGCTTTTTTTTTTTGTTTGTTTGTTTGTTTTAACAAATCGTTCTGTCTCTCGGCAGCTTTCGGTAGCGGCCCGGCGTTCGGCGCCTCAGCGACAGGAGGCTCGTCGTTCGGTTTTTCTGCTAACAAGCCGTCAGGAGGGAGCCTGAGTGCAGGTGTGTGTCATGGCACCCTCCTCTCTCTTTTCATCACTAACTGTATTACTAACATCACCAGCCCCGCCTCTATCTCCTCTATCTCCTCTATCTCCGTCACTGAGCCTTTCCCTCTTACACCTGCCGTTTATAGGACTGTCTGATTTGTTCAGCTGTTTCCTGCGTTCTTGACCAAAAATCCGTCGATTTTAACGAACTGTTTGAGTGACACACCAACCTCAAAAAAAAAATTAACATCGGGTTAATACAGTTGACGAATTCATAATCGATTTTGGAAACATTCTGGATATTCTATTAAATAAAATACACTCAAGATGCCAGGATTTCCGCACTGAGTGTCTTTAGATTTCAACATTTCAGTTTTGCATGGTTTATGACTGTTTGATATGAGCAAGAAATATGTACAGTCTGAGTAGAAGGATATGTTCACGGTACTGTTTTTTCTGTTTTATTATTTCAAATTAAAATTTATTTTGGTTTGTAGTCATTATACAGTAATTACTTAACCAGAAATACACCTTTTATTCTAAATACAACCAAAATCCAGAATTCTTGAGAATTTCAATACATTTCCCTGAATCTGGAAAAACTCCAAACTCATTTATAAAGGGCAGATGTTGACCTTTTTTTTTTTTCTTTTTTTTTAAAAATATGCAACTATAAAACGCAAATCTAACCCATAACTGTGTTAGTCTTTTAAACGTGTTAGTTTAAAAGTATTAAACCCGTTCTTATAGACTTTTGTCCAACTTTCCAAAACCGGAGCGATGCAGTTAAAAAGTAGTTCCAGTTACTTGACACTTTTTCCTGAAGGTATTTGTGGTATCCATACGCCATCAGAGCCACACAGGTCCCAAACTCTGATTGTAATTTGAAATTTAGATTTAGAGCTTCATTCATATATAAAGACTGGGAGTGAGGTTTTTTTTTTTTTTTGGAGAAAAATGTGACATGCGTGTTGTGTACTGTATGTATTTATCCTCGTTGTCGTGTTCTCTCAGGGTTTGGAAGCTCCGGCACCTCAGGCTTTAACTTCAGTAACCCTGGAATCAACGCGTCGGCCGGTCTGACCTTCGGCGTGTCCACGGCCCAGAGCGCGGGCTTCGGCAGCGTCCTGCAGTTGAAAAAACCTCCAGCAGGCAACAAGAGGGGCAAAAGATAGAACAGCAGGACAGATAAAGGATAAAGGGAAATAAGTGTTTCAGGCCACAGGAAGTGGAGATTAGTGGCAGGTTTCTGTATTTTTGATGGATGTGCTTTAAGGACAAGTGTATGTTCTGTGTATCATACCGTCCCATGTGTGTGTGTGTGTGTGTGTGTGTGTGTGTGTGTGTGTGTGTGTGTGTGTGTGTGTGTGTGTATGTTTCTCTGATTATACAAGCGCATTCATCATCACTGACATTCATCTAGATTTTGAGAAGGATCATTTAAAGGGCGCTGACGTGTGATGAATCCTTTGCGTAGAGGTTTCATTTTGAGAACATCTGTAAAATGTTGTTTTTCCACTTTATCCGCGTCTTTGTGATCTGTTCCAGTGTACAGCATGTCCTCACTCTGTCCATCGCTCTGAGACGTCCTGTTTCCCGTCTCAGTATGTTACAATAAATGGTTCATGTTCAGTTTTTGTGGCCCTGATTTGCTTTGCTGTTTTGGTTGGGGTTTTTTTGTTTGTTTTTTTTTGTTTTGTTTTTTTGTCCGTCGTGGTATTGATAATTACCAAATCTTTTTTTCTAGACTTTATGTGCAAACTTTATTAAAAAGGCTTTATTAATAAAAAGAAAATTATTTCTTCAATGTGCCCTGTTGGTAATTTTTGGGGTGAGAAATAAGAATAATTACAACTGTAATAAAAAATGACAATAGAAACCCTAATAGAATTTGTAATGGTTATAATGGGAATTGTAGTAATAATAATAATAAAGTTTACAATAAAAGAACACAAAAGATAAATTTAAAAAAATCACAAATAAAATCAGCATTATCATAGGAATAAATACCTTCATAAATAACAGTTATTTGTAACTGTATTGGTTTTAATGGAAACTGTAATGGTGGGTCTCTACTGGTAATTTTTTGCCTTCTGTTGGTGGCATGTTATGTCTGGTGGATACCATTACGGACCAATAATGGTAATGGTTTGAATGGTTAGCTGATGGTTTGTAATGGTATTTGTAGTGGAAACCATTAGAACTTCTGTGATGGTTTATAGTGTTTTTTTAAGCAGGGATAGCAACAAAAATATATATTAATATAACATTTAATTAATATAATAAACAAATATTTATATTTTATCAGTAAATATGATTGTAAAAGACTTCCACTCGGACATTGTGACTGCACCATCAATGAAGACAGGATAAATCCACTTATTTTGAAACCACTTTGTTTTCATGGCTATCGATAAATCAGATCATATATGTGAATCGGTTCTCGGTGTCGAATCTGAAAGAGTCGACTCAAAGATCCGACTCGTTCCCAGACGACTCATCCCTCCCTATAGTGTGTATTGTGGAAATTAAAGATGGCGCCTTCACACGTCCTCAGATGCTGTCAGCGGGGTCTGGCTTGGATACCGGTTATATTTATTGCTTTAGTTGTGTGCTGGTCGTATTATGCTTACGTTGTGGAGCTGTGTGTGTGTAAGTATTTAATTTTAATCCAGTTTTGCTGTTTTTGTGAGATAATTAGCGTTAAATCTGAAGTGTTCTGGGTGGAGGAAGGAAGTGGCTGTTATCTTACACAACTGCACAGCTAGTTCGTACAAATCATCACTCAGTGTGTCTTTTTTTTACTTAAATTAAACGGACATTTCGGGATTTTATGATAAAATATTTGTTTGATTATGTATCTGGTATAAAACCTTTCTCCGACTTAAGCTGGGCACTAAACTAGCTAGCTAGCAACACTCATTGATTCCTCGGTTAGACATCAATGCAAAAACAACACAGAAACAATAATCACGGTTGTTATTAAGCTCTTATTTTGACTTCGAGTTGATTTTGAAGTGATCTGAGTTGAGCTTATGTTTTTATATACATATATAAATATATATATACATATATATATATAGATTTTTTTTTAAAGTAACAGCAGTGCTAATTAAGAAGACATGGAAGTTAACCAGCTAACTAACTAGTTAGCAAACAGTTACTAGCAAGGAGTTTAGCTATACATTTATGGCATTTGGCATAAAACAGCTCTACAATCTGTAGATTTAAGGTCTTTAAAGACCTTAAAATGTAGAAATAAAATAATAACCAGTCTTATTCACACTGTCACCAGGTTTTAAACTTCACTACCTGTTTACTAGCTTACCTGTTGCCAGGTAGATTTCCATCTACAGTATTATTACTACACCTTTACAATTCACACTTCATCTGTTTATACATCAACACGCGCTGAGATTTAAAGTAAAGGTGCAGTTGTCGATTTTTTTTTTTTACTTTTACAAATAACTTGGAAGAAATGTAGAACATGATTTTAAAAAAACAAAACAAACAACCAATGTGTTAAACCGGTGCTTTAGCAAAAGTGTATTAAGACGACAAGGAAACCGTTTAGGAAAACTGACTTCCGGTCCGGAACGCTTGTTTGTGTTTGGCCACGCCTCCTGTCTGTCATTTTATAGACTCTAGACTCTACAGGCCACTGCAGATTCTGGGGGCGGAGCTTCGTGTACATGGGCAGGGGGTATTTTATTTTATTTTATTTTATTTATTTATTTATTTATTGTTACCTAGAACTGGGCGATATGATATTGATATTGTCATAAATTACGTGGCAGTATGCTTTTCTGAGATCATGGTATGTTTTTATTAAGAAATTTCTGTTTTTTTTTAATAATGAAATGAATAATGAATCAGCTGTAAGCAGGGGATGTGATGTTAAAATTTTGTGTTTAATCTATAAAATTTGTAAAAATGTATTTTTATGAAACGTGTTTACTTTTTTACGAGCAAAAATGATTTTTTTCTTAAAAATAAAAACTTCACAGCCCTGTCGTGATGCATGTCGTACACGTCACGAAATTCTTGAAGTCATGATTTTACAAATACAATTTTCTTAACGTATCGGAATATGGATGTTGTGTCGATATATCGTCGTATCATCCAGCCGACCGGTTACTACAGTAATACATGCGCAAGAAAAATTCCTTCAGTATTTATAGAGCTAAAGAAATGCCAGATTTGAGTCCTGCATTAAAGAGATATAAAACTCAACTCGTGTGTTTGATGCCAAAAAACCCTGCTGAATTGTTTTGTGAAATAATTGATCAGCTTTCCTCTTTTCCACAGTCACCGTGCCGAGTCTGGGAGAGAAAGGTAATGATGTGACAGCCGAGATCTTTCTGCTTTTCATTTCTGATCACTCAAGTTGATAGAAAAGTCTGACTCGTTATATTTGTGTGAATCGTGTGTGTGTGTGTGTGTGTGTGTGTGTGTGTACTCACACTGCTAATTGAATCTTGGCTCAATACTCATGTGCGTCATCTTAAACAGAGCCGTGGTGTGGGAGATGAAGCGAATGTTTTCGAGCGGTTGTGTGTGTGTGTGTCTCGACTCCTGTTTGTGTTGATCCGAGTTTCCGACTCGTGTGTGATGGATTGTGCCGTTCCTGATGCGTCTGCAACTCTTTTTTTCCTTCTGCTCTTTGCTCCTCACAGTTATCTACTTGATCGTTTTTCACCTCTCCTTCATCTTGTTCGTTTGGTCTTATTGGAAGACCATCTTCACGAGACCGACAAATCCATCCAAAGAGGTAAGAGACATTGTAAATAACTAAATAAATGGAAAAGCTGATGGTGATGCCAGTTTACTACGAAGAAGCATGTAGGCCTAGAAAAATTTAAAAAGAGCTATATGCAGGATTTAAAGCCTGTTCCTACTCACTCGTGGAGAAATTCTGACCAATCCCGTTTATTCCCAATAAAATTCTGACCAGTCCCACTCGCTCTTGATGAATTCTTTACCAATATCACTCATTCCTGATGAAATTCTGACCAATCCCGTTTATTCCCAAAGAAATCCTTACCAATCCCACTTGTTCCTGAAGACATTTTGACCAATCCCGATGAAATTCTGACCAATCCCACTCGTTCCTAAAGAAATTTTGACCAATCCCCATGAAATTCCGATAAATCCCACTCATTACTGATTAAAGACTGACCAATCCTACTCATTCTCAGAGAAATTCTGATCAAATTTTCACACTATGTTGTATAAAAGTGTGTGTGTGTGTGTGTATGTCAGTTCTGTTTACCCAAAGCTGAGAAGGAGCTTTATGAGAAAGAAGAGCGTCCAGAGACCCAGCAGGAGATCCTGAAGAGAGTGGCGAGCAGTCTGCCACTCTACACACGCACCGGCGCCGGAGGTGAGCGCATCTCCGTCACAGTCCTGAACAATCAAATCAAAACAAGACTGACAGACAATATAATAATAATAATAATAATAATAATAATAATAATAATAATAATAATAATAATAAATGATCGATTATTCTCCCCATATAGCCATCCGCTACTGTGACCGCTGCCAGATTATCAAACCCGACCGGTGCCACCACTGCTCCGCATGTGACATGTGAGTTAAAGCCACAACTCAGCACGACTCTCAAAAATACATTTTTAAAAGTAGAAATGACAACACATTGGATTAGATTAATGTTAGAATATTATACAGATTTAAAATGCATTGTATCAGAAAAGATACAAAGACAAAAATATTATGACATGTATAATAATATATATAATATTTATATGAGGAATCAAACACTTTGGGACATGATGTTATAGGCAAATAATCAACATTGTGGTTGTTTAAGGGTTAATATTGATCATTAATAAGAAACACTGGGGGTTGAGTAGGGGTGTAACAATACACTCCGAAAGACACTCCTTTTTTATTTCTGAATCATAAACAATGCAAAATAATGTACATTCATGTCTATATAAAACTAAACAAAACAGAATTGCTACAAACAGAGGTTTAATCTTGTAAACAAAATGTACTACCGGTTCACCGTATCTTAAAAATAAATAAATACACTTATAAATTATCTCAAAAGATGTGATTGAATAAACACAAAGTCACTGACCCCGGGAAAATGATAGACTGGAACATAACGAGCTCCGTTGCAGTGCCTGAGGCGTCATTTTAATCAGACATAGAGCTCCAAAGTTGGCTAAAGTGACCGTCGTGTGCTGTTTTCTAACCTGCTTGTTTTTGGGGTTTGTTGTAGCGACGCTCTGCTTTAAAAGATGGAATAAATAAGGCAATGTGAATGACTGACAGCGGAAGTACAACATAAAGAAATGTTTTTTTATTAATTGCTCATGATGTTTAAGAATGAAAATGTCATTTAACGCGTAACAGGTGCGTGTTGAAGATGGATCATCACTGCCCGTGGTGAGTGAAAACATCTGTCATTTCTAAAGCATGTCTTGCGCTTGATGTATATTTTGCAACGGTACAGTTTACTCTTCTTTTTCATGACAGGGTAAACAACTGTGTAGGTTTCTCCAATTACAAGTTCTTCATCCTGTTCCTGGCCTACTCGCTGCTCTACTGCCTGTTCATCGCTGCCACAGTGCTGCAGTACTTCATCAAGTTCTGGACAGTGAGTAATTACCTCGTGACTGCTCTTTTTTTTTCTTCTTCGGTTTGATTAATTTAAAAAAAAAAAAAAAAAATCCTCTGCACCAGCCTTTACAGTGCACATGGAGAGGTGGGGAGATATGATGAAAATATCATATCGTGATTCTTGAAAACATTTCTGTGATACCCGATATATCACGTTATAATAGTATAGATTTTTGCAAACAATTTCAGATTTCACATACATGCATTTAAAAATAAATAAAGCTTGTGTGATAACACTTATTTCATTTTAATTTTATTTTTTAAATAATTTCTAAAAACTTTTCTTCATAATTAATAAATATAATAAGTTATTTTTATCAATCAATTTTAAATCAGCTGCTTCTTTCAGTCAGTTTGTAATATTATTATTAATATTAGTATAATGTGATGTGTGTAATGTGATACATCATGATATTGATATTACATCGTCATATCTCCGTATTGTAACTCTTCCTTGTGCTTTGCCCTCGTCCTCTCCCTCTCCTCGTGTCTAACAGTCTGTCTCTGTTTGCTATCTAAGCTTTGCCGGAGGAAATCGGCAGAGAATTGTCCGAAGGTAATCACCAGCGTTAGTGTTGATTGTTGGTTAATGTGTCCACGCCGGCATGGGAAACAAATAAATTAATAAATAAATAAATTACGCTTAATTTTCTTTAACCTGTAAAAAAAAGAACAACTCTGATTGTCTAAGTGTTGTTTGTTGTCCGTTAGTCCTGCATGATTAATCACCTGTTTCTGTAAACCTGAGTATTTTCCTTCATTACATTCAGTTCTGTATCTCCAGCTTTATTTATTTGTTTGTTTCTTCGTTTGTTTATTTATTTTTAACCCCAAATGTCCCACATGTCCCTTTATTGGCTATGACGTGCACTATATAGGGTACATAGGGTTCTACAACGCAAC
The DNA here is from genome assembly GCA_023630585.1 of Cranoglanis bouderius. Lineage (NCBI taxonomy): Eukaryota > Metazoa > Chordata > Actinopteri > Siluriformes > Cranoglanididae > Cranoglanis > Cranoglanis bouderius. The sequence continues at coordinate 5,941,116 of CM042539.1, forward strand.
AGCATGGATGACCACTTAAACAGGGAAGAGGAGGACATGTGGGATTCTGTCTTGCCGTGTTTCCAGGGCTTAGATAAGTCTCAGCCGATACCCATCCGACATGTGTTTTCTTAAAATACTAGCTTTAAAATGTTTCCTTTAACTGAAGCACTTTACAGTTAAACTCGTTCACATGAAAATTGCTTACACTGTAAATATAATAAAGTATAAATAGAATAAAATCAATCCTAAAAGAAGAAAAAAAAACATCAAATCTCTCTTTATATGTAAATATCTCCTGAAATTTCTTTCCCAAATCCAATTCCAATCTTCCTCGTTTCTTACAGGATCTGATATGTTTCTCTCCGATATCTGATCCACTGTTCCACTGCTGGTATCGACCCAGTACTGATACTGGTACTAATACTGGTACTGACCTTGATATTGATATTGAAACAGTCTTCGTGTAAAGACTGTAATGAATTTTCCTGGTTACACAACTGCACTATTTGACCATGTAGTATTATTAGTATTAGCACATTTATAGAAGGGATTTATTTATAATGGCACTATCCGGTGTCACCCAGATGATGAGGTTCCTCATTCCTCTCAAGGTTTCTTCCTCATATCGTCTCAGGGAGTTTTTTCTCACCACTGTCACCTCTGGCTGCTCATTAGGGATAAATTTATCAATTTAAAATCTATATCCTGAATTTATATATTTCTGTAAAGCTGCTTTGGGACAATGACCATTGTTAAAAGCTCTATACAAATAAAACTGAATTGAATACTGATACTGATACTGATACTGATATTGATACTGGTACTGATACTAACAGTGGTACTGGTACTGATATTGATAATGGTACTGATACTGATATTGATAGGTACTGGTACTGATACTGGGAATCTGATCAGTGCCGTCTCTACTTGTAGGCCTAGTAATGCTGAAAACTTGAATATATACACAAAATTAATTTATGCACATTTTTATACAATCAGCAGCTGCACGTATTACATTATTTTACCTTGTTTTCATTTTCATTCTTTGCACATTAATACATTTTTGTTTGAATGAAAGTTCTCGGCCAAAACAAAACTGGTTTGATTATACAACACTTTTTTTAAAAGTGCTTTTCGTATAAAACGATGCGACTGTGTAATATGGTGATAAATTACATAACAGTAACTTTTCTGATATCGTGAGAACCGTAACCGTTACGAACTCGAAGCAGCTGATAAAGTTTTTCTATTGTTTTGAATTTTAGTCATTAAAATGTACATTTTTAAAAATATTTCCTCATTTTTTATTAATTTTATTCTTGATTATTGATATGATTTTCATCACACTTATTTTTATAACTTCTTAAGTTTTTTTTTTTTTTTTTGTCATATTGCCATAATTCCTAATTATTGATTATATATTAACTTTCTGGATTATACTTTGTCTTCATTTATTGCATCTCGTTGCTGTTGTTGATGTGTTTTGTGGATGTCGTGCAGCCCTGTGACTCGTGTGTCTCGTCCTTGTCGATGTTCACCCCGAGTCTTACACGCCCAACTCCTCTCTCTCTCTCTCTCTCTCTCTCTCTCTCTCTCTCTCTCTCTCTCTCAGAGTGAGCTGCCCGACTCTCACGCCAAATTCCACGTGTTGTTTCTCTTCTTTGTGGCGGCCATGTTCTGCATCAGCATCCTCTCGCTCTTCACTTACCACCTGTGGCTTGTAGGAAAGAACAGATCTACGATAGGTAACGCACTCGCGCCATCTGCACCGCTCTGTGCGTCCTCGCGAACCGAGTTTAGTTTAACGTGGAAACGTTTACACGTGACCCCTTCTCTTTCTTCCGTTCCTTCAGAGGCTTTTCGAGCGCCCGTGTTCAGGAACGGACCGGATAAAAACGGGTTCTCGCTGGGCTGCAGCAAGAACATCGCTCAGGTGTTTGGAGACCAGAAGAAGTTCTGGCTGCTGCCGGTGTTCACCAGGTAAACACGCTCACTCTCTGTGAATTTCCATCTTGTTTAACCGGGATTATAAGCGTTTATATTTTGTTTTTTTCCTCTTCGCAGTCAGGGAGACGGTCTCACGTTTCCAACCCGACTGGTGGTCACTGATCCGGAGCAGCCAACAGTAGTCGTACATCCTGACAACCTGAGCCAAAGGTGAGTTACAGTTCCACATTTCCACCACACGATGGCACTTTTACGACAAATAAAGGTGTCTAAAAATATTCTAGCCCAAAACTGTTTCATCAAAGCTGTAGAAGTTTCTAAAACATACAAACGTCATTTCTGGAATGATTTCAAAAACTGCTTTATTTACCAATCCTGTTTTTTTTGTGTGTGTGTGTGTGTGTGTGTGTGTGTGTGTGTGCGCGCGTGTTTAGCTCCGCCCCCTCGTTTAACCTACATGGTTACTTCGACTTGCTGTTCAAGTAAAAACAATAAAATCTCCTGAAATCTCCTTTCCAAATTCAGCGTTCTCCAAATTCGTCGCCTTTAATCGAAACCGTCTTCAGCCGTCTTTCGCTAGTCACAATTCTTGCTTGTCGCTTCTGGGCGTGGCCTGTCCTCAGCTTTGTGCTAGCTTCTTTCTCAGATTAGATTAGCAAAGCGAGCTAACTGTACTAGCTAAGTACACACACCAGAGGTACCGATGATCTTTGTATTTTTCTTCATAATGCTCTATACACATTTATTGAGAGGTAGTGTATGACAGGATAAAATATGAGTTTTAAACAGGAAATTGAAACGAATTGCAGGCGGAGGACTGAAGAAGCATCGGGCCACATGCGCCATAGAATCGGTTCGAGACGATGGTTTGGATTTGTCGCTTTTTTACAACATCGCACCTGATTTGAATAGGATTGTGAAATTCTGTCGCCGAACGTAAGGCTCCGTGTCGCGAAAATACTGAGACCGATCTCACTACGTTGCTCCCGTGCGCTACGTATCCCGACGACGTAAACTAATGCTTGCGAACATTCCTGTGGGACACATTTAATACGACGATTAAACACTCTGCTTATGTGTGTTATATTAACATTAGTTACTTGTTACACTTTTTGATATAGCTACGTTGACTCCACAATGTAAGCGTTGCTCCTTAATACAGTGTGCATGCGAGCAAGCTAGTTTAGACTTTAATTCAATTCTCTAAACAAAAATCCTGCCTTTTTTTTTTTTTTTCTTTTTCCTCCCCACAGTGTTGAAGGTGAGCAGTGTAGTCCTCTCAGCGAGTCTCAGAAACATCTGCTCAATAACGACCTCCACCATGAGCACATCGTCGTAATGGCTGCAAAGTCTGGTGAGTCGCTGCAAGCAAAATTCAAGGCTGAAACACCAATGTCGCGATTATAATCCGCAGAGAAACGTGCATTTCGAGGGAAACGTGCAGAAAACGTCGCACCACTAAAGAACCTGATTGGTTCAGCCTCCTCATGCGGTTCTGCTTAAATCATCGTTCACAGCTTGTGCTTATTATTTTCAGGAAGGGCGCCAATATTTATGGAGTTGCCTGCATGCCGTCGTGTAATCATTTCACGTTTCTCTTTTCCTTCGCAGATGAAAGTGACACCATCGCGGTTTCCATGGCGAACGAGTCCTAGCCAGGTTAGCATCCTTTCTCTGTCTGTTGGTTATTGAGGAGGAGGAGGAGGAGGAGGTGGGGTTTGTGAGTCGTGACTGACATGCTGTCATCTCTTCGTTTAGGGTTCGTGGTCGTGAAACCACGGAGGAGAAACACAGCCATCAAACGTGATGCCTTAAACAACTCCATCACCTCTGCAGCAGCTCTTCGTCTGTGTGCGTTCGTTCAGCGTTCGGAGAAATTTGCATCCTAATCACTAAAACTTTTTTTTGTTTTGTTTTTTTTTTCTCACAGCAAACGCATTTTATCGTCTCACTCACTCACTCACTCACTCACGAACTTTGAGTAATGGTGCAACTCCTGTAAAACCGTTGAAAAATGCGCACTACCGTAGTATTGCTCGGGGTGTTTCATTTCCCCCCGACAGTATCTGATCTGATGTTTACATAGCGCGGAGTGATCTAAAGAGCTACAGCCATCTACATCTCCGCTGCATTCCTGCTTGGTTTATTTTTAAACGTAAACCTATATAGCAGACGTGTTTAAATTGTATTGTTTGTTTGTTTGTTTGTTTTTTTTTTAAATAATATTGTTGACCCTAATGCAAATTTTTTAATTTTTTTTGTCTCCAAGATCCGATTAAGGATTTATTGTGTTTGAGGTCACAGGATCGCACTTTTGCACGTTGGAATTCCAGTTAGCAAACATATATAAATGAAGTTAATTTATAACTTTTATATCATTCTCACCCGTCAAAAACAAAACGTTATGTCACAATATAAATATCAAACAACGTGCTTCCGGGTGGACAACAGCAGTAATGCTGCACTGGAATAACAGTATTACAATGGTTATGTAAACAATATATTTTGGGGTGGGGGGGTAGGGTTAGTGGGGGGGCACAATTTTAAATTCCATTAAACTTTTTATTAAATATCAAAATACGCAGATATCCTGTGTTTCTAAATATTGACTGAACTCGACGCTTCTGATGTTGTGTTTGTTTTTGTCCTACTAAAATGGTTCAAGTTGGACTTGAGAAAGTTTATTCATTATAAGTTTTAAATTTTTCCTCTAATTTTGGGACGTTACGATTTTCAGGATCATGTGTGTTTTGAAATCAACGTTTTACATATTATTTTAAAACAGTATTGATTATGTTCTTGTAGTCTTGATTATTATTCTTATCATAATGTTGATTAACCGGAGCGTTTTAGAAATGTAAACGTTTCAGAGCGATGCTGAAGCGGAACGGGGACATGTCGTGTTATTAGGGTGATGTGGCGAGTCTCGAATTTAACAAGTTTTTCTGCACAGAGTGAAAAAGATGTACGAAACTAGCCCGGAAAAACAATATCTCATCACCGACAGGAGTTCAAAGCTAGAAAGACCTTTTAAACAAATGCCGTGTGTCATTTGTGAACGAATCGATTCTTTGAGTCGACTCTTTTAGATGAACATCAAGAGATGTAGACAGTGCCGTTGCTCCTGTAGTGTGTTCATGGAATCTGTTCGTTAGCAAGAAATTGATTCGTTTTCAGTAAGCGTTTTAAATCAGTCAGGGTCACGTTGATGTTCGATGTTCCTCACGTTAATTAAATAAAATAAAACTTGAAACTAATCTTTTTTTTTTTTTTTTTTTTTTAATGTTCTCACACGTCCAAATATCGCAAATTTAGCAAGGAGCCGATTCTTACTGAGCCAAATGAGCTGATTCACTACTGAAACGAGCAGAATTCCCATCACGAGTATTCAGCACTTCCTAACAGGATGTGAGTTTTCCACCCGGAAGTCCCCCCTACCTGCACATGTACATAGATTCAGATTTGGTTTAAAGCTTGTTTACACAAGGAGTGTAGATGAGGGCTCTAAAACAAATCCTTGTGTTGTGTAGGATTCACGCCAAGCTTTATTTTACGCAATAAAACCGCTGTATCGATTTTCTAATTACGTAAAACATGACCCAGTATTTTTGTTAACATCCAATTTGCTAATTTCCAACAGGAATTTATTTCGGTCGCTCTTTCTATGGCTGGATATCCCCTCTGAAAGTATTGGAACAGCAAGACCGATTCTTTTGTTTTTACCAAAAAAACAACAAATATTAGACGATAGTTCAGGATCTCATCTCTCATTTCCTGATATTTAAATCTAAACGTGTTAAACAACTTGGAACCTGGCACCTTTTGTATCAGACCAATTTTTTTTGGTGAGCAAAAGTATAGGAACAGATAAGTCTTTGATAAGTAAATGAAAGTAAATAATGCTTAATATTTTATTGCATATCTGTTGCTTACAATAACTGCATCAATCCTGCGACTCACTGACCCCAAACCATTGGTTTCTTCTATTGTGAAGCTTTTCCGGGTTTTTATTGCAGCCTCTTTCAGGTGTTGTTTGTTTCGGGGGGGTTTCTCCCTTCTTTCGCCTCTTCATGAGGTGAAATGCTGCTCAACTGGGTTAAGGTCTGGTGATTTACTTGGTCAATCTAAAACTTCTGAATTCATTCTGCTGCTACCATCATGAGTTCCATCATCAATAAAGATTAGTGAGCCTGTTCCAGAAGCAGCCATACAAGCCCAAGCCACGACACTACCTCCACCATGTTTCACAGATGAGCTTGTATGTTTTGGATCATGAGCAGATCCTTTCTTTCTCCACACTTTGGTCTTTCCATCACTTTGGTAGAGGTTCATCTTGGTTCCAGAACTTTTGTGGCTCATCTCTGTATTTCTTTGTGAATTCCAATCTGGCTTTCTGATTCCTACTGCTGATGAGTGGTTTGCATCTTGTGGTACAGCCTCCTATGTTTCTGCTCTCGAAGTCTTCCACAGACGGTGGATTGCGATACCTTCACCCCTGCCCTGTGGAGGTTGTTGGTGATGTCACTGACTGTTGTTTGTCATTTTTTTTTCTTCACAGATCTCTCACACTGTTTCTGTCATCAGCTGCTGTTGGTTTCCTTGGCCGACCTTTCGGTGTCTGGTTGCTCAGTACACCAGTGGTTTCTTTCTTTTTCGGGACATTCCAAATTGTATTGGCTATGCCCAATGTATTGTATGTCCCTCTTTTTTTCAGCTTCAAAATGGCTTGCTTTTCTCCCATAGACAGCTCTCTGATCTTCATGTTGGTTTATCCTTCTTAACAACAAATGCAGTCTTCACAGGTGAAACCCAGGGCTCAAACCAAGAGTAGATGTTCAGAGCTATTAATTGTTTAAACATTCAATCTAACAGGACACACCTGGGTAACAAGAAACACCTGTCGGTCACATGTTCCAGTATTTTGTTCACTTGAAAAATGGCCGGGTTCAAACAAAAGGTGCCATGTTCTAAGTTGTTTAACACACACGATTTTCCTTGATTAGGAAAGCGACACAGTTTGTACCTTCTTGTGGTTTGTGATGAACAGTGTGTAGCTACCGCTAATGTCCACTCATTAATATTTATTATACATTCATTAATATTCGCACACATTTAAATACTAAATCTTTTCAATTCAGCCACACTTTTTAACTGAATTTGACAGCACAGGTGATGTGTTTACAGATGACTCTCATTATAGAAGCTTCTTAAAAGTCTTCTTAAAAGAACGGTTCTTCGAAATTTATTTTTATTCTTTTTAAAATTTATTTCCATTTAAATACAATCAAATCCGTCTCCTCGTTTGTTTGCACTGAACATTCTACACTCCATATTCTACAACTCTACTCCAATATTGATCTCCAGTAAACGTAAATCAAATTGTGATGTGTAAATTGATGTAAATAAATTCTGTACCAACCCAAATGTTAAAGTGATAAATAATGAGGCTTTGTGTAAGAGAGTCCACGTTTTTATGCATATTCATAAGCTGCTCGTCTTACGGAAAGGTTTGTTTATATGTATATATTATGTTTTAGATTTATATTTAGTTACTTAGACTGTGTTTAGGTGTACGGTCGAGTGCAAAAGTTTACACACCCCTACTCTGACATGTGTATTGGATTTATCGTTCCTTTCTTTGTCAGTGTTTTGTTTTTGTGTTTTTTTTTATTTTACTTTCAGTTATCGTTTCTCCTGATCTTTGGGCATGTTTTTGTGTCTGTTTTTCTTACATGTTTAAAATGTTTTCTGTGTCTCCTTCCCCAGTCCCATGACTTTTTTTTTTTTTTGTGTGTGTGGTTTAGAGCATGTGGGAGCTGTTTTCCTGATTCCCACTGATTCATAACCAGAATGATTATGACCCAAACAAGAACTTGGAATTGTAGTTGTATTATTAGGCTTACATTTTGTTCGATATTTAACGATACCACAGGATCTGCTACGATTCAGAATTCGAATCAAATTAGTCGCCTCCAATCGAATCTGGTGGTTAATTCACTAATGATGATGATGATGATGATGATGTAGAGAAGCTAGCCTGTTAAATTATTTACACGTCAGCAAATTATTGAGAGTCCTGTAAATAAAAGAACTACAGGACGTTATAAGCTTTTGAGGATGCTAGTAGATATTCTTCCTGATCAACTGTCAGTTACTGTAATATTTAATTCGTAAAGTCTTTGTGTGTGTGTGTGTGTGTGTGTGTGTGTGTGTGTGTGTGTGTGTGTGTGTAAAGCATAGGTTTTTTCCCCCCACTCAGAAATTAAAGGGGATGCTAACTTTTGCACTCAACCGTACATATCAGGCTCGTTAGTTTAATATCTGACCTTGGTCATTTAAGGCTGCTGTGTTTTTGCCAAATGAAGGGCTGAATATCGGATCTCAGAGTGTTTACAGCAGGAAAGTTCCTCTGTGTGCTCACACTGAAGCCCAGAAACACCAAGGACACCAAATCCTTTTTTAAATTTTTTTATTTAAAAAAAAAAAAAAAAAATGTATTTATTTGCCTTTTCTGTCCTCAGTATCAGTGCTGTCAGTTGTTACTCTGCTGGTGCTCGTTGTATTTTTTATTTTTTTCTTCTTCTGTACCGTCTGGTCAGGTGTTTAATCTATAAATTGTTGAATATCCAAAGTGCAACCATGTTTAGGAAGGTGTGTGTGTGTGTGTGTGTGTGTGTGCTGTGGTGGTCAGTGTCAGGCTTTTATCCAGATCAGATCAGCATGTCGAGGCGTGCGTCAGGAAGCTCGCCGGAGAAATAAAAAACGTGTTAAATAACAGAAACCTGCATTCACACTAGCAAGCGACAAAGCGTTAGTTTTCCGCGTACGCGTGCGACACGGAGCCACCATTTCCTCAATTCTATGCAAATTAGGTATGACGCTGTAAAGAAGCGACAAATCCAAAACGATTGTCTTGAACGGTTCCTCGGAGCGACCCTGAGCCGGGTGTGGTCCGACGTTTCTTCAGTTCCCCACTCACTACGCTTAGATTCCTACCTGCGATTAGTTCCAGGCCAAAAAAAAAAATTAGAACCGTGAATTTTATCCCGTCTTATCCTGTCATATAAAATGTGTTTAGAGACCGTTGGTGCCTCAGTTAGCTTGATTTGCTAATCTAATCCGAAGACGAAGCCAAGCACGTAACGCGTAAATCACGCACCCGGTTTTCACACTGATTAGTGATTAGTTGTTTAATTTGTGTTTAACTCGTTAGCTTGGGACGCGATACAAATCTACGTTTCTCATCGATAAGTAGGAAACACAGGACAGGACAGGACAGGCCACGCCCACCAGCCACAACCCGAGAAGTGACGCAAGCGATTTGTCGCACTGAAATCTGAACGTACTGTGAGAGTGTACAAAATATTACTTTCTTTACATTTTTTTTTTTATTTATTTTTTATTTTTTAATTTTTTTATAAATGTTGCAGGCAGGTCCAAAAAAAACAATGAGTGTGTGAATAAAAACCAGTCGCACACTCACCTCTATCTTACAACGCACAACACAGCATGTAGAGATTTGTAGAGAACTGATGTAGAGATTTCCGAGCTCAGAATGTTGAGAAACACTAAACTGATGTATTTTTCTATGAATCCAAATATAAAAATAAATAATTGGAGGCTGTATGATGAAGTAATGTGTAAAGAATGTTATGCTTCAGTGACAGATTTGAAGATTTAAGCGCCTTTTCTTTTCCCTCTTCTCATGAATAACAGCAGGCCAGTCTCTTTCCACTCTGTCTGGTCTCATACCACTTCATGTCTTCTTTAAAGTTGTTCTGAAATTCGAAACGTTTAAATCAGGTCTTTGCTTTTTGCCTCCATCTCGCTTCCTCCTTCAATCACAGCACAGATTATTTTATTTATTTAACGTTCGATAAACCAGTTTTCTTCCTTTTACACCTTTATAAGCCATACTCAATTCCCAGTTCTGAAGTTTTTAAAGTACTCTTACTTTGGACCATTTTTTATTTACTTTTTACAAAAAAACGGGGGGGGAAAGCCTATGAGGTTTTATGGCATGTAGAGTAGCTTATATTTGTACCCTGCTGATTTTTTTTATTTTTTTTTATTTTTTTTTTGGTCAAATATGTTTCAGGATTGACTGTAAAATGTTGATCTCATGTCTATTTTTCTTGTCTGATTAATTTGAATCTTGATATTTTGTGGATGAAGTACTTGCTTATTATGTGAACATGACTAAAAATAAACGTGCTTTTATAGAAAAAAAAAAAAAGAAAGAGAAATGTGTGTTTGTGTGTGTGTGTGTGTGTGTGTGTGTGAGTGAGAGAGAGAGAGAGAGAGAGAGAGAGAGACCCTGAACTCCGTTCAGCTCACCAACACTCAGGCCTTTGAACTCGTCTTACATGTCAGAAGTGAGCAATGTCAAATAATCTCTGACTTCCACCTTCATCTGGATTTTTCGATCAAAAAATACAGATCAGAGCTAAATGTGTGAAGTTCTGCTTTAATAAAGCTTTCATGTGCATTTAACACAAATGATGCACGTGTGTATAGTTTCACCTTCTTTCCTTATTACACACCTGCATTTTAATTTTTTTTTTTTTTTTTAATAGGAGTAAAGATTTTGTACTTTTTTATACACAGTACTGTGCAAAAGTTTTAGGCACCCTATTTTTTTTCAGTACAAACTTTGTTATAGATTTTTTCTTCTACATTATCAAGTCAGTACAAAAAACATTTTAGATTCCCAAACATTAGTTTTCTAGCACAAAATGAAATGTGACAGAAAAATGTTTGTATGTCATTAAAGAAAGCAGCATATTATATAAGAGACACTTTTCAGACAAAAAACACAATGAAGGCTGCTGGGTTTTGCTGCAAAAATAAGAAGCGAGTGCGAAAGTCAAAGTCTCCAGAAGAACTGTGTCTGGTTCTGCAAGATGCTCAATAAAACTTACAGCTCATTTCCTTATAAAACTGCACACATTGTACCGGAGACTAATATTTTTATTTTCAGTGTTATTAATAGTCTTTAAGTAAAAAGTCAGTACTTTATCTGGTTAAAGCACGATAATGATGTATATAATTCCAGTGAATATTGTTTAACAAACTCAAGTCATGTATTTTTGTTTTGTTTTATTTTATTTTTTTCCAGTTTGTTCTGGAGCCATGTTTATTTATTGTTTTGTTGTTGTTTTTTTCTTTAGTTGATAGTTATTCATAACTAAGCCATTTGATAACAGGATAATGTAATTATATTAAACGTGATAAAAATGTTCGGTATGAGAGCAGAGAACATCATTTCTGTGAAGAGTAATAAATGAGGAATTCAGTTTAATCCTTAACTTGTAGCTGCATGTTGCTGCACTGATGTAGGAAATAAAATACAAAAACATCCCAGAGTGAATTCTTGTGGTTTTATGTGTGAAGATGATGTCTTGCAGAATAATGTCCTGACTTGCTCTGAGGATGGCGTGTTAGTGTTTCTGATCGTTTAGATTGTTTGATAAAGGATTTTATGGAGCAGAATAAAGTTCTGACATAAAGCTTGGATCTGGGTTGCGTTCACATTGACCTACAGGATCACTTATTCATTTGCCAGAAGCTTTCCGAGTTAATGCTGTCCACTCAGCGTCACTTTGAATGTTGTCTGATGTGCTATCCACTCTAATACACTCAATATAAAGTTTCATATCAAAATGTTTTTCATTCACGTTTGTGTTTTCAACATTGGAAGTCACAATAAGTTTTCTCTACACGCTGAACGGCTTTCTGAACCAGGATGTTTACTCTCTCTCTCTCTCTCTCTCTCTCTCTCTCTCTCTCTCTCTCTCTCTCCCCCCCCTAACAATGATGGTTAAGGAAAACTCCATGCTGAAACACATTTGTTCTTCACTATGAGAAGTTGGTGGTATTAACGGTGTTAAGTGTTGAAAGTGTTAAGGTATTAGCATGAAAGCTGAATCTCGTGGAATCTGATCTGTTTGAGCAGAGCATACAGATGAAGAGGGGAGAAACCTGCCTGGCTGAAAAAAACAATAGAAACCATCACAGAAACTCTAATGGTTTCCACTACAGATACTAGTACAAACCATCAGTTAACCACTAAAACCATTACCATGACCATTATTAGTCCTTAATGGTAACCACTAGACATAACATGCCGCCAAAAGAAGGCAACAAATTACCAGTAGAGCCCATTACAAAACCATTACAAATTCTATGAGGGATTCTATTGTTTCTTTTCAGCAGGGTGGACAGACTCAACTACTAAAGCACTGCTGCATCGCTCTCTTTAGGTAGAAGTAAAGCAAGGGCTAAATCCCACTGCACAGCTATCAGTACCGCAATTTAGGAAATCAAACAAAATAAATCTTGGATGGTGTTGAAGATCTTGCGTTAATTATGAAGATAAATATGGAAGATGTTCAGGGTGAGAAAAGTAGAGAAAAAAGTTGTAGCATACAAAATATATCATATATCATACAAATATAATACAAAGCGAACAAAACACACAACACTAACAACAATAACGTATTGCACTACAGATAAATTAGCGCCATCTTGTATTTTGTTGGAACTGGAATCACGGACCAATCACAGGATGATATGAAGTTAGCGTTTATGAACATAGCATTGTGAAGGAATGCATTAGCTGACATTAAGAGGGCAGTTAAGCGGTTACATATCTTTATTTGGTCATGTGCTGGTCTGATGTTCTGTAAACGATTCTGTCGTAGCAAGAAGACATTCTGGAAAGTACTAGTGATGAGGGATGAGATCACGAAACGAGTCGGCTCTCTGAATCGGCTCTTTTAGTTGAACGTTGAGAACCGACTCCCATATACGAGCCGATTTCCCCCACTTTGTTACTTTTGCCGTGTAATTTAATCAAAATTGAAAAGGAAAAAAAGCACTTCCCAACATCTGGGCTGTTTGTTAACATATTAACGTGTATTTGACTCTTAGCTGTGTGAATGATTCAGCATGACTCGGGGAATATTTTTTTATATTAAAAAAACAAAAAAAACAAAAACAAATCCAATACAAAATAATGTTATTATGTTTAATAAAAGTATATTAAGATTTGATGGAACAATTTCAGCTATAAGGAGTCAAAATATCACAAACTTTGCCCTGTTTACAGAAAATAAACGACAATGAGCCATTTGGGAGCTTGAAGAGTCGACTCTTTTTTGGTGAGTCAAATGATCTGACTGATTGAAAAGAGTGTAAATTTCCATCACTACTTTTTGCCATATACAATTAAGAAAAACAAAAACGCCATTACACTATTTCAAGACATACATTTCTCTCAAACAGCAGTCAAAAAAGCAAATAAAGACATTTTCAAATTGAATCATTTCTGTATTAGGATATGACCTGAGTTTTGAGAAATTATCTCCAGATAATTCATCCAGCAGATCCAGCAGATCCACATCTTTATCATGAAATATGTAAACACTAATTAAATACGGTTATAGATTGTACTGGCATGAGGAACAACATGTTTTTGGGTTTTTCCTTCTTTAAAGTGCATGTGCTAAATGCTATAAATGTAAATGTTAGTAAGTGTGTTTCAGGACTGTAGCACGTGCTGTATAGTGGATTTATTATTTTTCGAATTAAGTTTGAATTAAGTGGCCTGTAGATGAAATGGCATGTCTGCCTGATTAAATCTCATTTATATTCATTATTCATCATTTGAAGATTATGCATTCCTTTCAGTTTTTGCATTGTGCCTATAATATACTGTATATGCCTAAAATGTTTGTTTGTTTTTGTTGCTCCATTCTTTCACTGTTTGTTGTTCTCTGATTTTTATTCATGCACAAGGGATAAAACAGCTCCAGCACTGAAAATAGGGAGAAATAAAAGTGCACAGCTGATACCACATGACCACCGAAGCCTTTACCCCCCCTCTCACTGAGTCTCCATGGAATCGCTTCGTATCATGTGGGATTCCAGGACTGAAATGGGGCCTTCAGCATTTCCAACGTCCACAATGTTGCTGGTGGACTGACTGCACAATCCCATCCCATTCCCAGTGTTTGGGTTGTATCGGGAATAGATTTTTATCTAAAACATTCACAGCTCATCTGGGGTTTTGTTTGGGCGCGAGCAGGGGCGGGACTGTGGAGGGAAAAGTTGGGAAATAACCACACGGTTGTTCATCTTCAGTGGATTTTGGACCAAATCAAAGTTTCTCTCAGATCAGTGTGGCTCTGTCGAGGAAACCGCTCTGCTTCTTGCTGATGAGAGACGGGCTGAGGTCTGCTTTTCATTCTGATCTGCATGTGAGAGTGAAACAGTAAAGCGGTGCAGGATGGACGGAACCAACAGAACCGACCCGACATGCACACAAGAACCGCCTCTGGCTATCGACGTGATCAGACGTGAGTGGTTTTTTTTCTTCTTCTTCTTCGTTTTAACTTATCAATATTCTGTGCAAAAAGAGACTGCACTACAATAAGGTCATGCAAAACAATAATAGACAATGCAAAACAAATAAATACAATTAAAACACTGCAAAAACATCTTGCACTTTGGAGGAAAACCTAAACAAAAAGCAGGTGGGTGGTCTGGTGCAGGTTTAACTCGTGAATCATAAGATTCTGCTTGTTTGTTTTTATTTAAAAAAAAAAAAAAGTGAAAGTGCTTCCCGCTTAACACACCAGTGAGTTTTTAGTGGGAACAGAAGTGAAAGCATTCCTTTGTTACAATCTTTTCTTGTGTAAAAAGAAAAGAAAAATAATCTTTTGTTTGTAATTGTGTTTTGGTCATAAGCCTCTCTCTCTCTCTCTCTCTCTCTCTCTCTCTCTCTCTCTCTCTCTCTCTCTCTCTCTCTGGCAATTTGTAACTTGGAGAAAAGCAAATAAGCTCCAATAAATAAACAACAAACCTGAAAATAATGAGAAGTTTATTTATTTATTTCAGCAATTTTCCTCAGTATCTATCTATCTATCTATCTATTAAAATGATCATTATGCTAGTACCTCACACATAATAACAGAAAACTTTTTAAGTAGCTCACATTATTATAAAATACTAAGGCAAGATTATTATTATTATTTATTTATTAATTAATTAATTTATTAATTAATTAATCAATCCATCCAGATGATCTACATGTTATAATACACTAGTATTGAGGTACAGGTATGTGAACCCCTGACCATCACACCCATATGTGGTTCTACACCAAACTGTTGCCACAGAGTTGGAAGCACACAATTGTACAGGATGTCTCTGTACGCTGTAGCATTACAGTTTCCCTTCACGGGAACTAAGAGGCTCGAACACTGTTCCATCTGTTGCACAAATCGAGCTCCATGAAGACATGGTGTGTTAAGGTTGGAAGAAGGTAGAAGAACTGGAGTGTCCTGCACAGAGCCCTGACCTCAACCCCACCGAACACCTCTGGGATGAACTGGAACTGGAGCCTCCTCACATCAACATCAGCGCCTGACCTCAACCTCACTAATGATCTTGTAGCTGAATGAACACAAATCCCCACAGCCACACCCCAAAATCTAGTGAAAAGCCTTCGCAGAAGAGTGGAGCTCATTATAACAGCAAAGGGGGAATAAATCTGGAATGGGGTGTTCAACAAGCACATACGGGTGTGATGGTCAGGTGTCCACATACTTTTGGTCATGTAGTGTATACGTTTTTATGACTTGTAGTATGTTTCATAGAATTCTTTGGAACTCGGAATCTTTTATATGTAAATCATTGTAGCGCAAGTTAATGTATAAATATAACTTTGAATTGAGAGAATTTAGTGAAATGTTTATTATTATTATTATTATTAGATATCTATGTCTGTTTTTATATGCAGTAATAAGTAATAATTCTCTGTATTATGACTTCTTCACGAGGTTCTTCAGATCTGGTGTAAATGATTTGTTTTAATTTTTCGGGTTTAGTCAGATATCTCATCTTAGCCTTTTCATGCTGTATCAGTCCTACAGTATTGCTATTGGAGTTTACCCATGATACCTTGGTGGTTTTCTGCACTGCTGCTTGTGTGATCTTGTGTTTTGTGCCTTTATCTCAGACACACAATCTTTCTCTTTGTCGTATCTGTGTGTGTGTATAAATCACACATGACTAAACAAGCCCTCTTTGGAGCCTGACTGATTTGGCTTTACTCGTCTCATCACACATGACAGACATGAAGGGCTTTCACACATCTTCATATCCATCGCTATGAAGAACACTTAATCTTAACTTGGATATCTTGTTTATCATGGCTTAAAAGAGGTGATGGTCTAGTGAGTGTGTTTTTAGTAAAAATGGGGATTTTGGAATTTATTTTGCGAAATGCTGGATGTTCAGCAGGGGGACATCTTTGAAGAAGAACAAGAAGCTGTTCCAAAGCCTGCTGTTGCTGGCACGGAGCACCTCCAGTACCTCCTACATGAAGATTGGGTTTCGTGAGGGGTGCAGTCTCCCTCGTGACTCTCTGTACTCGTTGCTGGTTCGCCAGACTGGTGCAGGAATTCCTCGGCTGTCCACCACTGGTCGCAAGTTCATTCAAATCCGAAATTAAAATGTACTAACTAAAATCTACATTCCTCATGGTGTAGACGTGGAGGTCTTCTTTGGAGTTGGAGCACCACACTGCCAAATGATGGACCTGATGCTGTTGCGATCGACTTAAATCTGAAATCCGAACTTGGAATTCCATCATTTTTGTGTTACAAATCGAGAGAAAAAACATAGACGCCTCCATGAAAGTGTGTTTTATCAGCAACAAGCTTCCCAGCTAACGTTACCGATCATGAGTTTATGATGTTTCTCAGCACGGAGAACCGTACGCTGAGAGGTCTGAGAGTTTACATCGTTTACGATGTCTGCATTTTGTCTTTCTCCCGAACAGAGCTCGACGTTTTCGGGATCGTCCTTTACTCCGCACTCACCTTCATGGCCTCGGTGTCCATGCTGCTATACATCGAGGGGTGTGTTTACATCTACAGGAAAGTGTCCTCCAACAAGAAGAGCGCCATCATCTGGGTGAACGGAGCCGCACCGGTGAGCGAGGATTCTCTTTAACTGAAGTGCATGATGGGAGATTTTTCACTTCTTCAGGCTGAGTGAATTTGAGGTTTGACTAAAAGTTTCAAATGTTGTGTGTTTGTTTGTTTTGTTTTGTTTGTTTTTTGCGCAGGTTATCGGTGCGATGTCCTGTTTGGGAATGTGGATCCCAAGAGCCACGATGTTCACAGACATGACCTCAGCCACGTGAGTGTGAAAGCGAACGTTCCGTCAGTTATTAGAGCAGAAAAATAAAAATCATGAAACAAATAAATGACTTTTAATGACTGTTTATATCATATTTTACACATTACATCATTTTCTGCTCAGGAATTGTAATTAATTTTGCATTACACACAAACATTCAACAACTAACACACTGAACGCATCATTTACTCCATTTTTAGAAACAAACAAACAAAAATAAATAACACTCAACCCTGGAGTCATAAAATTATTAACATTACCATGGGTAAAAAAAATTTTTTAAAATAAAAAAAAGTAAAAAGACGCCATGTTTCTTTTAAAGCCGCAAATTCATCTCTTTATAATTTAAATACATTTCTCCCTTAACATATGTGTTTTTCCTTTAAGTTCCTTCCTTTCTCTTTTAGTTTTGTTTTTCAGAATAGAGCACTGAACTATATTCCTAAGTCATTTCCAGAATTATTGGCACCCCAACAAGAAACAGGAACAAACAATAATTAATTAAAGTCCACTCAAGCAGAATTAATTTGTTTTAATAACCCTTAAAATGTCTTACAGAAATGTCATGAATATTTCAAAGAAATGCAAACAAATTGCCATCCGTGAAAAGAATTAATTATATTTAAATGATTAATTATTTCATTGTGTATATTTTTTTAGTTCTGTTTTTAAAATATTTGTTACTTTATTTTAATGCGTTAATGAATTTTTAAATTATTTTAGTTAATTAATCATTATTGATTTGAAATCAGTCTCCAGAATTTTTTGTTTCGTCTCTGAACATGTTCTAAAAATCTGAAGTTGCACACGTAAAAAAAAAAAAAATCATCCATGTTTGAAATGATAGTGTTTAAATAACACTGCTCAGCGTCCCAATGTGTTTACGTTCAAATTTATTTATTGCATATATTCATTTATGCTCATTTTTATGAAGTGTGCTAATAAATCTAGAGTCTGTAAATACCTATTAAATAGTTTATTTCTTTTTAGCTACAAAAACATGAACCCTGTTGAATTGCCTATTTATTATTTTGAAGCCGTGTGTGTGTTTGTGTGTGTTGAAGGTATTTTTCCATCGTGGTGTTTAAGTTTCTGATCCTGATGATCGAGGAATGTGGAGGTGATGAGGTTTTTCTGAAGCGTTCGGCTAACGAGACGTTCCGGATCAGTACCGGCCCTTGCTGCTGCTGCTGCCTCTGTCTGCCCCAAGTCCCCATCACACGGTAACACACACACACACACACAAGCCAGAGTAATGTATATACACTGTATGCACTGTAAACTATAAGGCCAAAAGTATGTGCACCCCTGACCATCCCACCCATACGTGGTTCCTCCCCAAACTGTTACCACAAAGTCTGAAGCACCCAATTGTATAGAACGTCTCTGTATGCTGTAGCGTTACGTACAGTTTCCCTTCACTGGAAACAAACCTGCCCAAACCTGTTCCAGCATGATGATGCCGCTGTGCACAAATCGAGCTCCATGAAGACATGGTGTGTTAAGGTTGGAAGAAGGTAGAAGAACTGGAGTGTCCTGCACAGAGCCCTGACCTCAACCCCACCGAACACCTCTGGGATGAACTGGAACTGGAGCCTCCTCACATCAACATCAGCGCCTGACCTCAACCTCACTAATGCTCTTGAAGCTGAATGAACACAAATCCCCACAGCCACGCCCCAAAATCTAGTGGAAAGCCTTCCCAGAAGAATGGAGCAAAGGGGGAATAAATCTGGAATGAGAATTTCAACTATCACATACGGGTGTGATGGTCAGGTGTCCACATACTTTTGGCTGTATAGCGTATATTTGGACAGTTGTTCTGTTTCTGGCCAAACATCCTGCTGGTCATTAAACTCTCAGTCAGGTGACCTAAATAACCGCGGGGTCGTTACACCTTCAGAGAAAGCAGTTTAGAGGAATTATTGAGCCGTCGATAAAACACGACCTCATTATTAATACGTGGAAATCTCGAGGGATTTTAGGATTGGATCTGATTTCACTGAAGGTGCCATGATCAGATTATAAAAAGATTCTTGCATTTTGAGGTGAGACCCCTTCGTGTTTTCAAACACGTAAAGTAATAATAATAATAATAATAATAATAATAATAAGATACTGTTTCAACATGGTTGTCAGGCTGATAATATGGTATATTTTAAAGCAAATTGTATATATTAATTAAGAAATCATTGAATAAATCAGTATGTTAAGGTCGAGCACTCAAAAGTATAATCCAATCACATATAATCACTGTATAAGATATGAGAGTGTTTATGTATATTAATCAAAGAAACCAGGACAAGCTGATGTAACTCCAGCTTGTGGGAAATCACTGAGCACCGTTTCTCACTTGCAGTTTGTATCTTTTTCTTCTTAGCTCCCTAATTTGTCATCTCTTAATGTGTATCCACTATTATTGCCAAAGCTTTGAGTGGGCCACTGTTCAAACTGCAGAAGTTAAATAAATACAGAATGTCGTACAAAATGGCAAAAATGTGCAAATTCTGATAAGGCCACCTGTGTTGGAGGAGATGCACCAATGATCGAGGATATGTGTGTGTGTGTGTGTGTGTGTGTGTGTGTGTAAGTCTGTAAAATAAAAAAGTTCTTAAAAAATAATCTGACTAAACTTACGCCCCCATTATAGCAGTTTTGTGTAAATTGTGTTTTTAGTTATGTATTTTTAATCTATTTAAGTGAAGTGCTTCCAAAATATAAATATCATTTTAAAGCTTGGTAGGTTTAAAAGAGAAAAAAAACACATGGGTCTAATAATAATAATAATAATAATAATAATAATAATAATAATAATAATTTTTATTCATATAGCACTTTTCATATATTTAAAATGTAGCTCAAAGTGCTTTAATTAAAAAAAAAAAACATATAAAAGAATTTTAAATAGTAAGACAGGAAAGTAATAATAGTGAAATAAACTGAAGGACACTAGAT
Source organism: Cranoglanis bouderius (assembly GCA_023630585.1). Taxonomy (NCBI): domain Eukaryota; kingdom Metazoa; phylum Chordata; class Actinopteri; order Siluriformes; family Cranoglanididae; genus Cranoglanis; species Cranoglanis bouderius. Next base: position 5,961,210 of record CM042539.1, read on the forward strand.
TTTTGTTCAGGTTTTTGTCATCTGAATTTTTTCTATTAAATACATTTATGCAAAAGCCTGAAAAAAATTGATAAATCTTTGATGTTTCGTTTTGTTTGTCCAGGAGATGGCGCTGTATTTAACGATTCCTATGCATTTCCCCCCGTAAAAACTTTAGAGGGGCAGAACAAAGGCAATAAATAATAAATAAGAAGTTATTAGTGTTAAGTAGTCGTTTTTTTTCACTAATGAATAATAATTCAGTTCATTAGAGTGAGCTGCTGATCTGATTAGAAGGAGCGCATTAATATAAACCTGCGATTTGCAGCTGCACTACTGTCAGAGCTGCTGTTATACAAAACTAATCAACAACAGTTCAGTGAAATAACATCCTCTCTCATTGTGTGTTTGTGTCGTAGCCGCTCTCTGTTCATGCTGAAACTGGGCGCCTTCCAGTTCGCGCTGCTGAAGGTGGTGTTTACGATCTTGTCCATTGTTTTGTGGACGAACAAGAACTTCGACGTCACTGATGTGAGTAAAGTCTTTCGCAGCTCTGGAAGGATGAGTTGTGTATGTAGATGAGATGTTGCAGTATATAATGACACTGTAGACACTGTGTTTGTGCAGATGAATATCAGTGGCGCTGCGATCTGGATAAACCCTGGCGTGGGCGTCCTCACCATCATCGCCCTGTGGCCCGTCGCCATCATGTTCATGCACGTGCGCAACACTTTACGCAGCCTGAAGATCATCCCGAAATACGCCATGTATCAGGTGAGTCTCTGCTGAAAACAGTACCTTTTCAATTCAAGTGTTCGTTATTCATGGATTTAACTGATTTTCTTGCTCTTTTCCTCCTTGTATAGCAAAACAACACGTATTTTATCATTTTCGCATTATTTTGTCATCATATGTATACAAAACCATCTTGTCCACTAATTCCTGTCCGATTCCTTTAAAAGTTGCATTTCAGTTTGTTTAGTATTCAGTATTCAAATGCATTTTTTAAAAACCTTCTTTAAATACTTTTTTTTTAATGAGAATACTTAACATTAGTCGTAAAGTTCAGTAACGCTGCTCAGATTAAAATAAGAGATAAATTCCACAATACAGACTGCATTTTATACAAACTAATGTACAGTAGAGCTTGGTTTAATTTGTTAAAAAGAAATGCACACGTCAGTTAAGAGACTATTTCACCAATCTGTCAAACAACTGATCAACGAGTTAATCAGGTGATCAATTAAAATGAATGAATTAATGAATAAGTAACTAAAATCAATAATATTATATCATAGTATAATGTTAATTATTTTAATATTGTTACGACACCAGGGATAGAAGGAAGCAGGATGCACTTGCAGGGGAGAAGTGGTCAGTTTATTAGGAACAAAAAAAGGCACATTCAAAAGTGACGGGACACAAATACCAAAAATACAAAAACACAGGCATGTTAATCTTCCGAAACGGGTTAGACACAGTTGCAATCACTTACAGGGTCACAGTCCACGAAATCACGCGACGAAGCAGGAATCCTAGAAACCCGGGGAAGCCGAGTAAACAAAAACAAAAATACACAAGGCAGGAACCAGGGGATGCCTGGTTAACAAAAACATTGGTCATATTTGCTTCGTCGCTATCTTGACATGAACATTCCAACATCGTACAATACAACATCGTGCAATACAACATCGTACAATACAACATCGTGCAATACAACATCGTACAATACAACATCGAGCAATACAACATCGAGCAATACAACATCGAGCAATACAACATCGAGGAATACAACATCGAGGAATACAACATCGAGCAATACAACATCGTGCAATACAACATCGTGCAATACAACATCGTGCAATACAACATCGTGCAATACAACATCGAACAAAACTCATTAACCTAAACTCAATACTCCGCGACGAAGCGGACACAGACCGGGGTTTAAATAATTGCATTCATTCTAAGCAAACCAGATTAGACACGTGACACCTGGAAATGATAATCGGCACAGAGGACCAATCGGGAAGCAGGGGGCAGAGACATGACGCAACACAAAAACAAAAGGCACATGGCAACATAAACAAACTCCGAGTTCATGACATAGTCCAGAGAGTTCCTTTGAATTCCTTGCAGGAATGCGCTCCGTGGAATGCGGAAGATATGCGGCTCTGTAGCGGAGCCGCGAGTAGGAGAGCTAACAAATATAACAAAGTGTAATGCTAATATAGGTCAGTAAAATGCTTATATAGTGCAGTATAGTATACTGCTAACAATCTTAATAGAGAAAAATGCTAATATAGTATCAAATAATGTTAATAATGCTAATATATACAGTTAATACAGGGGTTTCTTACAGAGCAGTGTAAACCTGTAGTCCAGAAAGTGTGGTATAATATATTTTAAACTCACTCCAAAATTTAAAAGTCCAAAACAGCTGAAAATGAGAAAAAAACAAAGTCATGTTATTGGATATAAAATCACAAAAAGAGCAAAGGTCATTTTATGCCCTTTTAAATGCAGTTGAAATTACTTTGGACTTGCGTTCCCAGTTAGTTAACTGAACAAGGCACTGACATTTTTTGCTTCTTCTTCTTATTTTACCCATGATGCCTTTCTGTGTGTTATTCCTAAGCTGGTTCTGGTGCTCAGTCAGCTGCAGACGGCCATCATTAATATTCTGGCCATGAACGGGACGATCGGCTGTGCTCCGCCGTACTCCTCTCAGAACCGCGGTTACTGTGAGTCTCACACCACTGAAATAACCCACGTAGAATTTAAACGCCCAAGAAACTACTTTCACCTTCATTACAAACAACAGAACTAATGAATATGCATGAATATGCTAATTAGAAACAACCCCCAACATGTCCTCCTGCCAGTAAGCTAACTGTAAGTAACCTGATTTATTTCACAGCACCTAAACCTGTCCATATATAACAACTGTTTACTAGCATTAGCCACCTATTCATGCATATTGTGCAGCTAAAATTTCCAGGGTCCCATGTCATCATCCTCTTAGAATTTGAATATCAAACATGATTTTGTGACATGACAAATTTAAACTCGTACAAAGCCCCGCCCAAAGGATCAGTGTAATGCTGAGAATGTGGTCTAAAAAGCTGAATTAGCATGCAATTTCTGTTTTCAGTTGTCAGTCATCCTCCTCCTCTGATAATTTGCATATCGGATGTGATTGGTTCAGAGGTGTAGAGCATTATTAGTGACATCACAGATGTAGCTCATATGTAGCCCCGCCTCCAAACCAGAAGTATTTTACAGAAGTATTGAGAAAGTGTTAGGGAAATTTGGAAACAAATAAAAAATAATAATAAAAACAACCATGTTGTTAAGTGACAAATGCTTTCACATTTGAAATGTTATTCTGTTTTTTTTTTTTTTTTTTTTCCCCAGTGATGAGTCAGCAGCTTCTGATATTGGAGATGTTCATCATCACGCTCGTGACTCGGCTGTTGTACCGGCGTCAGTATAATCCCATACCTTACAGCGACAGTGAAGAGGAGAAGAATATTGTTCTTGCCTCTGAGTCCAGCAAACACTGTGTGAAAAATAATGAGTGAAATGCTTTTTTTGGCACGACGTCACAGGCACACACAGACCTATATGTATATTTTATACATATATTGTATACAAGTGGCTCTTGTGGCACCCTGTGTGTGTGCTTCGGGGGTTTCCTCCCCCAGTCCAAAGACATGCGCTGTAGATTGATCGGCATCTCTAAATTGTCCGTAGTGTATGAATGGGTGTGTGATTGTGCCCTGCGATGGTTTGGCACCCCATCCAGGGTGTCCCCCGCCTTGTGCCCCGAGTCCCCTGGGATAGGCTCCAGGCTCCCTGCGACCCTGTATAGGATAAGCGGTACAGAAAATGCATGGATTGGTTACTATTGTTGTTGTTATTTTTCACTTACAGCACTTTTTGCATTAGAAATGCAGAATAAATCCATGTGGAATGTGTTCTTCACTGTTATTTCATCATTTCTCTGGTAGTGTCTTCACCCCCTGGCCCTAATGGCATCATTATTGTTTAAACTTACTGTTCATTATTTTTAATAAATTTTGCGCAGATTGATCAGATCTTGTGTGTAATCATTTTGCCAGACTTAAGTTTTTTTGTTTTTTTTTTTTAAATGATGCTTTGGCATTAAAAAAGGAGAAGAAAAAAAAGTATGAAAATTCAATGCAAAACAAAACTAGGTCTATAATCAACCTGGCACCTGTCAACAAGGATTAAAACCTGAAAACATTTAAAAACAAGTATAAATAATGTTAATTTTAATCAACCTGCAATTTTAAAATGAAAACCATGTGTGGAAAGTCCAGCTATAATGGCTCAAAATAAATTAATATGATCGTACATATTTTCCCAGCGAGTAGCATTTTCCAAGTATTGGATTTCCTCCAGGTTCTCCGGTTTCCTCCAACAAACATGTAGGCAGCTTGTTTGGTTACGTTAAATTGCCCCTAGGCATGAAAGAGGAATATGTGAATGTGTGTGCGTGTGTGTGTTCAGGGTGAATTCTCCTCCTGCCTTGTGTTGTGCCCAGTGTTCCTGGGATAGGCTCTGGATCCTGATCAGTATAAAGATGAATGAATGAATGATTCATATCTAATCTAACCTGATATTAATGAAACTGCACAGCAATAGCTGTGTACTGACATGGTTCTCCCATGTATACACTCAGTTGCACTGTTTTTAGCTGCTCTTAACACTGTGCATTTATAGGTGTACTATAACTGACTGTAATCTAGCTATTGCACAAAGTATTGGCCCCCCTCTACCCCGTCTATTAATGGCCAAAGATCTTCATGAGGGTCAGACACCCACAAAGTGAAGTATAGGCCTATCTCAAAACATCTGGATTATTTCTGATTTTTACAAAGCTCCCTAAACAATAAAACCACACCCAACTTCCTTCCCGCACTAATGTACTTTCTATGAGTCACTCATCACCGCTTCACCACCTGTAAAAACACGTGTTGTAGACGTGCAGACGTACAGGTTATACACAGCTGCGTACTTCACATTTCAACCGAACTTGACAGCAGCGCATACAAACCGGGGCGATGCCTGTCTGTTTCTGACCAATCACATGCCGCGATTCACTACGTCCGCGTTTCCAAGCCAACCAATCACAGCGCGGTCCAGCAGAGCCGCAGTGTTTCACAGCAACCGCTCAGTGGGGAGAAGAAAAACAATACTTGAATCAATTTTTGGGATTTTTATTTTTAGCGTTTAGTGTGATGGAAGAGGACAAGGGCAAGATGTCTGAGACGATTTCCGAGGATGTTCTTATGATTGTTAAGGAAGTGCAGCGTTTGTGTTTTCGGTTTTGATGCTTTGAATTGCAGTAACGGAACAAAAACATTAGCCATTAGACATCATTAGCTGTGTATAATAAACAGTGGGCTTTTTTTTTTTTTAATTATTAGTATTTTATTCTAATCACAATGAGGTTGTCGGCGTTTTTGTTGAACATTTCTGCGAAAATTGAGTATTACTCCAGATTTTCACCATCTCCTCTCTCCATCAAGCAGTTCCTAGAGTTTGGTAAGTGATATTTTATTGCATTAATGATTATGTATAAATATATAAATGTGTATAAATATAATATCTTGTTCTGCTTTATGCTAAATAGCCTCTACAGGACAAGACCTCCTGATATAATATATACTTCCTCTGCCCTTTGTAGTGGACTAGATGTGCAATAGTTTAATAGTGAACCATTTTGAGATTCAGATTAGACATGGATTCTGATCTATATTTCACCAGGATGCTTTATGGCAACTAGGGTTTGAAAAAATTCTGGATTCCGATTGGTCCGAATATGTTGATAAATATAGTTAATATTAATATAATAGTAGGGCTGGGCGATACGACAGAAATATCATATCACGATACGTGAGGCTATGCGAATGACGATATATAATTTAGCTAACAAACTGTCTGCAAAAACAGTAGTAAAATAAACTGAGTTTGACGATACTTTTCTTTAATGCCTACAAAGACGGGGAAAAAAATTACGTCAAATCAACGGCATCCATTCAGTACCATTTAATTTGTAATTAATCAAATCTTTAAAAATGCATCACCACACCAATGATATCTCAGAGTAAAGTGTCTCGGGTAATCATTTATCATGATACCGATGTTATATCGATATATCGCCCAGCCCTATATGATATCGCCTGATATAGTGAAGGACAATATGAAGATCATGATCTGTACATTGTCGTTAAGTGAAAGACCAGAGCTTTTAACAAACAAAACATTTGTGTCTGGAACATTTGAACACTTTTACTCGGATCAGCACAGACACCCACGTCATACTGTAATTTCACGGATACAGAATTCTGCATGAATGCTTTCTTTTCTTTTCTTTTTTTTTATTGACAATTGCTACTAGTCCTGAAAATTTCTGAAAAATGCATTTGAATTTAATTCAGTTATGAATTTATAATTATATAGTAATTAAATGCATGTTACACCACAGCGCTGTTGAATTCTGGATTGTGATTGGTCAGAAGGGGTTGATTTATTTTCTATAACAGCGGCTCCACATTAGTTTGTACATATTATCGGTCGACTATTTATAGCTAGATTTTTCCACGCTACTTTGGGCTCTACATAATACCATAATTTATACCAGAATGTTCTCTATGGCCTGATGCTCTTCCTGTTAGCTTTTCTAGGTACCTTAACCTTTTGCTTGGATAGTTTACTCTGCGTTTATATGGCTTGATCTTTTTGTTTTTTTTTGCTCTCCCTGTATGGCCTGTTAGAGCTCACGGGTTTACAGTTACAGGAGATTTTGTCTGTTTATTTTACCCGTATTGTTCTCCATTGCTCAGTGATGAAAGCCTCTGATAAAGACTCTATTTATCCTGAACACCAAGCCCCAGTTTTTAACTGTGTTTAATGGCGATAAGTCAAGGTCAGGCTTGGACTTACGAGACTACAAATTGAACTTGGACTATTGCAGTGTTCGATAAGTTATTAAGAAGAATGATTGTTTTTTTTTTTTTGTTTTTTTTACTATTATAAAAAGTTTTGTGCTAATAGAGCAGACAAAGATATTTATTTTGAAGCCTAAAACTCTCAGGACACATTGACAGGTCTCGCGTTTCTTACCTCATTATTAAATAATTCATTACAGCCTCTGAATAAGTCCGTGCTAAGCTGAGCGCGTAACGATTAAGTGTTCGAACTCCTCCCGGAAGCTGATTCTGATTCTATAGATTCGTTTGTGAGGTTAAATTTGTTGGTACGTTTTTCTAGTTAAAACAGACACCTTTTCAGCGCTTGTGTATAAAACTGATTCGGAGGTGGGGCTACGAGTGATGTCACAAAATAAGTTCCACAGCTTTGAGCCAGTCATGTCAAATATGCAAATGATTAGAGGAGGAGTTTTGACCTGGAACTCTGCAAACAAGTTATTATTCATCCTATAAATAATTTTTAACAGTTTGAAACGACGTGCTTTTGCTAGTTTACGGCTGCGCGACTCTTGATGAAATAGGAATCCTGATGTGTTCCTTCTCACCACAAGCATGCGTTTGTTTTTCCCTTTTTGCTTCCGTAGACTCTCAGAGCTTATATGAGATCATGTGATACAGTGTCTCAAAGCTTACTGGCCACAGAATGAGAAGGAATATCGGCCCTGTGTTATATCTTAAGTCTTCTTAGTGTCTTTTTTCCGATGTTATTTTTTCATTATGGTCCGAATTTCCGGCACTAAACCTGAATATTTGATGTGTTTATAATGATAATTCATGTTCCTGTGGAAAAAGACTCGCCCCTGGAAGTCTGTGTTTAAGTTGGAGCTCTGTGGCCATTTTGTTTATTCTTTGCCTGATGTATAATTAATCTGTGTGTGTGTGTGTGTGTGTGTGTGTGTGTGTGTGTGTGTGTGTGTGTGTGTGTACGTGCCACTTGTCACATCCAGGACTTGTTTAAACTTGGTTCTGACACCAGAAACATTGCAGCACAAAGAGCACTGGTAAATGGTTGAACGAGCATCACACTGAACACTTTTTCTCTCTCTCTCTCATTAGATGACCAAATTTTTTTTAGTTAAACCTCAGTGTGCTGAGTCAGCGGTCAGGCTGCATGGGACATCCGTGTGTGTGTGTGTGTGTGTGTGTGTGTGTGTGTGTGTGTGTGTGTGTGTGTGTGTGTGTGTGTGTGTGTGTTGTGGCCTGTAAATGACAGAGCAGAGAAAGAAAAAATTCCGACATGCTGTGAAGTAACTCTTCATCCATTTTTTTTTTTTTAAACGTAACTTTTTATATACAGACCATAATATAATTATATTTTTTGTTTTTGTTATGTTTGCCTTCCTGGTTTCTTGCAGCTTTCATCCGAATATTTCCTGGTGTTGGGTCATAGGATTAATGAACCGACACATCATACTTTTTGTCTGTTTATAGTTACATTTAATAGTCTGTGAAACATGTCAGTTCCTGTTCTCACTTACGTTATAGCAGCTATAAACATTTGTTCCCTCACCAGCATCTCTTTAGAAACTGCAAAGAAGCGTAAACTCCTCTGTCCTGAAGATGTCAGAAAACTTAATTACAGCTTTACCTCAGACTTTTACAAAGCGCTGACACTGGAGACTCCTTCCATAAATGTGTAAAAAAAAAAAAAAAAAAAAAAAAAAGTCTCTTTACTTTAAGAAAACTTCACCACATCAACAATTTCTTTTATCTGTTTATGTATGTGGAGCGTCTGCCATACATGAGCTGTTACTATAGAAACGCCAACATTTTAAGATACATTCGGGTCGTTTTTTGGATCGTTTTTGCAGAAGCTTTTCACAGAAACTTGTGTAAGACGTGATACGTGTCAGTGATTTCATGCAGATTTTCATTTAATAAAACTTCATGCAGTAGAGGGTTAACTGCAATGAAGGATTTATAATTTTGCTGTCTGAGTAAAAAACAAACAAACAGTTTGTTAAAAGATGGTTTGTATGGCTCATGATTTTTGTCCTGCATTCTATAAAATAGTGCACTTTATGATCAGAGTCAGCCAGCCTTTGATTTCCTGCAGATGTTCAGTTCTTCCAGCCATTTATATGATAATGAAACGTTTCCAGGAAGGGACAATGCATGCGAGAAAACCTCGTACATGTTCCTGAGGAAGGAGCTGCCAGTGCGACTGGCCAACACCATGCGGGAGGTCAACCTGCTGCCCGACAAACTGCTGACTCAGCCCTCAGTCAGACTGGTGCAGAAATGGTGGGTGGATCTCAGACTAGCGTGTGTGTGCGTGCGTGTGCGTGCGTGTGCGTGCGTGTGCGTGCGTGTGCGTGCGTGTGTGCGTGTGTGCGTGTGTGTGTGTGTGTGTGTGTGTGTGTGTGTGTAACTGAACCTCGCTGCTCCCTGACCTGTGCCTGACTGGATATTGTTATTTTAACCCCTCAGGTACATGCAGAGCTTTCTGGAGCTACTGGAGTATGAAAACAGGAGCTCAGACGACCCACACGCCCTGAACGAGTGAGCATCATCACCTTGTCTTTTTTTTTTTTTCTTTCGGTTTTAGCTCCTGGATGCATGTTTCTAAGTTTCCATGTTTCTAAGTAAGATTTTGCATTCATTCGACCCCTTTTTTCCCCCCCAATTACTTTACTTTCAACTTTTCTGTATTCCAGAGTGTCTATAAAAGACATCTGAAGTCAGTGTCTGTCAGTATTTTTTAATTAATTGTTGCCGAGTCTCTCTTTCTTCCTCTCCATCTCACAGTTTTCCCTGACTCCGCCCAGTCATCGTTAATATTCTTAAAGCAGGCCGTTAACATTCATTTTACCACAGCGCTGCTGAATTCTCAAATCCGAAAGCACCGATTCATTTTCTGTAACGGCACGGCTCAGGCTGTAGTTCAGATCACAGGTTTAAATTAATGCAGACGCTCCACATGAACATATTTTTTAATTTTTAATTTTGATATGGTGAAGCTTTTATCTAAAGGAGTCTCCAGTGTCAGAGGTAAAGCTGTAACTTTACACTTCTTTGCGGTTTCTCGGTAACATGACAAGCTGCGCTTATTAACTTAAAGAGAGAGAATAATGGGAGGCTTTTGAGGGAACGACTGTTTATAGCTGCTATAACCGTAAGTGTGAACTCGAACTAACGTTTTGTGGCCCGTAGCGTTTGTAATCGTTGCTTAGTCGTCTAACGTTGCCTTAAGTTTTGCTTTCATACTTTTCTTCTACCTTGCAGCTTCTTGGAGGTACTTATCGAGATCAGGAACAGACACAACGACGTGGTTCCCACCATGGCCCAGGGCGTGATCGAGTACAAGGAGAAGTTTGGCTTCGACCCGTTTGCCAGCTCCAACATTCAGTATTTCCTGGACCGCTTCTACACCAACCGTATCTCTTTCCGCATGCTCATCAACCAGCACAGTACGTCATTATACACACTCACTACACACCCCAGTGCTCTGATGTGCTCAGTCTGAGGTTTCCCCTAAACATGATCCAGCTTATAAAATGTGTCCACAGTAGGAAAAACTTCACAGTCAGGAGATTCCCAGGACAGGAACATCTTTACAGCAACTCGAAGGCATAATGTGTAAATGTTTAAACTCTTCTTGGAAGCTGATTCTGCTTCTATAAATGTTAAATATTTGGGTGAAATTAGTTGCATTACGTATGAGCTCAATTTGTGATGTCACAAAATAGGCTTGAACCAATCAGGTGGGATATGCAATTTAGTAGAAACTGACAACGTGGTACGTAGATGCTAACATAGTATTGGCAAATGGCATCAGCGGTGATAATTTAATCTATTTGCATTAACTCCGCCCTCCTTTTTTTTTTTTTTTGCATTTTTTATAGCTATAGAATATTGATGCTGAGCTCACTACTATCTAATCTGGCTAGGGCTAGAGATGAACACATTTGTAGTTGTTACGGTAACGACGATGTAAGCCAAAGCTTGTATACTGAGATCCCAACATGTGAGTTAGCTTACATGTGCTAATGTTGTAAAGCAGGGTTTCATATCTACAACATGAATTTGTGACATCAGAGCAGAGCCAGGGGTGTAGTTATGATGATGAAGACATTCAGATTTGCATACGAATGCATATTTATACAGTAGATCCTGAAGTTGACAGTTCTACTTAATGATAAAATGATTGTAACATCGTTCCGAAATGACCCGAGGGATCTGATTAGCATACTGTATGTAGACGGATTTCCGAATCCGATCTCCGACATGACAGATTAAAAAATAACTCTGTTGTTGGTCTCAGCTCTCCTGTTCGGTAACGACACAAACCCGGCGCATCCCAAACACATCGGCAGCATCGATCCGGCTTGCAACGTAGCCGATGTGGTTAATGGTGAGCTGCGACTTTATCTTCTCTTGTCTGTTATATGATTTAATCGATGTCTAGTTGATGCTTGTTCGGTGCTGGTGTGTTACATGTTCTGCGTTCGGGTTTCAGACGCGTACGAGATGGCTAAGATGCTGTGCGAGCAGTACTACCCCACCGCCCCCACGCTGAAGATCAAAGAATTTAATGGTACAAAATCACATTGTTCTATGATTAACTACGATTAATAAAGAATAATTGGGTGACATCACGCGCAAAATACCGCGGAAATTATTTTTTGATGAGTCCATGATTGCGGTACTATTTAGCCCTTTTAAGAAAACGTGACATTAACCATACAGACATACGTTAAGGTTTCTCTTAAATGAGTACCACGGTCGATTTATTTATTTATTTTAAAGCATAAAATGAGCAAAAACGCAAAATGTGTCCTCCATTTAAGGACTTTAAGGGCATAATTCTGTTTACATAAAATTATTACTTTTTTTTTTTAATTAATAATTTACTTTCAGTCAGTACTTTTTGTATTTTTGCTTTCAAAATAACCACGTCAGAGAACTTTTCTCCATCTCGTGATCTTCAGGAAATACATATGATGACTTCCTGTTGAACATGTGACTTGTGTAATATTCCAAATAATCAATAGGGCTAATTGTGTTCCAGAATGAACGAATGAAAGAAAATCTGTTTTGTATTTTTAACTTTAATGGACGATCCATGGAAAATGGCGTTTCAAGCATTTGATGTTAAACGGATTCGGACATTAATGCAAAAAGTAATACGATTTTTTGAAGGGTTTTAATGATTATTTTTCAAGATGAAGTGTACACAGAGCTATAATGCTATAGATTCTGTAATTATTTTTATGAAACTTTACCTTCATATTTTTTTCATTTCTTAACTGTTCTCAAATATCTTGAATATAAAAGAATAAGGCACTGAGATCTTAGCAAGTAAAAATATCTTAAATATAGCCAATTTTATCTACTACACTAAACCTAATATGTGATTATTAAACCTATTTATAGACCTTTAAAAAAAAAATCATTTCAAGCTTGAAATACTCTTGTTGTATTGGCAGATAATAAAAAAAAATCAAATTTAATTCTAAGCATTTATTTCTACAAAGAAGCAAAATTATCTGCCAGCAGAATTAGAAACTGTAAAGCTGAAAGAAAATGTTTAAAAGGCTGAATAATCTGATCATTGATTTATAATAATCTCATAATAATTTGATCAATTTGCCCGTATTCATCAGCATCTCTCTTGCTACGGTATAATTTTTTTTTTTTGCACTGAGAAGAATAACCTGAAATTGAAATCGAGTAAAACGCCGAGTGAAGATGACGTCGAAAAAACGATAAAAATACGAGAGTGTGAAATAAAGGCGTGTAAATGTGAATTTGTGTTCTGTTTATAATGTCAGTGTAAAAAAAATCTTTTTTCACATGCTGTTGAGCAAATACAACTATGATAAACATATACTAAGGTTAAAAATACGCAAATTTATTACCTGCCCGTCATATTTTTAACTTGCACGTTTAAATGACATGTATTTGCCTCGACTCCACTCTGTGTTTTGCATCAAGTAGAAATTTTTTGTTTGTTTGTTTTATTTATTTTTATTTTTTTTACAATTGGCGTTAATGTGCAATATAGAATAAAGTATGTTGCATTCAGGTCCAAATGTTGCCATGGTAATGGTTGTTATGACCACAAAACGTCTTTCTTTTTCTTTTTCCCCCCAGCTAAAGCTCCTGACAAGCCCATCCAGGCCGTATACGTGCCGTCTCATCTGTTCCACATGCTGTTCGAACTCTTCAAGGTAAAATCCGCAAACATTGTTTATGAGCTGCATCAGAGCCAATAAACGTAACGAACACCGTCTTTATCTCCGTCGTATCATCAGACGTTATCGCTCTTTAACCTTTGTACTGTAAAATTATATTTACTGTATAGCCGTGGCCAAAAGTTTTGAGAATGACAAAAATATTAATTTTTACAAAGTCTGCTACCTCAGTTTTTATGATGGCAATTTGCATATACTCCAGAATGTTATGAAGAGTGATCAGATGAATTGCAATTAATTTCAAAGACCCTCTTTGCTAAGAAAATGAACTTAATCCCAAAAAAACATGTCCACTGCATTTCAGCCCTTCCACAAAAGGACCAGCTGACATCATGTCAGTGATTCTCTGGTTAACACAGGTGAGAGTGTTAATGAGGACAAGGCTGGAGATCACTCTGTCATGCTGACTGAGTTAGAATAACAGACTGGAAGTTTAAAAGGAGGGTGGTGCTTGAAATTATTGTTCTTCCTCTGTTAACTATGGTTACCTGCAAGGAAACACGTGCAGCCATCATTGCTTTGCACAAAAAGGGATTCACAGGCAAGGATATTGCTGCTAGTAAGATTGCACCTAAATCAACCATTTATCGGATCATCAAGACCTTCAAGGAGAGAGGTTCAACTGTTGTGAAGAAGGCTTCAGGGCGCCCAAGAAAGTTCAGCAAGCGCCAGGACCGTCTCCTAAAGTTGATTCAGTTGCAGGATCGGGGCACCACCAGTGCAGAGCTTGCTCAGGAATGGCAGCAGGCAGGTGTGAGTGCGTCTGCACACACAGTAAGGCGAAGACTTTTGGAGGATGGCCTGGTGTCAGGAAGGGCAGCAAAGAAGCCACTTCTCTCCAGGAAAAACATCAGGGACAGACTGCTATTCTGCAAAAAGTACAGGGATTGGACTGCTGAGGACTGGGGTAATGTCATTTTCTCTGATGAATCCCCTTTCCGATTGTTTGGGGCATCTGGAAAAAAGCTTGTCCGGAGAAGAAAAGGTGAGCGCTACCATCAGTCCTGTGTCATGCCAACAGTAAAGCATCCTGAGACCACTCATGTGTGGGGTTGCTTCTCAGCCAAGGGAGTGGGCTCACTCACAATTTTGCCTAAGAACACAGCCATGAATAAAGAATGGTACAAAATCATCCTCAGAGAGCAACTTCTTCCAACCATCCAACAACAGTTTGGAACAATGCCTTTTCCAGCATGATGGGGCACCTTGCCACAAGGCAAAAGTGATAACGAAGTGGCTCGGGGAACAAAACATCGACATTTTGGGTCCATGGCCAGGAAACTCCCCAGACCTTAATCCCATTGAGAATTTGTGGTCAATCCTCAAGAGGCGGGTGGACAAACAAAAACCCACAAACTCTGACAAACTCCAAGCATTGATTATGCAAGAATGGGCTGCCATCAGTCAGGATGTGGCCCAGAAGTTGATTGACAGCATGCCAGGGCGAATTGCAGAGGTCTTGAAAAAGAAGGGTCAACACTGCAAATATTGACTCTTTGCATAAACTTCATGTAATTGTCAATAAAAGCCATTGACACTTATGAAATGCTTGTGATTATACTTCAGTAACAGTTAGTAACATCTGACAAAAAGATCTAAAAACACTGAAGCAGTAGACTTTGTGAAAATTAATATTTGTCATTTTCAAAACTTTTGGCCACGGCTGTACAGTAGATTATTATTACAGTGGGTCACAGGTCATCAGAATCAGAGCGCATATTCAGAAGAGTTGTTTAATTAATGACCGAGGTTAGGAAACGTTTCTTATGATACCTGTGGTTCCCAAACAAGTTTTTTTATTTTTTTATTTTTTTTTTTTTAAGTTTTTTTAATATTTCTTTTTTGGATAAACCTTCTGTTTTGCATGATTTACATGATTTAAAGCTGAGCTTAATTGATGCGACAAAGATGAAGTTCCAGAACTTTAATAAAAACCCAGTGGATTTGTTAAAAAAAAAAAAGAATAGATAATTAATATAGAATCAGATTAATACATTTATAGATAAATAGATTTTTCCATGATGTCCACGATTGATTGACAGCTCAGTCCACAAGACCAGCATTACCTTCACCGCCTGTTAAACCTTTATATATATTGTGTGTGTGTGTGTGTGTGTGTGTGTGTGTGTGTGTGTGTGTGTGTGTAGAATGCAATGCGAGCCACAGTGGAACATAATGAAGAGAATAAAGATGATCTTCCACCTGTTAAGGCAAAAGTGACCTTGGGGAAGGAGGATCTCTCTATAAAGGTCAGTCACACACTCAGTATGTCCCTCTTAGCATTTCACTGTTCTGAGGAGGAAAATATACACCACTCATCCTAGGTAGCTGAAAAAAGACGAACATAGAGGCATCCGTGTTTTTTCCCCACTTTGTAGTTCGAGGTCAGAAATGACATCATTCCAAGTTCCAGTACAGTAACACATAATGAATGTGTGTATGTGTGTGTGTTTTATGTAGATCAGTGACCGGGGTGGTGGCGTACCTCTGAGGAAGATCGACAGGCTGTTTAATTACACCTACTCCACCGCCCCGACCCCCAGTTTAAACTCCAAACGAGTTCCACTGGTAAGAACCGTGCAGCGATCATGAACTACAATAAACTACAACTCTTTAACACTGAACATACACTTTCTCCTGTAGCCACATGCTAGACGTACCTAATAAAATGCCACTTCGTCATATAAACACGTGAAGAAGTCTCTTTATTCAGCGTAACTCCTCCCCCTCGCTGTGTCCAGGCTGGATTTGGTCACGGTTTGCCGATCTCCAGACTCTACGCTCGATATTTTCAGGGAGATTTGCAGCTCTACTCGATGGAAGGCGTCGGCACGGACGCAGTCATCTACCTGAAGGTCAGCGTTGCGCGTAATCACCAAAATAGCACTCATCCTGATTTAGGGGAAAGTCTTTACAAATCACTTTGCTAGTCCTCTGATTTTAAGGCATACGACATTTGTTCATTACAGAGACGAATTAAATTCATATTCTAGTTAAATATAAACGAAATCTTTACTTAATTTACGATGTTTCACTCGTTTTGTAATACGGTAAGGTACTTATGAATCAGCTAAGTACTGTAATAATAATAATAATAATAATAATAACAACAACAACAGAATTAGGATTTAGAAACACTTCTGAACATTTTTTATATTGTGGTATTTATTCATTCATTTATTTGCTTTATGCTATTTATTTATTAACTTATTTACAAGTTGGAAATATATTCAATTCGACGTTTCATTATTTCTAGCAACATTCTTTCATTATTTTATTATTGTTCTTAATATTAATAACATTATTCATTATTAAAGTTTTTTAAGATTAATATGACAACAACTAATTATAATTGTTTTTATTTAGCTGTTTATTTTAGCTATTTAAAAAAAATTATTAATTCATTTATTCATTCATTCATGTGGTTCTTTTTATTTATCTGTTAACTTATTTACAAGCTGGAAATATATTCAAGAGACATTTCATTATTTCTAACATTCCCCCCCCCCCATTATTTTTATTATTATTTTTATTATTATTATTATTATTATTATTATTATTGTTGTTGTTGTTCTTAATATTATTATTATTATTATTCATTATTAAAGATTACTATGACAACTACTAATTATAAAAAAAATATTTAGCTATATATATTATTTATTTGAGCTATTTATGTTTTTTTTTTTAAATTAATTAATTTACTCATTCATTCATTAAGCTGGAAAAAAGGATTCATGAAATGTTTTTATTTGTAGCATCTTTAGTGTCCCCTCTTTGCTTTGGGATTTTTTTTTTTCGCTTCATTAATAAAAACTCTTCTCATAAGTGGGGTTTTAAGAAGAAACTGCAAGCAGGGAATTTTTTGTGCCAGGATATTTGTTTTTTTTTTTTTGTAAATCCAGCCACCTGGACTCTCTCTCTCTCTCTCTCTCTCTCTCTCTCTCTCTCTATCTGATGTTCCTCACTCAGGCTCTCTCCAGCGAGTCATTTGAGCGGCTGCCAGTTTTTAACAAGTCGGCCTGGCGGCACTATCAGGGAGGCCCGGGGGCAGACGACTGGAGCAACCCGAGCAAAGAGCCACGGGACACCTCCAAGTACAAAGCGAAGAGATAAATCCACCACCACCAGTTCACCCATCTCTCTTCTTCCCTCTCCACTCCGAGTGTTCTCTCTGTGTGTGTGTGTGTGTGTGTGTGTGTGTGTGTCAGCACCCCTCAGCACGGTCTCTGTGCTTTTCCCCTCTTCTGAAACATCGGTCACAGCGCCCCCCGGTGGTGAGAGAGAACAGAGAGAAGAGGCCTTGACCTCCTGTCTGCGGTGCCACACAATAATAATAAAGTCACCTCCCTCCAGCTCAGCTTAAGAACAGAAAGGGAAAGTAGGGAAGTGCAGTGTATCTGACGCTGCGAGATTTACAGGGTAAAATATTAGTCGGCTCTCGTAACCTTAGGGAAGAGGGAAGATATTTAAGGTCTAAGGAACAGGAGTAGATTCTTCAGAAGTCCGATTCGGCAAAAGTCATAGTTATGCGATAGTTATACAGAACTCAGTATCGCATTATTCATTTAAAAATTATTTATTAGGATGCAATTTCAAGGGATGTGCAAATAGAGCTGTGACTGCCATTAAAAAAAAAGGTTTCAGGGTATTAAAAAAAAAAGAGCTTCGTGTGAATAATTACTTGGGCTGTAAAAGTGTTTACACATCTGTATGATTCCCCTTTTTGTCGTTTTACGCCACAAACAGCCACTGAAGTCGAGCATAAGACATTTAAATTATTCCAAAACCACTACCAGCACGCCAGTATGAACAATGCAGTACTGTAAAGACTGAATGATAAATAATAAATAATTTAATTTAGTTTATGTAAATTGAAAAGAGATTTTAAAACATTGTTTTTAAAAAACAAACAATTGTTTTTGTTTCCTTTTTTTTTTTTAAATCTTTTTTTTATGCCTCGGATTCTCAGCCTTTCTCATGACTGTGAAAAGTGAACCCCGTTAGCATTGCAAATCAGCTACTAGTTTGCATTATGCAAATATAATCATCACGGTAGGTTATGTTTATTGGGAGCAACTGATTTTACAGCTTTTAGAAACCATTCCCATTCGTGACCTGATCAAGGTTTAATGAAGTTATTTAACGTTAATTAGCTAAAAAAAAAACACGCGATGTTATTCCTCTGATTAGCAGAAGCCAGCATGTATGTAGCGAATCGTTCTTAATAGACGTGTACTTATACCACAGCGCCATTAAATTCTCCATCCTGATCGGTCCGGAGGTGTTGATTAACTTTCTAACCGCATGGCTCTAACGTAGTGTCGGTTTATCACTGGTTTATATTAACGCACTCGTTGTAATACGTTATCGTTTCTATAGCTGTAAAATGTTATCATTTCTATATTAATATTTACAGAAGGAGTCTCCAGTGTCACAGATGAAGCCGTAACTTTTAAGTTTTCCGACATCTTCAGGTTTACGCTTAACGGTTTCTCGTTACGTAAGGATACATAACATGTTGTTGTTTGTTTTAGTTTATAGCTGCTATAATGTAAGTGAGAACAGGAACTAACGTGTTTTGTGAACATTACATGTAACTATAAACAGATTAAAAAGTATCAACATGTCGTTCTTTAATAAGTAAAAAATCGTAATCGCTGGCAAACTGCTGTGGTATAAGAGGAATAAAACACCTATAGGAATAGGATCAACTCCAGTGTGGTTACAGTAACTCAGAAATCACTTCGTTGATTAATTTCCTATAACAGCACAAAAAAATCGAGAAAACATTCCCACTGGTGTATCCGAGCGCTGGATTTCCCAGCATGCTTTTAGCCAGCGTTGGGCTTCACGTGTTTTAGGGATCGTCGCAGTTCCCCGTGTCAATTGCGTAAAAGCTAAAAGCAGATCTGAATAATTCCACTGATATTATGCCTTTGTTGTGTTCTTGTGGTTCAAAGTGGTTTATTGTTTCATTCCACTTCAGACTCTAATAAAACCGTCTCAACTGCCTCGTCTCGCTGCTCTTCTTTCCCTCGTATTTCTCCATATACGCATCATCCATCCAGACGTCTCCGTTTTCCACTCGTTTATTCGTCATTCACATTTTTTTTTTTTTTAGCCATTTCGAGACACAGGTATAAAAGAACACGTGAACAAAACAACACATCTGTACAGGGGTTTGTACACAGTGCAACTTTGCATCCAGTGCATTTAATGCGACATCTCGATCGAGCATTGCGTTAGCGGTAGCGTTTACAACACGGCGACGTCAGCGCTAGTGATTAGCTTGAACGATTATACATTTTGGCATTTCATCAAGACACGTGAGCCGTCTGTCTGAACATTACCACCGATAATCTCGTATTTCCTCCTGATTTTGGACATGAATTTGATCGCAGATAGAAGCAGGAGGAAGACGTGGAGGTAGCAGTAACGTTATCAGGACAGATGTTGATGCAGATGTTGATTGAAAAAAAAAAAAAAAAAAAAAAAGCTTTTGTAATTCAAGCCCCAAAAAATGTCAGTAATACATTTATACATTTTTTTTAAAGAGCAATTTGGACAAAAATAAAAATGCACAGTTTCATTCTCTTTTTTTTTTTTTTTTTTTTTTTGGCTAATGTTGCTAACAAATAATGGAACCTTATGGCTTCCAGTTTAGCATTGTGCACTAAATTTGCATGTGTAAATCATGCTACAGTGGCTTCTTCTCAATCGAAACGAATCGTATCATAAGATCTTGAAGCCACACTTTGAACTCCAGGATCAGGCTCGGGTAAGGGGTGTGGCCTGCAGTCTGAAGGCGGAGTTTGTACATTTTATAAGTGATTTCGCTTAGTTAATAAAAGCTTGCTGAATTTATAAGCAGCCCCAACGTGTTGCGAGCGCTATTATTGTCGCTTTGGGGCGTGGCCTGTCCGTTGTTTTTGTTCGATTTACATGGTACATCCTCAGATTAGATTAGCAAAGCGAGCTAACTCTCTAGTTCCGCTCACTCACCGAAAGCGCCAACGATCTCTGCTACTTCTTTCCAAGCTTTATTTTTCTTCCTAATGTCTCTGTACGCATTTAATGAGAGCTCATATATGACAGGATAAAATTAAACCGCAGTTATAAGGTTTTCTTCCATTTTTTTTTTTTTTTTTGTGGGAACTTTTCGCAAGTAAGAACTATAAGTGTGTGTGAGTATGTGAGAGCGACGAACTGAAGAAACCTCACACCACACGAAGCATAGGAAAGGTCTGAGGAATCAATCGTTTGGATTTGTCGCATCTTTATAGCATCTCACGACAGAATTAATTTGCATAGAATTGAGAATATCTCCGTTCAGGTGTCGACTTTGGTGAAATCGTGGATCACCGTGACTGTGAAACAGAATTCGGAGCTTTGGCGCAAATCTAAAGAAGCACACGTCAGAAAGCGAACACGTCTCGTCTGATCCACTACATCAGGCGTCAAGGGGGACGTCGTGGACGTTTCGTGTGTTTTTTTTTTTTTTTGTCCAAACTGTTCCTTTAATGATATGGAGGATAATAACAGACATCATCAAGTGTCTTAAGAAATTAATAGCTTAAAGTGTCTCTGTCCTTAAATATACAGATAAAAACCTCAGACAGAGATGTACAGTACTTTACATGGACGGTCTTTACATTTCAGTCAAACCTGAGCAAGTAAAGGCAAATCACTCACACACACACACACACATACGCTCTTCACCCTCATCTCCTCTCTGCTGAAGCGAATAAATCAATGGCTTTCATATGAACTTGTTAAAATCAGAAGGAGGACGTGCTCGATCTGGTATTGCATACAACGTATTTACACATTTTGTTTTCGTTTCCGGTGAGGAGACTTGTGAAGCTCGTCACTGCTGGAGTGTGCAGGTGATGAAGAAAGGTGTGTGTGTGAGGTGTTTTTGAGCGCTCCTCGTCCTCGCTCCTCGTCCTCACTTCTCGTCCTCGTCTCCCTCGCTCATGCTGCTGATGGAGGCCGTGGCGCCTTTGGGAGAAGAGGGAGGCGAGGTTCTCGGCATGGCCCAGCGGGACGGAGGAGATGGTGAGCGGGATGGAGAGAAATCCCTGGGAGGACTGCTGCTGGGAGAACCACGGGGAGAGAACGCCTGGATCATGCGGCCACTGCGATCCTGAAACATCTGCTTCTGAGAAAGACGGAAAGATGGTTGGTTCAGGCTAACCATAAGATTTTATGAAAGTATTTGAGCCACGGCTAGCTGAAATTAAACCAAGATCAGACATAATATTGCAAACTTTGTCTGGTTAAAAATAAAAATGAAATAGCAGTGATTCGTTTGGGAGACGAAAGAGTCGACTCTTAACGAGTCGAATGGATCTGACTCACTGAAAACAGACGGAATTCCTGTGAGTAGCTATTATAATCCCGGTTTTAGAAAGAACACAGTGATGTTAAATAGAAGACGCGCTCACCCACGTGCCATCAGGTCCGAAGAGTTCCAGGAAGTTCCCGATAAACTCACGTGACTTCTCCTCCCATTTCTGTATAAGGTCGTGGCTCTTCTCCTCCACACGGTACACAAAGTGTTTGGATTTTTCCTCCACCGTCCGCACCTTCTCCTTCATCCTGTCCACCTGGTTCTGCAGACGGTACTTCTTCTCCTGTCCGGATCGTTCGGCGTGACCATTATAACACAGATGTGTGTATTATATTCAGAATGAAATGTGTGTGTGTGTGTGTGTGTGTGTATGTGAACGTGGCGTGTTTACGTTGATGTAGCTGACGTTCAGCTCCTTGGCCGTGTATCCTCGCTCCAGGTTGCGTCGGGCGTAAACGTCGTAATCTCTCACGATACGAGTGATCAGGTCGGACGTGGAAATCCCTTCTGTCCTTTGAGTGGGCACAAACATCCCTGAGACACTCACATGTGTTAGACCAGGCCTGATGCACACACATTTAGAAGAAGAAGAAGTTTTCCTCACCTGCCTCCTTTATATGTTTGTACACATCCTCAGATCCAGCCGAGGAGTATGGGATATCATCATGCGCCACAAAGTCAATCTGAGGGAGATTTGTTTTGTTTTGTTTTCAATAATTTATATGTTAAATCTATTAAAGATATGAAGCAGGTTGTGATGTTTTAAATGGTTCATAAACGTATAATAATCAGATAATGTTTCAGATACTTGTGATTTGCAATACTGCCATGCAATGCACTTCGCTAGATTCTACATTTCAGCTTCTATTTAGATTTTCTGGCCCTTAAATTGGCTCCACCCCCAGCCAGAACAGATATACTCAGCTCCGCCCCATATCCTTAAAAGGTAAACCTGCAATTTTGTTGTTTTGTGCCGTCCTCTTTCAGCTTAGCTGTGTTCTCGGCCTTTTATCGTATTGTTGGTTTTGTGTGTGATTCTCACGCTATTCTTACGACTTCTTTTATTATTTCTGTAGGCAAATTCTATTCTTGACCTTTTTTTACAAATGTATTTTCGCAATTAAATTCTATTCTTACTAAATTTTCCATTATTTTATTTTGCAGACAAATTTTATTCATGCTTTTTGATTTTTGAAGACAAATTCTATTCAAATTTGTTTGAACATTTTTTTATTATTCAATTTTTTTTAGACAAATTCTATTCTTACTCATTTTTTGTTTTATTTTGTAGACAAATTCTCATTTTATTTTTGTAGACAAATTCTATTATCTTTTTCTAACACTTTAATACTCCCATGATTGTGTGTAAAGCCATTTTTTATTTTTTTTCATCTTCCTTTTCTTCTTCTTATTCAGGGGGTGAAGTGAACGCTTGTCAGTGTTTTAATTACAGTTCACCTTACAGGCCACAGAGGGCGCTTAGCATTACAAGCAATTCCTTTAAAGCGTGAAGCTGAAGTGAAGAGCTTTAGCACTGACCTTGTGCTTCTCCAGGAACTCCTGTGTGAGGGTCCAGGGAGCATCTCGCACCACCTCGTCCACGTAACGACAGTGCCGTAACGCTTCGTAACGCTCCTCCTCCGTCATCACCGTGAAGCCCTTGTACTTGTGAGTGAGTTCATCGCTGCAAACTGCACGTAAATAAAACACACAAACGTAACACAAAACACAAACATGCTGCAGCTGTGCAAAATATAACACGCCGTTAGACTGAAGTATTAACCTCCGACTATCAGGTACGTGTTGGGGAAGAGGTTCTTGGCCTGCATCAGAGCTCGGGCGTGACCGGAGTGGAAAAGATCAAAAATCCCATCTGCATAGACGCGCACCGGCCTGTCCACTGCAGAGGAAATATGATAACGTTTAAGGATTAGTAGAAATACAGTATTTTTTAAAAAGTTTTTAACGATGGAAACCTTTTTGTTAAAGATCCACCATTTAAAGGTTCTTTTCTGGCATCATCTTAAGGAACCTTTTCTGTGTGTGCATAGAACCACACAAAATTCCTCTAGACATCTTTTTAAAGACCAGCCCCCTGTTTTATTTACATCGATCATGATTCCCCATCTGTTTGCAGATTTAAGTGATTAAAGGCTCTGAGTCCCTGGTGTGTAAAAGGTTTCACGTGTGAATGGTAGAAATTCTGGTTCACGGTGTGAAAGAGAACCCGGTGCCAACGTTCCCCACGGGCCCCTGAGCGTAGCAGAGCTCGTCTGTTCCTGACCTGCAGTAACCTCAGGAGCTGAATCGTCTCACTGAATGGGAGGAGGAGAGGAGGAGGAGAGGAAAGACAGACGAGAGATAAAGCAGACTGACCGGGAGTGCCGCGTAGAGCCTGTTCAAC
Organism: Cranoglanis bouderius; assembly: GCA_023630585.1. Taxonomy (NCBI): domain Eukaryota; kingdom Metazoa; phylum Chordata; class Actinopteri; order Siluriformes; family Cranoglanididae; genus Cranoglanis; species Cranoglanis bouderius. Next base: position 5,985,168 of record CM042539.1, read on the forward strand.
GCTCAGCTTCTCATGGGGCGCTCGACACTTGCAGCTCGTCTCCTGGGCAAATATGGCGGGTTCTGTGAGAGTCTGGAAAACAAAAACAAAACGAGTGAGACGAGTGGGGGGAAAAACATTTTTGTGCATTTTCTAAAGGAAAGAGTGTGCCTGTGAGAAGAAAGAGAGAAGGAGACAAAAGAGGAGGGGAATGTGAGATTGAAAGAAAAAATGGGAAAAATGAGAAAGAGTAAGTGAAAAATTTGTAAGAAAGCAAGAGAGTGAGAATGAAACCTAGAGTGGAAAAAAAATGAAAGGACAAGTAAGAAGAAAAATAAGCAAGAAAGAAAACAAAAGAGGAGAGGACTGTGAGATTGAAAGCAAGGATGGAAAAAGTGACGGTGTAATTGAGTGTAAGCATGTAAGTGAAAAATGTGTAAGAAAAAAAGTGAGAAAAGCAAGAGTGGAAAAAATGAGAGAACAAGTAAGAGGAAAGGGGAAGAGAAAAAATAGAAAGAGAGACAGAGAATAGAAAGAGACAGAAAAAGAGAAAGAAAAGAATAAAATGTATGTATGAAAGTATGAAACAGTATGAAGGAACAGGAACAAAGGACAAAAGCAAAAGAAAGAAAAAAGGGGAAGAGAAATAAAAAGAGAAAGAATACTAATCAAAGAAGAAAAGGAAAGAAAGTAAAGAAATAGGAGAGAAAGATTAATCGAGAGAGAGAGAGAGAGAGAGCATGGAAGCAAGAGTGGGAAAAAATGTGAAAAATAAAGAAGTGAAAGAGGAGAAAGAGTGAGAATGAAAGAGAGAATGATCAAAGTGAGAAAGTATAAGAGAAAAAATAAGAAGGAAAGGTAGGAAAGCGTTTGAAAAATAAAAATAAATATAGAGGTGTTCTTGTGTATCAGTGCATCAGTACACGGGCATTAAAACATCCGGCTTTAACCATCTGAGACCCGACCAGGTTCTAACAAAACACTATAACTTGATCTAACACTTGAGAATTACTGGAATTACTAATCACAACTGCACTGCAACCTCCAGGAAGCTTATACGTTTAGGTTTTCCTGATTCTCTGTATGCATGCAGTCATTTTAATTTTTATTCACACACTGTGCTGTTTCTGTGTGTCAGCTGTAACAAGACTCTTACAGATCAATAAAGTATATCAAGCAACATCCAGAAAATCATCCATCCATCCATCCATCTGTTCACTGACTACAGACATGAGGATAGAGGAAACACACACACACACACACACACACACACACACACACACACACACCAGTAAAGCACCAGGAAGTGCCAACAAATCAGTCTCAGTGGCAGACTACAGTAATGGGAATTCCGGTTCTTTTTTTGGCGTCAGAACACTCGGCTCGGCTCATTGAGAGTGAGAGTCGGCTCTTTCAAACGATTCATTAAGGTTTTTGATGATGTTGTAGTTATTTTGTCTTCGCTTTCCGAGTAATTTAATTGCTCAGTAAAAGTTTCACCCAGCAATTTGATGAAAACAATAACATCACACTTTACATTGAGAGTTGAGCGAATATATTCACTACAACTCACTCTGTGCCAAACGACTCAGGTGTTCATACGATTCACTGAATGCATTTCAGTCACGGTGTTAGGACTAATCCCACTACATATTAGCACTGTATAAAAAAATCACGTATGCTATTAGGATACTGATTTATTTCTACCATGAATGTCACCAGACGGCTTTTTATTAAAGCGAGAAAGAAGTCGGATCGAAGAGTCGACTCCTTCGCAAACGACACATCACTAGTAAGCTAGCATCAGGAGGAAAAAGGAACATGAATAGAAATGAAACAGAGATGTGACACACACACAAACACACAAGTGATGCAAGTGCAAGAGGAGACACTGCAAATAATTAACACACTTTTATATCTATGCTGTATAATATCTGCATAATATATTTTGCACTTCACACTTCACACTGTGACCATCTGTTTACTCAGGAACTGTCTGGGGATTGTCTTTTCCAATGCATCCACACACACATACACAGACACACACACACCTTTCCATGCATGATGTAATGTAAAATAATGACATGTAGTTCAGATAAAACTCAGATCAGTCTCCATGGTTGTAAAAAGGAAGTTAAAAAAATGAATTCATCATTTTGCACAAGGTGAGAAGGAGGAGCAAAAACAGATTAGAGAAGGTCAGACTGCAATTTTAATCGAAGCAAAGCTCTGAACATCTGGCACATGTGGTGATTAAAGGGACTGTCAGCGGATGTTTGTGACAATATCAGGCTGGGAATGCACTCATTATACACACACACACACACACACACACACACACACACACACAGTATTATTCAGCTGTTCAGTCCAACCCATTGGCTATAAAATAGCAACACCCGGTTACATCACACACACACACACACACACACACACACACACACACACACACACAACCGAGCTCCTGTCTCACCGTCCGAGGATGAGGGCAGGTGTGTTCCAGCTCCTCCATCTTCACCCGAGGCTCCAGAGACAAAGGCCCACGGATCCACCTGTCTCTGACTCAGCATCAGTATGGAGCTGCTTGAATCCTCTCTCTCCACCGGTGAAGATGCTCTCCACAAAAACCTGAAACCTTGAGCCCCGCTCCCTCACCCACCCTCCTCCTGATCCTCCTCCTGATCCTCCTTCTGGTCCTCCTCCAGCAAGCGCTGAAAGCCACAGCTTTTCCCCTTTAAACAACACACACAGTCTGTACACACACACACAGCATCAGCACAACAACAAGGAAACAGGCTGGTGGACCGGGACAAGAGGAAAGCACGGGAACAGCCAATCGGTGCGCGCTGATTTGCATACGAGAACCTGATTGGGTGAGCCGGATGTAGCACCATCACTAGCCAGTGGTGAGAATCTGCATCACTTAAGCTCGGTTTTAGATCAGAGATTTTAGACAGAAATTAGATTGTTTATAGAAATTCAGAAAACACTGTAAAAAAAAAAAAAAGAATGAAAATGAAATAATAATATTGGTTTACTATGATTATTAGTAGTAGTACTAACTGTATTTTTTTATTATTTAAAATATGGAATATCAAGTCAATATTAATTATTTTATTATTAATAATGTTTAAACTTTAAAATTGTCAATTCAGACATTGTAGAAAAAGAATGAAAATGAAATAATAAAGCTGATATAATAATAATTATTGTTATTATTACTACTAATAATAATAACAACAACAACAACAATAATGATGATGATGAAAATAATAATAATAACAACAACAACACTCGCAGTCAATAATTTCCAGACTTACAGAAGGGTCTTCAGAATTCAGAATACACTGTGCAAAAAAAGAAAATGTAATTATACCAATTATTATTATTATTATTATTATTATTATTATTATTATTATTATTATTATTTTAGTAATAGTAGTAGTAATAGTCATAGTAGTGTTGTTGTTCTTGCTGCTGCTGTAAAAATTGAACATACAAATTCTGAATCATTTTAAAAATCAGTCTGTATCTGAAAAATTAGATGTGTTGTTATCAGTACAATCCTGTGTATTATTTAATCTGTGCAGCTCTCTTTATTCTATTCAAGATAATCATTGAACTTGACAACATTGCACTTGTCTTCCAGCTGGAATGTGGATCAAAGGATGGGGTAAATATCAGCCAAGCAAACTGGAATATTTCAAGCTTCATTACTTAATTACTTTACTTAATCTAAACTATCTGAGTTTTTTTTTTTTTTTTTTTTTGTCACATGTCTTGTTGCTATAAATTAGATTAGGCCTACATTACTTTGATTCATTTATCTTTGTCCTGAGGGTGTACAAACCTGTGCACTCAACTGTATACATAATAATGTTTAGCTCTGCCATGTGTCATATAAACAGTGGGTATTTAACCATTTATGTAGTTTATTTATAAACCAGTTTATTTATAAACCAGTTTATTTATAAACCAGTTTTGGCATAGACTTTTACAATAGCTAATCATAATATTTATCACAACAATATATAAAATATATTTGATCATTTATTTACACTGTAAGAATCTTAGAATTCTTATAAAATGCAAGAGATTTCTATTAAATGAACAACCAATTCATCAGTTTATCAATCATAAAGGGGGTAACATTTAAAGTAAAATGTTAAATAATTAGAGAAAGGACTAAAAAAAATAACTTCCAGCAATTTGGTTTGAAAAACAAAAAGCAAAAAAGCAAAAAGCAAAAAACAAAAAGCAAAAAACAAAACAAGCAATATTTAGTTTTTAACTTCGTCATGCGAAACCGTGACACCGTGTGGACGCGCTTGAAACTGCAGCAGCCTTTATTTGAATTCTGATTGGCTGTTTCTTGGATCTTTTTTTGTTACGACACTTCCGGTATATGATTTTTCCCCCCGGGAAGGCGATTTGGCGCGGAATCCGTTGTTTTGGTTTCTTCGTCTGGTGTCAACCTGAAATTTCTTAAAGCAAATGGCGCCGGTTTCTAATCCAGAAAAAGATGCGGACAGCGCGGATTACGGTGCGTTTGTGTTTTGTCTTTTTTTAAGCAGGGTGAAACATATTCTTGCGCGTGAATGTGTGCTAATATTTTGCAGCTAGCTGATAGCTGATAACACTTTGTGACAGTTCGCCGCTGTGGCTAAGCTGACTTCTGAGGAATTAGCTAGCTAGCACCAAAATGTCATGTATATATTTTCCCCCCCGTAGACTTTTATCGGAAGATTTTTTTCATATCATGTAGGTTTTAAAATGTTTATAATTTCTGTCTGAACATTTATTTCTAAGCCAAAATTTTAACCAGGCCAGTTATCTGCTTTTGTAAGAGACTCTCTAGCTGCGCGTGCGCTTTTCTTAAAAACTTCAGTACTACCTGTGCGTTAAGACCTTTTTTTTTTTTAATGTATTATTATTTATTCCAAAGTGTTTAAATGTCACGTTTAGTATTTTAAATCTACACTCACTAGCCATTTTGTGAGGTGGACAATGAGAAACACACATCTGTCACTGGCTGTAGTGAAGAGAAACCTCCAGCCTTTTACAGTGATGGGGTGCCAATACTTTGTGTAAAGCAATGTCTGGGCTACATTCAGTCAGTAATTGTGTGGTAGGTAGACATGATTAGTTGTACACTGAGTGTGTGTTAGAGCCAACATTTATAGGTGTGTTTTTAACATCACAGCGTTTTTTTAACGGAATTAATTAACATTAATAAAAAAATTAAATATGCAAATATTAATATACCGCTTTCTTAAAGTCTAATGAAACCTCTAGCCTAGGTTATACCTCTAAAAATATACTCTAATGGAATAAAAAAAACACCATCTTTTTGGTTTTTAATCGAACAGAAACAAATATTTGACTAAAAAGCACAGCATTCGTCTAAAGCCGTATTCGGATGGGATTAGTTGATCGATCTCCTCAGTAATAACTGGCTTTCCCCCAAAAAAATTAAATGTTTAATATCTGATACGTCACTGATACTCGTGCTACGAGACTAAATACGGCAAGAAGCAGCAGTCAGACGTGTTTTTTTTTTTTTCCACAGAGTAGCTCGTATTAAATAGGAAACGACGCCATGTCCCAATGTACGCTTAATCCCGTCCGAATAGGGCTACAGTGTGCGAATGTGGAAATAAATAGACCGCTCGGCTGTTCTTGTTTATCGTAAAAAGCAAAATCTGTACCAGTAACAATACTAGTCTACCTGGGTGTCGCCTGGGGAATTAAAGTAGCACATGGATCGTTATCCATGTTACGGGGAGAAGATACGAGGCATTTTGTTTTTATATGAAACTGCTCAGGGTGATGAAAATGGATTTATTAAACGCTTGCAAAATTGAAAAGTCTTTTCAGCTGTAAAACATTTTACTAAACAAGTAAAACAAAATGATTCGGATGAAGTGATCGTTGTTGTTTTTTTTTTCTCCTCCAGACGACGGGGCCACTTGCGGTCTCGCGGCGTCCCGCTCCAGACGAGAGAAAAAAGAGATAGTGGGCCGTAAATCCGCCTTGGAGCAGATTAAAAGAGCGAAAAAGGGCGGGAAGGTGAAATATGAGGTGAGCGGTCCAAAGTGGAGTAGATCAGGTTTTCATTTCACTGAATGTTATATACTGTATATAATTGCGTACGTGACGAATAAAAATCTTGAGTTATGAGCCTTCGGAGCATGGAGTTAGCGAGTCGGAAACCAACTTCCTCGTAGCACATCGTTTACTTATTAATTTAACTTTTCGGACTGTTAAGAACGATTCAGTGTCCCGTCTCATGCCTGATAGTTAACAGGTGTAGGAAATAAACTAGTTGTGACGTGTATGTAATCAGCGTTGGATAGAAGAGAATAATTCAACAGGATTCCTGACACACCGCTGATTAACCCTAATGCCTGGATGCAGGTGGAGGAGATGGAGAGTGTGTATGAGGAGGTGGATGAGGATCAGTACTCGCGGATGGTCCGGGACAGACAGGACGACGACTGGATCGTTGATGACGGTGAGTCTGAGACGCACACGTGTGTGTGTGTGTGTGTGTGTGTGTGTGTGTGTGTGTGTGTGTGTGTGTGTGTGTGTGTGTGTATTGTATATATTTCAGGATAAAACTCAGCTGATCATATACAGTAGAGTGTGTACTGACTTATTTACATCCGCTCTCTCAGATGGAACAGGTTACGTAGAAGATGGCAGAGAGATCTTTGATGAAGATCTGGAGGATCCCAGCTTGGAAAAAAGCTCTAAAAGTAAGCACTAAAAATGTTTAGGTTTTAGAGGGTTTTTTTTCTTTCTCTTTTCTTTGTTTTAGTTATTGTGTGTGTGTTTTGTCGCCAACCCCCCCCCGCCCCCCGTAACAGACAAATCTGGTGCTAAAGGAGGAGACGTCAAGAACGCTAAGAAAGCGTCCGTGAGTAAACCCAACAGCATCAAGAGTATGTTCATGAACAGCAACGTCAAAAAACCCGCCGAGGTGAGCGGTCACGTGATGGAGCGTACTTTATTATCCGTATACACACGTGACGTTAAAATCGTTCATTACGTTAATGTTTGGGTTGTAGAAAAATGTGGACCTGTCCAAAGATGATCTGCTGGGAGACATTTTGGAGGATCTGCACGCCGAGGTGAGGCGTCTGATGTCTAATATCTGATTTCTGATCTGACCTCTGTTTTTTTGGTAGACACGTAAAGAATAAAACACACTGACATGATGTGTAATTATTTTATAAATATTTTTTTTTCTCTCACTCAGAAACCGGTGCTCCTTACTCCACCACCTGTCATCACCCTGAAGAAAAAGAAAGCCCTGGGATCACCCATGAACCCTTTCTCCGTCCAAACAAAAAACCCCAAGGTCATCGGCGTCCTCTTTATCTGATCTTATAGGTTTATAAAACGGTGCTTTGTTCGTTTTCTTTTTCTTTCTCTTTTTCCAACGTCGTCCTTTCTCATCACAGGAGTCACCTGTAGCTCCTGCGTCAAAGCCCAAGCATGCCGTGATCCGCCCTCCTCCGTCTGATCTCGCGCCTGAACCTGCGTCTAAACCCGCCCCCTCCATCCACCCCCAGAAACCCAAGGTGGAGGAACCTGAGGAAGGTATTCACCTCTTCACTTAATTTCTGCTTTTTCACTTTTTTTTTTTTTTTAGAGCAATTTATATAGTTAATTAGGGCTTGAATGAAATACAGGTATGATGGTGCACTGTGATATCCATGTGCACAAAGCTCCGCCCACAAAACTAGAAATTGTCTAGGATTACCGTTAGCGAGGATCATGACATCACTTTCAAGCGCACTTAGACATTCAACTTCTTTGAAACCCATATAGAGTTACACCTCTATAAACATGCGATTTCTCCTCATAATGAGTTATGGGGCTGTGAATAGGCCTTGGGGGCGTGTCTATAAAATGACTGACAGGAGGCCAATCCAAATACAAAACAGACAGACATTTAGGACCTGAAGGCAGGTTTTCTGATAATTTCTACATCATTTTTCACATTATTTATGATAGTAAGAACTGAAAAATGTTGACTATTGCAGCTTTAAAATAAGGCAGGAGGTTTTCCGATTTTTAAGAATGAACACTGGGTGAATTTGAATAAATAAATGCATTGTTTCTGCATTTTAACTAAATATTAGTATTTCTGGAATAACGTTCAAGAATTCTGGCTCTATAGTATAATTATTCCAGCGCTTTCTTTCTTTCTTTTTTTTTTTTTTTAAATTGATTTCACCATGATTTGTAGAATTCATAAAAAAAAAGAATAATAATAAAGATTTATAGGGATTTTTTAAAATGATTAAGTCATTGCATAAATTCTTTGATTTATTTATTTTTTAACCTAAAATGGAAAGGTCCTCTATAAAGCATTTAAAGCAAAACAAAAAAGTATTATTAGTAACAGGAGTAGAAGTACTACTGCTATTTATTGTTATTTATTTGTTTATTTATTTTTTACATTTCCTTAATTGATTAATTAATTGTTTTTAAAATTTATTTATTACTTTAAGGTTTTATCATAATGCTCTAAAAGATCCTCCAAGCCTTATATTTTATACATAATAAAATTCACTAACCGGATAATTTAATTGTATGCTCCTTATGCTATAAATTTCATTAACGTTTCAACTCCACGTGTAATTATTGTCATTTCCTTCCTCTCAGCGTGCGACCCGTTAGATTTTGACGAGGTGGACTTTGATGAGCCGATGGAGCTGGGGGCCGAGCAGCAGGAGGAAACGGCAGTTAAATCGGAGGCAGAACCCGAGGAGAAGCCTGATGTCAAAACGGAGCCAAAAACTGAACCCGAGGACGAGGTGTTGATGTGAGTGTCCTTACACACCTTCATTACTCCCACACCTGACCTCGTAATATACCTTGCTGATGGACCTGGCTCTTTTTCTTCCTTCAGATCAGGCATGGTGGGCGGCTCCTGCTGGGGGAAGATGGAGGAGCAGGAGGTTGATGAATCTCCCGTGGAGGTGCAGGTGGACTCCAGTCAGCTGCCGATGGTGGAGGGAGCTGACGGAGAAATGGTGTTCCGCTTTTATTGGCTGGACGCTTTCGAGGATCAGTTCAACCAACCAGGTGAGCCTCGTTAACAGGTCCGACCTCTCTGGTCACCTGCAGCCATGTTTTAATGTTTGTTTATTTATGATCACGCTGGGGCGTACAGAGGTTAAGAAACTTCTAATCAGAAGAGATTAACTGTAAAACCTGATGTGATTTGTAGGTGTGGTGTATCTGTTCGGGAAGGTGTGGATCGAGTCGGCTGAAGCTCACGTCAGCTGCTGCGTGGCCGTGAAAAACATCGAGAGGACGATGTACTTCTTGCCAAGAGAGCACGTGAGTTCGCACACACACAGACACACACACACACACACAGACACACACTATATCTATTTTTACACATGGTCCAAGTGGAGGGGAAAAAAAAACATGGCCGCCTCCATGTTCATCTTTTGTCAGGAACAAGCTAGCCAGCTAACATTCTACACAAACTGAAGAGTTAGTGTTATAGATTTAACAAGCGAATATATCTTGATGATGACTGATCTAAAGCTGATGCTTGTATATACACAGTATAAGTAATTTTAAGTTGAGAAGCATGTGTTCTGACATTATTCTGACTATAGAGCTCACATTTTCTTCCCTAAAGCTCCTGCAACCAATCAGATCATTTAAAATAAAGATTCCCTCTCCGTTTGTGCAAGAATTTCCATTTTGTTCTTTCGTGCTAGTCGTCGATCCAAATCCAAATAATATTGATAGTGGATTAGGATTATATCAGCCTCCTGGAAGCTTTCTTTGAGATTTTATTCACGTTACGTATAAATAACTCTGTCCAATTTGTCTAACAGAAGGTAAACCTGGCGACTGGCGAGGAGACGGACGTTCCTGTCGGAATGATGGACATCTACCAGGAGTTTAACGGCCTCTCAGAAAAATACAAAATAATGAAGTTCAAGTCCAAGGTAGGTTTACGTTACACCATCCTGCTCTATTTATTTATTTATTCATTCATTCATTCATTCATATCTGTTCACTCTGTGGCGTTTTCCTGCTCTGACAGAAAGTTGAGAAGAATTACGCCTTTGAGATTCCGGACGTACCTACGCAGAGCGAGTACCTGGAAGTCCGATACTCCGTGAGTGGCATGACACGCGCAGATATTTTTATTTCACGCCTACTTTTTGTGTCCGTGTGTTCCCCGGTTTTATTTGCCGCGTGTCCCGTAGGCCGAGATGCCCCAGCTGCCGTCCGATCTAAAAGGCTCCACCTTCTCGCACGTGTTTGGTACGAACACTTCCAGCTTGGAGCACTTCCTCCTCAGCAGGAAGGTACGAGGACCCTGCTGGCTCGACGTTAAGACCCCTCGTGAGTCACGTATTAAACTTTAGAAAACGATATGTGAGGGGGGAAAAAATATACAAGTAAATATAACATGGATCATATCGTCTTTCCGTTCAGAGCTGTGCGGTCAGCCGATGAGCTGGTGTAAAGTGGAGGCCATCGCTCTGAAAAGCGATCTGATCTCAGTGGTGAAGGACCTGCCTCCTCCTCCGCTTGTCGTCATGTCCATCAGCCTGAAGACAGTTCCCAACCCAAAGACCCACCACAATGAGGTGAGGCAGATCGATCTCAGGAGAGTGAGCACTTTTCTCTTTTCAGGTTGGTGGATTGGACTGTAGTTGTTGTAGGTTTTGACCACTTCCTGTTTCCTGTTTTGTGTTGTACAGATCGTGTCTCTGGCTGCTCTTATTCATTACAAGTTTCCTCTGGACAAGGCGCCTCCACGCATCCCTTATCAGACCCATTTCTGTGGTGAGTGACGCTCAAAAAAAAACAAAAACAAATATAATTTGTTCGGAGAGAAATTCAAATTCTAAATTATGCTCACCTGGTCCCATGTAAAGTAAATACATTAATACATTAAAAGAACGCTTATTAATTTGAGCAGTAATGGTAGTCGTTCTATCCATCACTGATTTTCTCAGCTAGAATCATTTATTCACTTCATCATTTAGCTAGATTTTATTATTGTTGTTACTTTTACATTAATTTTGTCATGTATTAATTTTATCATCAGGCTACCCTTTTTTTTTCTTTATTGCGCTGCGATTTAAATCTGTGAGATTTGCTGCACACTTCAAACAAGCTGTGATAATTTATGCGACATTTAGATCCGATCCGCTGATCTGATCGGACGAGCAGCGTTCAGAGAGTATAACGGCGCTGGGACGCGTCACTGTGTGTGTTCGCGACGCAAATCCGGCAATGGATCGTCACACCGAAACGGTTGCTACGCTTACTTACTGTCAGTCAGTCTGTGTGTTACCATGGCAACATGCAAGGCTGTATAGAGTTGTGGCTTCTTTGGGAACTGTTTTCATTGACTGAGCAAAAATAAACTAAATATTTGGCCATGTTGTGTCTGAAATGTCACTTTCTCGTTTATAGAACTCATATGAAAGTGACATCGCACCCCTGAATATCGGCGCGGATCTGATTACCTACGGCACTCGGATCGCACCCGTGCTGATATTCACTAGAACAGCACTCATGCTAACGTGATATTGTTTATCGTCTTAATCCTCATTTGTTTGCTTTCCTGTTCACTGTGCACATATTTCCATGTTTCAGTGGTGAGCAAGCCCACAGACTGCATCTATCCCTACGACTTCAAGGACGCGGTTAAGAAGAAGGTGAGCTTTGTGTGATGTCAGTCAGAGCACACGTATTTGTGTGTGTGTGTGCACAATTGTGAGGCGCTTTACGAACACGTGCCCCCTGTGTTTTTCCTTTCTTCAGAATGGGATCGTAGAGATCGCAGCGACAGAACGAACTCTTTTGGGCTTCTTCTTGGCCAAGTTGCACAAGATCGATCCTGACGTTTTGGTGGTGAGTGAAAAATCGTGACTTTACGTTTCTTACAAAGTCGTGTTTGTGGTTACGGTGGTATCCTGAACTGTGATCAACTCTGTTTTTCTCCGTTAGGGTCATGATATCTTGGGCTTTGACCTGGAAGTCCTGCTGCAGAGAATCAACGTGTGCAAGGTGCCCTTCTGGTCCAAAATAGGGCGGCTGAGGCGGGCCAACATGCCCAAACTCGGGGTGAGAGATAGTGATCATCGTTGCTAGTTATAAGGGTAGCATGGCTTTGTGTATCTGGCATTTTTCGGACGTGCAGTCATGCCAGAGCTGATTCCGAACCGTTCCTCTCAGGGCCGAGGCGGGTTCGCAGAGAAGAGCGCCGCCTGTGGCCGACTCGTGTGCGACATCGAGATCTCTGCTAAGGAGCTGATTCGCTGTAAGAGTTACCACCTGACTGAACTGGCAGTGCAGATCCTTAAGACAGAGCGACCCGTGGTGCCTCCTGAGAACCTTAGGAACTTGTACAGGTTGATGGACCGCAGCCTATTTTGTTTTGTTACATTTATATTAATGATTCATCTTAATATGATCCTAATTTGGAGTTTACACTCTTTCAGTGACTCTCCTCACCTGCTCTACCTGTTGGAACTCACCTGGATGGACGCCAAGCTCATCCTGCAGATCATGTGTGAGCTCAACGTGCTTCCTCTTGCACTTCAGATCACCAACATCGCCGGCAATGTTCTGGTGAGCTTCGTCTACTAACCTGTACACTCTTTTACACACACTATATAGATGTGTGTGTGTGTGTGTGTGTGTGTGTGTGTGTGTGTGTGTGTGTGTGTGTGTATTAAATCCACACTGATGTGTCTTAAAGTCTCGGACGCTGATGGGTGGCCGCTCGGAGAGGAACGAGTACCTGCTGCTTCACGCCTTCCACGAGAGGAACTACATCGTTCCAGACAAACAGTTTATGAAGAAACATCAACATGAGCCTGTACAGAGCTTGTAGATTTGTATTTATTTATTTATTTTAAATTCTACTTCCTGTGATTCTGTTTTTAATGTTTTTTTGTTTGTTTTTTTTATCTTTGGTGATCAGGGTGAGGAGGATGATGTAGATGCAGGGAAGAGCAAGTCTGGGAAGGTGCGGAAGAAGGCGGCGTATGCTGGAGGTCTGGTGTTGGAACCTAAAATTGGTAAGTGTTAGTGTGTGTGTGTGTGTGTGTGTGTGTGTGTGTGTGTGTTAAATCTTCATTTGTCTCCTACAGGTTTTTATGATAAGTTCATTCTGCTGCTGGACTTCAACAGTCTGTACCCATCCATCATCCAGGAGTTTAACATCTGTTTCACTACAGTTCAGCGAGAGGCGTCCGGTTCACGCAGAAAGATTGAGGTGTGTGTGTGTGTGTGTGTGTGTGTGTGTGTGTGTGTGTGTGTGTGTGTGTGTGTGTGTGTGTGTGTGTGTGGAGTAAATGTGTACACTAGGTTATACCACAGCGCTGTTAATTCTCAAATTTGAAGCTGTTGATTTATTTTCTGTAACAACATGGACCTGCCTGTACTTCCTGCTATATTAATGCACTCCTCCTATTATCGTTTCTATAGCAACAGCTCATTCACAGGGACTTGTATGATGGACGCTTTTATTTAATTCCTTATTTATATGGAAGGAGTCTCCAGTGTCAGGAGGTAAAGCTGTAAGGAGATGTTGTTTAACGT
>CM042539.1:6003754-6026254 GCA_023630585.1 Cranoglanis bouderius
CGATGCTTTCAGACACACAGCGTCTACTGAGTTTGAACGGGACCCTGGAGTGATCTCCTCATCTTCATCCAGCTGAGGTTCTTTTAAGGAAGATGAAGAACACGCACGGCAAGCGGGCCCGGGTCCGACAGAGTGGTGGACTCGTCTCACCTCCAGATCAGCTTTAGTAAGAAAGCGATTCGACTCTGAATCGACTCACCTCTAGGAAGTGAATCAAACATGCACTGTGTTTTTGGGGTTGCAGATTTATTTATTTATTTTCTGTTCGAAGCGCAAACTGAGCTAAAGGACAGATGATTTGGACTGATGAAACTAACAAAAAGAAAAAAAACAAAAAACTTTGGATGTGACACAAAGCATTTAAAGCTAGTTATTTGTATAATTATTTAATTATTTCTTTAGCATTTTTACAAGGACCTTGAATCTTCAACCTTACATGCTCTTTAAACGTTTTGGTTCTCTGATTCAGACTCCGCGAACAGACTAATAGTTGAAATGTATATAACTATAAGAGCAAGAGTTGCTAGTAATTTGTTTTGTTGTGTTTAGCCTCGTCACTTAATCGGCCATCCATCAAGCTTTAAGGAGGCGGGGTTTAAATTACCGTATACAAGGAAGGAAGAGATAATAAATAAGCTTGTATAATACCTGAAGGTGTGTACATCTTTACTTACTGAGCAAAAACTATTATTGTATTACACTCACTGTCCACTTTAACATGAACACCTGTACACCTGCAATCAATTAATCATGTGGCAGCAGCACAGTGCCTAACATCATGCAGATTCAGGTCAAGAGCTTCAGTTAATGTTCACATCAAACATCAGAATGAAGAAAAAGTGTCCATGCTTGTTGGTACCAGATGGGCTGGTTTGAGTATTTCAGAAGCTGCTGATCTCTAGAGTTTACACAGAATGGTGCGAAAAACAAAAAACATTGAGTGAGCCACAGTTCTGTGGGTGGAATGGAAACGCCATGTTGATGAGGATAAAGTAACTTGTATAATCACTCTTTACAACCGTGGTGAGCAGAAAAGCATCTTAACATGCACAAAACATCAAACCTTGAGGTGGATGAGCTACAACAGCAGAAGACCACATCAGGTTCCTCTCCTGTCAGCCAGGAACAGGAATCCGATGCTATCATGGGTACAGACTCGCGCAAACTGCCATATGATTGGCTGATTAGATAACTGCATGAATGTGCAGAAAGACAGAAACAGAACAGCAGTACCATGTGTGAAATGCGTCCACTACTGCCACAGTGGTGCACGTGGTAGCGTTGCTTCCTCACGGCTCTCGGGTACATTTTGTTGTGTGGGGGGGTTTTCCTGTTTCCTCCCACTTCCCAAAAACATCCGTGTGTGTGTTTTGTCAGATGGCATCCATCCAGTGTTTCTGGGATAAGCTCCAGATCCATCGCAACCCTGATCAGGATGAAATGCTTCCTAAAGATGAGAGGGATTTCATCCTGAACGCTTCTTAAAGACATTAAAAAGTACTGAATAAAAATGCTCTGTGTCACGCTGTTATCTGAAAATAATCAACGACTGAGTAGCTGTTACCACTCGGATATTTTCCCTATAACGGCACGTCCTGAAGTGTTTTATTCCTCTTATACTACAGCAGTTTCTAACGAGTCTTAAAGTACTCTCTTTCTGCTTATAGTCACAATTAATGTTCATTCAAATGACCTCTTACGTCATTCCCTCGCCAGCTTAAACTCCTCTCCTCTAAAGTTTTACCTCTTACACTGGAGACTCCTTCCGTAAAAGTTAAACAGACGTCTCCTTACACAAAACTTCACCACATCAGCAATTTTTTATAATTCCTTCTTGTGAATGAGCTGTTACTATAGAAACCATAATGTATTCAAATGTTTGCAGAGCTACTGTCACTACTACTGTAAGAGCTGCCATCATAGAAGACTAATCCCCACCTTCTGACCAATCAGAATCCAGGATTCAGCAGCGCTGTGGTATAAATTGCAACATTCAGTGGTAACGTTATCCGGCGCTTTAGGTCATTGTTATGATGCTAAGGACGGTAACGCAGGAAAGTGTCGAGTCTCACAAGAAGATTGACGCTTCAGAATGCAACCGATGTTCTGGCTCTAAATCTTTATGCATAAATAATGGCACCCCGTGTCTTTATTGTCGCCATTTTAACTCCAATCATCTTAACTCGACATTTTGAGACGGTTTCTTCTTGAAGCACTACCGAAACGTGTCACTGAGTGGAGACGACGAGTAAAATTTACCCCCTTGGATTAAGGAGGAGTTGGGAAGTCCCCCTTCTAGCCCTCCAGCCTGAGCTCCTCCGGGTTTAGCGTTAGCGGAAACGAGGAGTGACTCTGAGCACTCTGACCTTTCTGGAGAAACATTTGTTCTGTGGTGAACCCTGTGATGGCCTGGCATGCCGAGCATGGCGCAGAACACGGCTTAGTGTTACATGTGGAGGGCTCTGTTGTGATTGATGTGCCTCTGTTTTATTTCGGGACCTTTGTACCGAGGCCCGGTGTGAAGTACGGGGCTATAGCTGGCGGGCGGAGGGAGGAAAACCGGTTTAATCGAGCGAGGAGGTTTCAGAGCTGCTGATGGTCGCGGAACATCAGCAAGCGTGACCTCCGACCTGCCCCTCGTCTTCCTTTAGCTCCGGTTTGGAGGAGTTAAAGAAGGGGGGAAAACTAATCCTCGGTATCCCATGCTGTAAAAACAGACCTGACCCGAGTTCAGCTCATGCAGGAGATGTGGTCTAAATTATCGCCGCTTATCTGATCCTATAATCAGAACCACAAAGGTCATTTTTAACCTTTCCGGGAATAAAGCGTAAACGGTGACCTGCCTCTCAGGGGTTAGTACTTCTGTCTTTAGTGGAGGATTTTCTCCTGATATTACTGGACTTAACAAATAGTCACGGGGCCAGGGGGCATTTTTGGACTTGACGATGACAGTCAGGCTGATGAGCTTTATTTAGTCCAGCGTGATAAATTAATGTCTTCTCCACAACCTGTTAGGGGGCCGTCTCATTCCTTTCAAATCCCATTTAAAATTTAATTCCTTAAAAAGGGGAAAGAGAGAGGGGGGAAAAAAAAAGCTCAGATGATGTCAGTATTAACAGTAGTACTACATGTGTTTGTAAGTTGTAGACCATGAACTGGAAAATTTGTTGATTCAGACAAAAGGAAAAAACAAAGAACTGTTTTTGATGAAAAACACCAAAAGTGTTTAATTCCTCTTGAACCACAGCAATTTTCCTACAACTACAAAGGAAGAAGTCGTCATCCCTCACCAGCGTCTCTCTTCTTTTCTCTCTCGAACTTAACGAGAAGTCCTGTAGACTTTCTGATGTCGGAAACTTCGAAGTTACACCTTTTACCTTCGACTGTTACAAAGTGCTGACACTGGAGACTCCTTCCATAAACCTAAAAATAAACATCTCCTTACAGAAAACCTCACCGTTATCGCCATACAAAGCCCTGTGCAAGTTGTTACTATGGAAACCATAACTTATTAAAAAACGAGCTGGATGTCTTTCTGTTTACTGTATACGCTCACTACATGGGGTACTATAAATCCTATGTAGATCGGATTGAGAATCGACCCTGTGTGTATATAGATTTTTATATGTATATATTCATTCGAAATATTCAGGTAACCCTCATATATTCATCCAAGCGTTTCACACGCGGCTTCTCCGTCTCTCGTTCTCACCTCCAGCGGGTTTAACGCTCCTCGTGAAAGTGTCCTGGGTCTTGAATCATGGCGTCAGCCTGAATTACAATGGACTTGTCAGCGGCGTGACGCGAGGGAGCAACAGGATCTCAGTCAAACTGGTTGAAATCGGTCTAATTGTCTCGAACAGTGGCTTAATTTTCTAAAGGGCGAGCTGGGGTTTTTCTCTGATACTGATACACCTGACTATAAAAGGTGCAAAATATCTCATCACGCTGCATGCGCTGGGGCGTCTCTCTGTCCTTTTGTCCTCATAAAAGGGTTTATTGGAGGTGAATGAGTGAATAATACTGCAGAGCCGGGGGGTGGGTGTGGTGCCATGCTTCAGGCCCTGATGGGAACGCAGTGTAATAACTTTAGCACGCTGATTGCTTTGGAAGGATTTTGGATACCAGCCCAAAGACATGTTTTTGATCATTTATGCAACAATTAATGTTCTGTTAATCCAAGTGAGGCAGAATTTAATCCTGGTACAGACCTGACAACGGTTCTGCATTTCCCATCAACAAATACAACAGATGATCCAATCGACATGTGGCTCTGGAATGATTTGACGGTTGCTCTCTTTTACTCTCTCGCTCTGTCAAACTTCTGACCGTTAAAACAGCACCGACACTGGAGGCTCCTTCCATAAATGTTAATGAAACGAACACCTCCTTACAGAAAACGTCACCTTACCAACAATCCTTTTAATCTGTTTATGTGGCGCGTCCACAGTACGAGACCCGGTGAATGAAGCCTACTCGGGGTGAGACGATACGATACGATACACTAAAGCCACAATACGAGACGCTTCACGAGACGATATTGACGCATAAAACAATAAAACAAACATATAACAAACTCGTGTCATCAGACATCCATCTGAAACGATCAAGCGTGTCACGCTTACCAATTTAACTGTACAGATCAGGAAATCAAACGTTGAGCAGTAGTGCGCTACAATCCGTATTGGTAGTATTATTATTTTTATTTTTTTCTGTAGGTCTTGTGTTTGAAACGACACGTGTACCTTAACACTTCCTTCTTAACTTTTTGGGCTGTTCATTATACATGGTCCTAGGCAGTTAGTTTCCGAATCGCTAACTTCCTGCTCTGTATGTTATCTCTACTAGTGTGTAAGAAGAGGTAGAGCTCATAATATATAACATACAGAAGTATTGCAATGCACCTCGGAGAAGAGAAATCCGTCTCGCAGTATTCGAGGTAAAGATATTTCTGTACAGTGTAAAATTAAGCATATGAGGGATCTGGGAAATGTACTGAGGAACGTCCTTATCCCTCTTATCTTTTATTCCATCTTTTACTATTAATTTATTTTATTATATATATATTTTTGGCTCACGTGTTGGAACAGGATCTGATTTGATTAATATGTTTGTCTTGGGCTGGAGAGGTTATGCATCAGGGGAATGCAGTGCTCTTTTGTGTGATATTTTTATACGCAGGCTTGGGTTCTCCGGTTCTCCGTAACCTTCGGCTCTGGGGTGCCAGCTTGTGATTTCAGGCGGTTGTATTAAATCAGAGAAGGGATTTGCATGGATATTTGACACCTCGGGTTCCATGAGAGCAGTACTCTGGAATCTGGCTCGTATAACTTTAACTCGGGGGGGTGTGTGTGTGTGTGTGTGTGTGTGTGTGTGTGTGTGTGTGTGTGCGCGCCTGGCTGTTGATCTAGATATGTGACCAAAACCATGCCTGTGTATGTTATTTATGTTTAAAACATCTACTAGTTAACTTCCAGGTGTGTGTGTGTGTGTGTGTATGGGATAGAGAGATGACATCAGCAGCTATAGATCACCCTGACAGTTCGGTGTGTCTCTGGCTATTTCAAGCGAGCGACTGTCATCCTCAAAATGCTTTTCAGCAGCCTGCTTTTCAAAACAATCGTCACTAGATACTTTCTTTTACAAGGTTTTTCATGGCCCACTGGGGATTAAAATGCCTGCTGCGATGTGGAGTGCGGACCTGCGTGGCTCAGAACGTTACGGACGTAACGCACCCGCCGCTTTACAGGCCCGGTCGCGGTTTACACGAGCGTCAGATGTGTCTCTTAGGTTCTTGTCCATCAAATCTCAATCTCGCGGATGCGGTTGAGGAAACGACATTTTTATAGCTAGTTAGTGTCAAATAATATAATATAATGCACTGCCCATTAGAGCTGGGCGATGTGACGATGTAATATTTATATTGTGATAAACTGTGTAACGGTACCCTGACAGGTGCTAACTGTAATTCAAATCACAGGTTTATATTAACGCGCTCCTTCTGATACGGTACGCTATCGTTTCTATAGTAACAGCTCATTGGCAGTGTGCAATGGTTGATACTGGGTAAGTTTTCTGTAAGGAGACATTATTTATGGAAGGAGTCTCCAGTGTCAGAGGTGAAGCCGTAACTTTAAGTTTTCCGACATCTTCAGGACGGAGGAGTTTATGCAAGCTGTGTTTTTTTTTAATCTTATTAACTTCAAGCGAGAGGGAAAAAAGAGGGAGGGGCTGGTGAGGGAATGACTGTTTATAGCTGCTATAACGTAAGTGAAAACTGGAACTAACTTTAAACGTATCTATATACGGATGAAAAAAAAAGTATGAAATAATTGTAATATTTGGTAGATGCTGTGGTATAAGAGGAATAAAACGCTTGGGGACTTCAGTATAAGAGTGTAACTGTAAGGTTTGCAGCGTGGGTTTGTTCGAGTGACTTTAAACCTGCGTGTGTGGTTATCGGTCAGTCAGCCAAGAACAAGAACGTGAGCCGAAGACTATCCTCCCATCCTGCTGCACATCACAGCCTCTGATTCACCGACCTGTTTAATTACACACTGCATAAAGACCGGGTCCGTGAGCTGAGCGCGATCCTCAACTCCGTCTTAAAGGGATAGTCGGCTTTGTGAAGGATTTGTAATATTACCTCATCATCTGTGGGGTGGGGGAGGCTTTTTAGCATTCATTGTCAGATGTAAATGTGTGACAAATTAAATACTTTGCAAAATGAAATGAATTATTATTGTGTTTGAAGTCTAGCTGAATAATCGTAATGTTTGTAATGAACATGAAGTAAAAAAATAAAATAAAAAATCCTAATGTTTAGACGTTTTCCCATCAGAACCATCAATCATAAAAGGGTTTAATTGTTTTCAAACCCAAGCCCTCAACAAAATCCCAGTCTTTCTGTCCTTCAGTGTTTGTGTGTGTGTGTGTGTGTGTGTGTGTGTGTGTGTGTGTGAGGCCGCAGTTGGTACAGTCGTATTTATACGACTAGGAGTTTCACCCCCAGCCGTCCGGTGTTTTAGTTCGACTTGGAGTGGTATGTGTTTAAAGCTGAGCTCCCAAACACCCCCCCTCCACCCCCTTGGTCATTCCTGAGCCATGGTCAAACGACTTGTCTTTCACCAGCGTTGTCCTCCTGTGTCTCAGGCCGTCCCTGCTGTCATAACACACTGACATGGATGGGGTTATGGAAAACCCGGTGCACATACCCAAACTCATCACCGTGCACGCTGACACACTCGCGCACGTTTTCTCGAAATGAGCGTCTGACATATGAGTGCAGGAGAAATATCGGTGTGTGTTTCTGGTGAGGAAGTTTCTTCTAACGATCTCCACGTCCTTGGTGCGGAGATGGATTCTTCCGCCGGGATGAGTCGTTAAAAAAAAAACAACTCAGCTCTGTTGTGAACTAATGAGCCGTTTCTCTCTCTCTCTCTCTCTCTCTCTCTCTCTGTATTTGTGTGTGTGTTTTGCGGGTGACCTTGGCTGTATTTGCTAATGCGCAGGGCTGTTCTGTAATTACTCAAATCTGACCCCTTGCTTCCCCCCGTGAGGCATTTGGCGCCTCATAAAGCGCGCTTAAGGCCGCTCCAGTTTCAAGGAGTGGAGCCCGTACGCTCTGAAATAGCACCGTCCTTGTCCATGACGAGGATGCGTTTTGTGTGTGTGTGTGTGTGTGTGTGTGTGTGTGTGTGTGTGTGTGTGTGTGTGTGTGTGTGTGTTAAGCATGGCTGGTGGCGGCTTGTTTGATTGCTGTTGACAGGCTGCAGTTCGACACCCCCCTCTTTCTGCTCTGTCCGGCTTTAGATTATTGCCCCCCTCTCCACCTGTCAGAGTCCCTCTCGTGTAGAGGTCACCCCTCACGCCTCCTGTGTTTGTGAATCACACCGAAATCCACAGCTCCTTAAATAGCGACGGGCATCTGGAGTCATTTTGTCGTTACGCACTCGAAACATCGAATAAAACGATTGCTGTGACGTGCGGTTTTGATTCATTTGCCTGTCAAAACGTGTCGTGATTTTCTAATAATCCGGCTAGCTAATCTCGTCTTAACACGTCATCGTTTCTATAGTAACGGCTCATACGGCTGACGCGCCACGTAAAAGTAATCGTCGTTACGTTTATCATCGTTAAGTTTATTAAACACTTATGGAAGGAGTCCCCCGTGTCGGGTAAAGCTGTAAGTCTTCCGATATCTTCAGGATGGAGGAGTTGGTTTTTTAAATTTTTTTTTTATTTGCGGTTTTCTGGTAACGTGACAGGCTGCGTTTTTTTTTGTTTGTTTGTTTGTTTTTGTTTTTTTTTAACTT
Source organism: Cranoglanis bouderius (assembly GCA_023630585.1). Lineage (NCBI taxonomy): Eukaryota > Metazoa > Chordata > Actinopteri > Siluriformes > Cranoglanididae > Cranoglanis > Cranoglanis bouderius. The sequence continues at coordinate 6,012,070 of CM042539.1, forward strand.
TAAGAAAGGAAAAGGAAAAAAAAGAGAGAGAGAGAGAGGACACGACTGTTTATAGCTGCTGTGACTTGTTCCGCAACGTTAAATGTAGCTATAAACGGATAAAATGTATGAGAGGGTCCTTTAATCATTTAAAAGTTGTAATCGTTGGCACGTCGCTGCGGTATAAGAGGAATAAAACACTCCATGACGTGCTGTTAGAGGAAACTTTGGGGTGGTGACGGTAACTCTGCTCCATCGCATCGTCCCGTCGTTGATTATTTTTCTATAACAGCATGACACGTGGCGTTTTATTCCTTATTTACGTAACAGAACTGATTTCGTGTGTGTATATATAAAATAACCGTAATGGCTTTTGTAGAATGTAATGGCATGGGAACTTTCAGCTATGCCAATTTCAACTCGTGCATAAAGTATTGGCGCCCCGCCGTCTTTTCGGCAGGCTGCACGGCACCAAAGGATTCACGTTTGATAAAATCCACGTGTATGAATTTTAAGTGCTGTTAAACTAAACGAAACTCGTGCCTGTCACTACGCTCAAAAATTTTTTCCCCCCCACTGTCTGTCTCTCATTTTAGCACTTTTTATTCTATTCTCTCTTTCATTTTTTTTTTTTTGTTCCGTGACAGCTGCAGCTGACGTAGGTCCCAATCTACAGCTGGACACCCCTCCTACTCTCTTTTTTTTTCCTTCTCTCTCTCTCTCTCTCTCTCTCTCTCTCTCTCTGCGGCATACTCACTCTCTCCGTTATGCAGGCCACCGGTGATTAAGGCCATTAGGCGTTATTATGACTCGGCTGGTGTGTGGGTTTGGAGCCCCATTTCAGTGCAGCTAATAGCCCTCTTAGCCAATTATCCTCCATTTAAAAGCAAATCACCGAGGCTTTTTCTTTTCCCTATTGCTAAGTGTTGAATTACTGAATAGATTTGCTAATTAAATTCTTTGTGTGTTTGGCGTGTCACTATGCCTGCTGTTGAGCGAGTGTCCGTAATGTACGCCGGTTTCACAGTATTGTCTGTTTAACACTCATTTTCTCTAGTGTGTGTGTGTGTGTGTGCGTGTCGGTGCATATGCGTGTGTGTGTATATATATAGTTATAAAACGTATATATTTTGTGTGTTTGTGAGAGATCCTGATATATCTGTCGTCCCTTTTCAGATCCTAATGCACACCAAAGACATGGTTCAGAAGGTGAGTTGAGAAGATTCTTTGTGATTGGTTTGTTAAATAACGCGCCCGTGGCCGTCATGTCCGAGCATAAACGTATTGACCGTGTTCTTGCGCAGATGAATCTGGATGTGATTTACGGAGACACCGACTCCATCATGATCAACACCAACAGCTCCAATCTGGATGAGGTCTTCAAACTGGGCAATAAGGTAGCCGGAGAACCCCATCACCATGGTGATGTGTATTCATTTCAAGTGTGTGTATGGATGTTGTCCTGTGATGGATGGACATCTCATCTGGGGTGTGTGTTCCCGGCTTACGCCCAGAGTTCCCGCCCAACGTCGGACCCCGTATCCACCGCCGCCCGACCAGGATGACAGTCAGCGCTTATGGAAAATAAATGAGAACTAATTTGACATTTTAAATACTATTCAATTTAAAAAATATATTTATTCATTTAAAAGCAAAAAATACATAATTGAATCTTTTAGTTGGCTTATAGAAACCTTAATTTTTTAAAAATTATTGGCTAAATGACACAAAAAAGGGCTCTGAATAAACGTTTGCAATCCATGTTATACTTTTCCCATATATTTTTAAACTATTTATGAATGTTCTAGGTAAGGATCAACCAGCATGCTGTTATAGGAAAATAATCCATGAATAGTTGGTGTGACATGACCCGATACGAAGCCCAAAGTTGATTATTTTCCCATAACAGCATGTCCCCGAAGTGTTTTATTCCTCTTTTATTAAAAGAGGGGAAACCGCAAAGCATAAACTCCTCTGTCCTGAAGATGTCGTAAAACCTCTGATGGTGTTCCCTATGTATAGTGAGCTTATATAATAATTACGATCAGACCTAGAGCTTCTTGTATGATTAGACTGTGATTTGTGTGTGTCTGTGTTATTAGGTGAAGAGTGAAGTGAATAAACTGTACCGACTGCTGGAGCTGGACATCGACGGCGTGTTTAAGTCCCTGCTGCTGCTGAAGAAGAAGAAGTACGCCGCTCTGGTGGTGGAGCCGCAGGGAGAGGGCCGCTACACCACCAAGCAGGAGCTGAAAGGCCTGGACATTGTGCGCAGGGACTGGTGCGACCTCGCCAAGGAGTGTGGCAAGTCAGTGCACACGGGTTGGGTTTATTTTCACACCTCGCCAAAGTTAAAGTGGAAAAAATGCGAATTTATTTTGAATATGTAAATATTTTGAGAATACAAGACCCTCGATTGCTTCGGATACACTCTGTCACCGTCGTCTTGGGCGTTGTTGTTGTTGTTGTCGTTTCTGACATCTTGGAAAGGAAATTCTAAACGTTTTATCGTGACAGGAGATGAACTGATTCTTAGTTGACTTTGTTTTCATTTTCGTTTCCATTCTCTTTGCACCAGTCCAGCTGGTAAAAAGCATACAGTCTAATGTGTTCTGCTCGATTCTGCTCAACACAGCGCCGGTGTTTAATTAACTGCCCACACAAAGCTGCTGAAATGAAGACTGCAATTTGTAAAAGAGCTGTTAAAGCAGAGCCGATCAGCCTTCAGTTCCTCTTGCAGTCTCATACAGACTAATGAGAGGTAGCTAGTATGTACATGATCAACCTCAGGAATAGATTTCAGTGTTCTGGTGTAAAATTCATCCTACTGACTAGCCAATCAGACTCTGAGTTGCTCGTTAGCATGGCGTTAGCATGGCTAGGTAACTGCAGTGACGTCGTATAGGTACGTGACCCTCAAAATGGACTCCGGTGTCTCCCAGGGGTCTGTGATTTTATTTTATTTTATTTTTTTAGTACAGCGGTAGAAATGATAATGCAGCGTTATATAAGTTCGATTTATTATCGAGTAGTTATTAGTGAATTCCTTTATACGATCTCTGGTTTCGGCTCTCACGCTTGCTCTACTTTCCCCTCTTCAGCTACGTGATCGGTCAGATTCTGTCGGACCAGAACCGGGACATGATCCTGGAGAACATCCAGCAGCATCTGATCGAGGTTGGGGAGAAGGTGGCCAACGGCAGCGTCCCTCTCAACATGTTCGAGATTCACAAGGTGACGCGTTTAGCCTTGTAGCCTTACAGGAGCACGTTTTCTATCTGGCTCATTTATTCGACGCAAGAAAGTGTTACACGTGACGGATATTCAGCATACGTGTACGTGTGTTCGTGTGTATGTGTGTGCACAGGCTCTGACGAAGGACCCTCAGGATTACCCGGATAAGAAGAGTCTCCCCCATGTGCATGTTGCCCTGTGGATCAATTCTCAAGGAGGCCGGAAGGTCAAAGCAGGAGACACCGTGTCCTACATCATCTGTCAGGTAGATCTCAATCTTTTTCCAAACACGACGAGATCTAAGTTTAGTTTTTTAAAACCTTTTTCTTTTTGGGTTCCAGGACGGCTCGAATCTAGCAGCCAGCCAAAGGGCGTACGCTCCAGAGCAGCTCCAGAAGCAGCCAGGTCTGAGCCTGGACACGCAATACTACCTGTCTCAGCAGGTTCACCCCGTGGTGGGGCGGATCTGTGAGCCCATCGAGGGTATCGATGCCGTCCTGATCGCCACGTGGCTGGGTGAGAGTTCCTTTACCATATCGTTGGCTTTAAACCCAACATCCCATACCAGGTGATACTCTGCGACGTAATCCAAGTGCAATGAAGAGACGACGTAATTCACATTTAATAATCAAATGTGAAAATATCAACTAATGCCATCCAAATAGGGCTTTAAATCTATTCCGAGCACACCTCGTTCAGTATTTGGCCACACACACACACACACACACACACACACACACACACACACCCCACTGTAATCTAATAACTAAACGCAGTAATGTTCAGAGTGGTGGTGTTTGTGTCAAATGTTTTGACAAATTAAATTACCAAACCTCGACTTATAAAACTAGTCCAGCTCAGATAGTGTCTCACATGCGCGCACACACGGAGAGATAACTTCTGTAAAATAATAATGTGACATGTTAAAAAATGTTTATTTAATATTAGTAACATATAGAGAATTTAAGTATCGTTCCGTCTGAAGGTCTTCTGGCTTTCGGGTCATTGAAATGTCAAGTAGGCTACTGGGCTTGTGCTTTATTCCTCATGACATTTCCCCTCTAATCCATTCAGCTTCATTAAGTTTTGTGCGTCTGTAAGTGTATTTATATCGTCACGGGGACTAAACATGTCCATTGGGCTAGTTTGTGTTTAAAAGGTACGTTTCTTAACAATTAAATCTACAGGTTTTAGGTTTGGAGTCACATTAAAACTTAAAAGGGTGGAAGGTTCGGTTTAAGGGTGGGGCGATAAGACCAAAATATATCACGATACTAGAAAATTCACTGTAGTTAAATCTGTAACACAAATCGACTGCTTCCAATTATAGTCTGGAATTGTTAGATAAAAAATTACGTGGCTGGGTGTTTTTGTATTTTGTTTCTCAATACACTTTTTTTTCCGTGATATGATATTTTTATCGTATCGCCCCAGCCCTACTTGGAAGCCGTTCTGATAGGGAAACACTCCATTGTTGGGTTCTACGTAGATCCTTTAACGCTTCCGATTTCTAAATGAGCATTATTACACTAGTCAACAGAGAGACCCCACACAGATAGTAATACAATATGCATGTGTATGTGTGTGTGTTCTAGCGTTGTACTGCTCTGGGTGTTTTAACCCTGGAGTGAGGTTCTATGCTGTGGATGTCTGCCTGCAGATGGCAGCAGCTCCTGAACCTCCGACTCCTCTACCACCGCCGTTGCTGCTTTAATCCCCGTAGCCTTGCAGTCGACACTTTATTTATTTACTCACTTATTCACTTAGCTAAATTACTCAGGGGGACGTCGGCTGTTATCCCCCCCACCCCCCACTCTAACGGTATTTCGGTGTCACCTGGGAGGATGAAATGGATCTTCAGCTGCCATCTCTTAATGATATGATCATCTCAGCTGCTTAGCTGAGCTTTTTTTTTTTTTTTTTATTTAATTAACTTATATATTTTTTATTTACACCTCCTCCGCTTAGCAATGTGTTTCTACTTTATTTATCATCATAATCATCATCTTCACCTCCTCATACTTTAGTCTCACAGTCTCCATTCTTCCAGTCGTCTTTTCCGTCCATTCTGTCTTTTCACAGCCCTTGTTGTTGTTGTTGTTGTTGTTGTTGTTGTTGTTGTTATGATTATGATGACAATAAGAAACTGCGTGTAGGAAGAAATAAACCACTCCGCGTTATGCTGTTAAAGGAAAATAACGAGTGACGTGGGGTGTTGTTTTATTCTTCTCATACGACAACAATTGACCATTGAGTATATATTTTTGTTACCTAAACAACAGCGCGTACTTTTTATCCGATTATAGCAGCTATGGAGAGTCTTTCTATCTTTTTCTAATTTTTTTTCTCTCTCTTAAAGTTAATATGACAAAAGAAACTAAGTTTGCTGAGATACCGAGAAACCACGAAGAAGTGTAAATTCCTCTGTCCTGACTGTTACAGAGTGCTGACACTGGAGACTCCTTCCATAAACATGAAATAAACTTTAAGAAAACTTATCAACAAAATGTACGAGTCCATATGAATGAGCTGTTACCATAGAAACGATAACGTATTAGAACGAGCGCATTGATTTAAACCTGTGATTTGCTTTATTAATATTAAAAGTAATGGTGTAACATGGGATCTGAGACATTTGGAATTTTTTACATTTATTTATTAAGGCACCATTTATTTATTTATTTGTTTGAAATATTTTTGAATACTAACCATGCTCATTTAAATAGTGTTTAGACACTTGTTTAGAACTTGGAACCCTTGTGTGTGAACTCAGGAGTGTGTGAAAGTGTTTAGATCACATCTGCGTGTCCTTCAGGTCTGGACCCAGGGCAGTTCCGGTCCCAGCAGAGGCAGCAGCGAGAGGAGGAGTCGGATGGTTTCCTGGGCGTTCCGGCTCAGCTGACGGATGAAGAACGGTACCGCGATTGCGAGAGGTTCTCCTTCACCTGCCCCGAGTGCGGCACAGAGAACATCTATGACAGCGTGTTTGAGGGAACGGTGAGTCTCACAGTTCAAGGTCGTCCTTCCTCAAGGTCGTTCGTTACATAACTGGAGAAAACGTTAAGTAACTATTTCATGTATTTATTTATATTTCTGAAAACAATAATAATAATAATTATTATTATTATTATTATGCACTGATCAGTTTGTTTCGAACCTTGTATGCATTTTAGTTTTTTTTAACTTATTTAAATCGATGCCGAATTGCGTGTCCTGCTCGCTGTTAATAAATCAGTGACGTCACAGTACATTTTATTTCACTCAGTTTAAATGTCCCCAGTTGAAGTAGCAGCCATGAAAAGCTCCCACGTGTGTTGGCCTACTAGACTCCTTCTTTATAGCTTAGCTAGCTGATTCTAAATGACGTGTATTAGCTACAGTGGATGTGAAAAGTCTACACACCCCTGTTAAAATGGCAGGTTTTTGTGATGTAAAAAAATGAAACTATGATAAATCATATCAGAACCTTTTCTACCTTTTATTGTGAAAATGTAACATTAATTAAAGTGAAAAACAATAAGAATCATTTTAGAGGGAAAAAAATAAAAAATGTACAATAATCTTGTGTGCACACCCCTAAACTAATACTTAATTGAAGCACCTTTAGATTTTATCACAGCATTCAATCTTTTTGGGTAAGAGTCAATCAGTTTGGAGCATCTTGACTTAGCAATATTTTGCCATTCTTCCTTGTAAAAGCATTCTAACTCTGTCAGATTGGCTGGGCATCTCCTGTACACAGCTCTCTTCAGGTCACCACACAGATCTTTGATTGGATTTAGGTCTGAACTCTGACTGGGCCATTCCAAAACCTTGAACTTGTTTTGGTGAAGCCATTCCTTTGTTGATCTGGAGGTTTGCTTCGGGTCGTTGTCGTACTGAAAGGTGAAATTCCTCTTCATCCTAAGTGTTTTAGCAAAAGCCTTAAGATTTTGCGCCACCCTGATTAAAGACCCAGTTCCAACTGAAGATAAACAGCCCCAAAGTATGATGCTGCCACCACATGCTTCCCCATGGGGATGGTGTTCTTTTGGTGTGTGTGTGTGTGTGTGTATTATCTTTTGGTATTATGGCCAAAAAGTTCAACTATGTTCTCATCAGACCATAACACATTATTCCACATGTTTTTGGGAGATTGAATGCATTATTTATTTATTTTTTGGTTAAAAAAGGCTTCCGTCTTGCCACCCTGTACTATATTTTTTTTGTTTGAATGTGATCGGTTGATTGCAATTTCACAATAAAGGTAGAAAAAGTTCTGACATGATTTCGCTTGGTTTAATTTTTTTACATCACAAAAACCACTCGTTTTAACAGGGGTGTGTAGACTTTTTATATCCACTGTAGCTACAGATTGAGTGAAGAGCGGGTTTTGTGTCACATCTGTCAAGTAAAGTTATCGTTTTCATTGCGTCATTGAGTATCACCTGATATCAGAGCGCACACCTGCGGTTCCTCATTTTGAGAACTGCGGTTACAGATCAGACAATGGACAGCACTGATATAATGGCTGTTCTCTTTTTTTTTTTTTTTCCTCCATAGATGCAGGACCGATTCAGGTCCGATTCAGTTAAAGGAGTCTACGTCTAATTAAGAGTTAAACGCAGCTGCGCGCAGCTTTCCCTCATCTTTCTATAACTCGTAAAAAAAAAAGTGACGCGCACTCCCTCGCCGAGCCGTGTCCTCCTAGTGTGTTGGAGAACTCGCACTCTTTCGCAAGGACCTCTGATGCATGGAGAAATAAAGCGTGCACGCATAGTTTGCTTAGAATGTCCTCACTTTTCCGACTTTGATTTACCCTCCCACACACAAACACACATGCATGGCTGCTCATGCCTCGCTGATAAGCCCGTGTAATAATTAAGAGCGCGGTATTTCAGAGCATCTGTGTAGAGGGGAAGGGGGGGTAGAGTGCGCAGGAGGAAAAGCCTTGACTCTGAGCTGAGCCGTCCAGCGAGAAGCTTTTTCTTTCTTTCTTATCAGAGAGGAGGGAGGAGGAGAGCAGGAATGCAAACACACTCTCGCTGCCGCAGCCGGCCCGAGAGAGGCAAAAGAGTATTTGCATAGAAGCACTGTTCCTCTCAAAGTGCTATCCAATGATGGGAGTAAACATCATAAACGGGCTAATGGCTCACAGAGACTACCGGTGGTCCGATCCAACAGGCGGCTGAACGCTTTCCTCCTGTCATAAAGCAAAGCGCTGGTCAAGTTTTTCTCCCGGAGAGAGAAAGTTTCTGATATTTAAGTGTTCTAACGCATTAAAGCTCCGTGTGTGTTGGCCTGTTGAGATGTAATGGCTGTAGAAGACAGCTCGGGTAGGGGACAGGATGAAGGGGTGCTGTGTTTTCCACCCACTGTTTAAGCCGTGCTGCTCTTGACAGGGCTGCTAAAAGCCACGAATCAGATGAGTGGCTTTGCATGGCTTTTCTTTCTTTTTCTTGTTTTTTAATACCAGAAAGAAGGGTGGATCCTGTATTAGAAAATTATTGCACTTTCCACACAACTAATTCTCTAAGTCTGTACTAAATTAACTACAATTAATTATTGTAATTAATTAAATTAAAACAAGTCTACACAGATTGAAATGACGGATAATAATAAAAAAAAAAAAAAAAGAACATTGATCTGGGGTAAATGTCTCTCTCTCTCTCTCTCTCTCTCTCTCTCTCAGGGGAACGTGATGGAACCGAGTCTGAAGCGCTGCTGTCACGTCCCTTGTAACGCGAGCCCAGTACATCACACTGTTCAAATCAGCAACAAACTGCTCCTGGACATCCGGAGACACGTCCGCAAATACTACAGCGTGAGTTTTATTTATTTATTTATTTTATCCGTTTACAGTTACCTTTAAGGTCGTGGAACGTCTATGAAACGAGTCTGTTCCCGTTCTCGCTTACGTTATAGCAGCTATAGTCCCCTCACCAGCCGTCTCTCTCTTGAAGTTAATAAGACGGGGGGAAAAAAAAAAAACGCTACAGAGAAACCGCAAAGAATAATCTCCTCTGTCCCGAAGATGTCGGAAAACTTCAACAAAAACGTTTACGTGGAGCGTCGGAAGTGCACGTCCCTGTCGATCGGCCGTTGTAGAAAAATTAATCCACACTGTCTGACCAATCGGAGTCCAGAGATCGACAGCGCTTTATTTAACATCGAGAAAGGAATCAATCTTTAATTTCACGAACTTCCTAACCAAAGCAAAATAACTGAGCTGTGTAGATTCACGTCTTCTTAAATATATCTTCATTAATTAATTTAAAGACAATTGTACTATTTTGTTTCAGCCTTAGTGTCTTCTTCCCCGAGGCAGGAAGAAAAAAACCCCGACATTTCGTAATAGAAAAGAAACGACTGTTGCTATAGGAAACTCTATTCTTGGAAAAGAGTCGCAGAATTTAAGTAAAATTTGCTGCTATACAAATGTAAAGGTTACTGTTTGTCTTGAGAGAAACGTCTTAGGGCGGAGCAGCTTCCATTTTTAATGTTGGATCTCACATTTACATGTCATTTCGGTTATTTTGGTTAACCTGATAAAATAGTTTTAATCTATTCATAAGCTATTTAATTCAAGACGTAATGACACCACCACCTCACTACTGGAAAAAGTAATTAAAAAGCTGATTTAAAAGGGTTTTTTTTTGTTTGTTTTTTGTTGTTTATCTAGACCCAGAAATGAGCAATTATCAGATTACTCGAGTGCATGTTTATCCAATTCATTAGGAAGTTATCAGATTATTTTATACAGACATAAACGCGCTCATTTTGTCTTCGGTACGTGTTCTGTCACTAAAATGACTTTCCTAGTCCTATTACTTATGTAGGTATACATTCTTTAAACACAAAAATTTTTTTAAAAGTTACGCAATAAAGTCTGATTATCATGCAAGGCACAGCATTTGTCTTTAAAACTGCTTAGCCGTACCGAAGGAGTAACGGTCGTCATTGTGTTTAAATAAAACCGTGCCGTGTATGCGCTGGAATTTGCAGGATTGTGGAATGAGGAGTGAGAAGCTGACTGGTAGCAGGTAAAGAGAGAGAATGAAAGAATGAGAAGGTGAGAGTGAAAGTGAGCGCTGGATGAAGAGGGAAGGAGGGAGAAAGTGAGTGGTAGAGGAGTGGGGGGGGAGGCGTTCGAAGGTGGAGGGTTTCGTCCTCCTGCCGTGCCGTGCAGAAATCAATTAGTCGTGTGAATGTAGCCACCTCCCTGAGCGGGGCCCTGCGCCTGTGGCCCTCTTTGTCAGTAGGTGTGTAAACCAGCTGCTGGCTGTGAATGCTAACATGGCCTGTAAGCCCCGAGGCCCGCACCAGCGTCCCTCCTCCCACCCCGAGAGCAATGAAGAGGGGTAATATTGTGTAATTAAGGATTCCTTTCAGTTGAGGGGAGAGCTCAAATAGAGCTGTTTGTTCGCCGAGATGGAGCGAAGAAAGCCGGAGCTGTGTAATGGAGTGGGGGCGACTTTAGAAGCTTTGCATGGTTACAGATTGTAAGTCGGAGGTGTTTGTAGAGTTAGGCGCGCAATACCAACACCGGCGGGGGCGTTAATCATGGGGCGGAATTACTGCCGCGTCCACCGTTACCAATAAACCAGCGCTTTGGAGACAAAGCAAATACGCACTCCTGTCTACTTCTTCTCTCTTCTTCTTCTTCTTTTTTCATCCGTTCCTGGACTCCTTGGACGAAATGAGAACCCCCGTCTTATTTACTCCCCATTCTAATGTAGGTTGCCATGGCGTTTAACAAATTATTGCAATTACGTTCGTCACACGGGTCGCCCTTGGTAACTGGCTGGGGAGAGAGAAGAAATAAATAAATAAATAAAAAAGAAAGGTGTTGGGGTGGGGAGGGTGTGTGTGTGTGTGTGTGTGTGTAATAATCCTGTTTTGAACAAAAGGTCAAATTGCTGAATAGAAAAGCCTTGATTAAGGCGAAGGCGATGTACAAAGTGGACGTTTTTTTTTTTTTTTTTTTTTTTTTTTTTTTTTTTTTTTTTTTTTTTTGTGGCCATTCAGTTGCTCTGTGGTTCCGCGGCCGCGGCCTGTAAGTACATCTGTTGATTACTGAAGTACAAAGCCCTTGCTAAGCCCGTTGTCTCGCAGCTCTTTCACACTCTGACGCCTGTAAACGCAGGTTTATATTATATAATATATAATATATATGCAATATATGCAGCTAGGTTCAGCGAGTGCTGAGTTTCAGGGTGGTGGTTTTTTTTGTTTTTTTTTCTTCCTGTGTTAATTTTAACTTAATTTCTTAACGCAGAAAGGAAGAAAATTGTCCTTAAATGCGTCGGGATTGTAATGGAGAAGGAGGAGAGCAAAGACGAGCAAAGCGCAAAGCCTTTTTATTTTTTTTTCTCTCCCTTTCCGCTGCCTTGCGCTGATTCATCGCCCTCAGGTTTTGCCCAGTGTTTGGTTAAATTATGTGGAACTCATTTGACGTCTGCAGAAGTGGCTGTATTCACTATGTCAGGTATCGACTGGTATAATTATGCAATTATGAGGCTTTATCCTGCCTCTCTCTCTTCAAGCCAGTGCTTAGTGTTTCAATTAGATGGGGGTTTTTTTTTTCAGTTTTTTTTTTTTTTGTTTTGTTTTTTTTGTTTTTTTCATTTCTGCTGCTCCTTGATTTTTCGCTTCCTTCCACTCCCTTCCCTCCCTTCCGTCTCGTTTACACAGGTTTCTGATGGACTCCAGTTGGAAAGCGAACCCTTTCTTTGATTTGTGTATTTCTGTGTTTATCGCCACCTTCATAATATTGATGTGGATTGTTTTGGACCCCCCCCCTCCCCCTTTTCTGTCAGCAGCTGAGTGAATTATATTTCTTTTTTTCTTCTTTTTCTTTTTTTGCATGTATGCATATTTTTTCATTCTGGAAGTCCTCAACGTCAGATCAATGCTAATCTAAAGACGCAGATCTCAGAAACGTGCCTGTATGTAAGCTGTGCCATCATCCCTTAAACGTAATATTCCTGACGCTAAAGCAGGAATGCACCTCTGACTGTCTTTCCTGGCCCATGGGAACTGTTCTGTTGGTTTAGTCCTGGGCCTCCTCGAGCACAAAAGGGCCGTAGGGCAAACAGAGGGGTGATAACACCGTCGCTCTCTTTAAAATGAAAACCAAACATCTCACATATGTCAGGATTCAATTACTGTCCCTTGGCTTTTTTTTTTCCTCTTCTTCTCCCCTTCTCTCAGCTCCGAGGCCCGGTGCTAATTATCCAAATAACGTCGCAAAAAAAGGCCACGCCGATGAGATTAATTGAAAAATCGAAACAAACTGTTGATTCTGATAAAGTTGTGAAGGTGTGAACAATGCCGGTGTGTTTGTTTGACAGTGCAGGTGAGTGATAAGACCCATCATGGGCTTGAATACGGAGCTGATAAGGTTTAGAAATGAGACCCTCCAGAACTAATCAGAGCTCAGGAAATGAGATCAAATTAATATCATTGGAGCGGTGGGAAGGTGCTTTCGCTTTCGGCGCTGCTTTCTCACGTGTCTGTTATCAGTGATGAAGGATATCAACATTAGATTCTATGTTTGGAATATTTGTTTTAAAGTTAAAGGAATACGGCGACATGTTTCCCTGCACTGACACACGGGCGGGGGGGGGGTGTACCTCAAAACTAACCTCTAAAAGAATTATAAAGGAACACCTATCAATAAACGTATATAATACACAAATATAAAACACAAATTCCAACTACAGATGTTAAACCGGAATAATAAAGGTTGTAGACATAGAGATAAAATGTTCTTATGGAGTTTTCAGACTCCGGAGCCAGGCAGTAAAAAGTAGTTCCGGTTACATTACACTTTGCTGAAGGTTTTGCGGTATCCATACGCCGTCAGAGCCACACAACTCCCCTGATCGCTGATTCTTCCCTCTGAAAAAGTCGTTTCAGTTCGGATTTTTACAGATTGTCAAAAGTTTATGTCCTTATTTTACACGCTTACCAATCCTAGCTAGTATCGGCTAATTAACCAGTCAAGCTCGCTCTCCAGGTTAGATTAGATTTATTATTCTTAGTAATGCGGATAAAATAAAGATTAGTGTAACTCTGGTGGTGATGTGAAGGTTGTTCCTCTTTGCGGTATCGAGATGTAGCGGAGAACGTCCCAAAAATACACACAGTTATTCTTAATGAAATTGTGAAAGCAGAGAAACGGAGAAAGTGTGAAAGCAGGCGTATGCACTTAGACCATGATTTTTACAGTTGCTTTTAAGGTTTAAAATGATTTTGCACCTTAAGGCGATTAAATACCTTTCTCTTCATGCATTGCCAGATTAAAGAGGCTAAGTGCTAACATCTAACTCTAATCTTAGCGCTGGACTTTGAGTATAACGAGCAGGTTGCAGGTTCCTACTGAGAGTAATAACGATCACCTGATCACTAACATTACGCCATAACTTAAGTTATCCTGAATGTTTCTATGGTAACAGAGTTAGCCATAAAAGCTTCTGTGTTGCTTTATGTGAGAAATTCCTTTTTTTTTTCTTATCCGTGATGTTAAGACAAAAAAAAACAAACTCATCTTGTCGTGTTACCGAGAAACCGCAAAGAAGCGTAAACTCTGTCCTGAAGACGTCGGAAAACTTAGTTACAGCTTTACCTCTGACTGTTATAAAGCGCCGACACTAGAGACTCCTTCCATAAACGTTAAATAAACGTCACCTTACGAAACCATATCAACGTTTTTTTTAAAAATCCCTTGATGTGGAGCGTCTGTTACTATAGAAACGATAACATATTAGAACGAGAGCATTAATTATAAATAAACCTGTGATTTGCAGCTGCGCTATTATCAGAGCTGCTGTTATAGAAAATTAATCAACACTTTCTGACCAATCAGAATCCAGAACTTGGCAGCGCTGTTGTGTATAAAAATAAATAAAATTTTAAAAAAGGTCATAAGAGCAATGATAATTGTATATATTTGTATTTATACATATATTATAATGAGCTCACATTTTAA